>JAOWBP010004028.1:14627424-14675669 GCA_028571105.1 Tragopan temminckii | reverse complement strand
TTGTACAATTAATAACTAACAAGATTACATGCCCTCTTGCAGTGGGTTTCTGGTCCACCTAAGAGTTTGCATAGTCCTTTTTGTTTCAAGGGGAGAAGTTGCTGTTAGCAGAAATTAGATAAATGATTCCACTGTTGTCAAGCTCTGAGCAAAATCAGAAAATGCACTTTTGACACTGCATAGTGCATTGTCAGTGTACGCTGAACACAGAGACCTTTTTGGACTCTGGTTGCTGAATGCTGATGAGAGTCCGGGGCCAATATGCTAGGTTGTGCAAATTACTGGAAATTCAACCTGCCTGGCCTCTGTTCTTCAGATCTGTGCGATGAATCAAGTATTGTGAATTCATTTGACCCCTACGCAGGAGGAAGTAAAAGGCTTCTGTCCCACTCGAGTTATGAAGACCTCTGCAGAGAGTAGACTTTTAACACTTTGCTGTCCTTTCATTTAGCAGTGCAATCAGTGAGGCAAAAAGCATAAATGCCTTATGACTGAGTCTGTCTCAAAGCAGAAGTGGTGTTTCTCCACAGAAATGCATAAAAATGCACTGTTCATAATTTCATATGAAAATATCCTGCATGTATAATCTGAACGCAGAGTTTATTTTTCAGACTGGCATGCCTACTAATAGAGGCTTTTGCACTGAAATTATATATTAATGGAAAAAATGTGATTTCTATCTCTTGTATCCAGTGTTTAGCTTTTTGTTTTGTATGACTTTTGGCTTATTTATTATTAACACATTTTTGCGGGTTTTTACATAACCATTATCTTTCAGCATTGTTTTGAGTCGAAACTGTGCTTAGGCTAAAATGGCATGTGGGAAGAGATTAACGTTGCTGCAAAGAGGTTTTTTGCTGAAAAAGGGGCACTCAACTCGGATGTGGCTGGGAATGTGGATTTTGACATGATACTGATTTTAGAAAATTTAAAACAGCTAGAATTGGCTCTATTTTCCTTGAAAGAAATTGTTTTGCAATAAATATATGCATCTCCCAGTTGCTGAAAGCCACAAAGCAGCGGCATGAAACAAGAAGGCATAATTGACTGTAAGCCAGACGTAGCTGAATAGACTTCTGGGCTAAAATGGAAAAGGAACAGAAAAGAAAATGTGAGGGAAGAGGAACTGTAATAAACAAGGAGAAGCAACAATTGTAACAATTAAGTGGGTTGTAAATATCCCTTCCGTTATCATATTTTATGGTATGATGGTGAATATAATAATAATATAAGCAAATGTGGGTCTTTCTGTGGTCTTGATATTAATCACAAAGAAACTGCCAGGGTGGACTCTTGGACTCCATGCATGTGAATCAATAGGGCTCTGTTTTTTTCTTTGCAGAGTCATTTGTGAGATCCAGACAACGATAGTAAGCCCTATTATTTAGTAATGTATAGACTATTTACAAGAACATGGTATTTAGATTGTGAGCTGATTTCCTCTGAAAATAATAGAGGTTGTATTGTCATTTTCTATATAACCAGGGACTTTGTCTACAGAATTTTCTATCACGCACGCATTTTAACTTCTGTGTAAATACAATAATAATGTATCTGGAAAATGATGATATAATAATAATGTAGCTGGAAAAACTGAGGGTTGCAGGGAAGAAGCCTAGAAATTCTAAAAATAAAATTAGAAGATTTTTTCAATAAGTAAAGGCAACAATTTACTCAATTGCTATACTCTATTTTATAGTTTTCCTAATGTAGATTGTTAAAATGTAGACTATTTTCACGTTGAAACATATGAAACTGAAGTGTCCTATTTCACTGCTTCTGTACTTTGCAGAAAGACCTTTTTCTCTTTATTTTCAGTGGAAATACTTTTTGTTTAAGAGAGAGAAAGAGAGAGAGCGAGAGAGAGAGAAGCAGAGTTCCTGCCTGGGCAGCACAGCCCAGTTTACAATTATTGGAATGCTTCAGAAATTTTTGTATGTGTTTCAGTTTGGAACACGGTCAAAACACATTCTGGTGCAGTGGTTTAAAGAAAAATAAAAAGGGAGAGGGGAACCAAAATAAAATTATAAAAATACAATGTGGAAATTTAAGAATATAAAAATAACAAACTCTTAAAAGTAATACAGATAGCCTATTAAGAATCAAGCACTTGAGCTTGGAAATTCTACCTTTTTCTTATTAAGACAGAGGGAGGGAGAAGGAATTAGTACAGCCTTGTGATGTGGCATCTACAGCTGAAGCTTGAACTTAACAAAATTAGCCAAAATACTATTGAGTATCAGCCTGAAAATAGTGTGTAACAAGCTTGAAGGGCGTTCAGACCTCTCCCATTGGCCTTCTGGGAACTTCCCATCTGTGAAACACTTCAAGAGAAAACTCCCATAATCTTCACAGCCACATCTAAACATTGTGTGTGCGTATCCGTATTTGTTTTTGCTGGTCCTCTCTTCTTTTTCCCCACGGCTGAGAAATGCAATCTGTGATTCCGTTTTTCTAATTCCCTCCGTTTTTTTTAGTTCTGTTTTTTTCTTTCAAAGTGAACAACACAGAATTTTTACATTTCTTTGTCTCACCATTTCTCCTGCAGTGCTTTTCATAGAACCCTAGGAGCAGAGTTTTACTATGACAGATGATGGCATACTTGGCAAACAGTCCCTGCTGCATCCACTCTGGAGGGGTCAGGGCTCATCTTCCTGTCTGTAAGCATGCTTTGGGCAGTTCCTAGGAAGACTGCTTTTGCTAACATTGTCATAACAGGAGCTATCTGGGCTTTTCAAATCATTAGACTATCATCTCCTGTTAGAAAGGTTATTTGAAGAATAGAGTCAATTAATTTCTTTCAAACTTAAACCATCCTATTCTGTCTGTGGTGTGCATGGTATGTCATAGTAGTTACTGCTTTGGATTTAATAGATTCTTTTTTTTCTCTCTCCCAAAAATACGAAGAGGAAATGTTGTATTTTGACTGTAGATCAGAAAATCTCTTAGTATCACTTCATGTTGGTATAAGGAGTTAGGTGCACTGCATAAAGGATTCACGTCTTGGTAACTGGTGTAAGGCATATCAAACCATCTAGCTCAGATAACCAAACCCAGCGTGCTACCCTTCATGTTTGCTGGGCTTGGTTTGTTGTGTTTTCTCTTACACAGAATGTTAACAAATCTCAAATTCTTATCGTGAATTTTTTGTACTGTTCTGCAAGGAAAAAGGGTAGCACCGGAAAGTAGTTGACTCTGAAGGGCCATTTCCTCAAGAGTGCTTTAACTCTCAAAGACCAGTTCCTCAGAAGTTAAAACAAACTCTTTGACTGTACGCTTTGTCTGATGTTGGTGACTTTCCAACCACATAAGTACTGATGAAGACGCCATTTGTTAACAGTATTGCACTGATATAAAAACTAATATAAAGGGGAATCAACTCGGAATTTGTTTGTTGGCCCTAAACAGGCAAATTATAGGTCATGCTTGTCTAAAAAGCGTTGATGAGCCCTCGAGTTTCTGTTTTTTTCTGAAGAAGCACATAATCAGGTACTGGAAACAAAGAGATGTTTTTTAAAAAAATCTTCTCTAGCCGTGTCTCTTCTTTGGTTCATTTTTTAAATAGTGGACTGGGGTGGTTACCGTCCAACAGTAAATAGATCCATTCTTCTTTGTCACTGCTGTATGTATTATGAGTTTGCTGGATCGTTGGCCGGTTTTGTTAAAACAAGAACTTAATGGATATTGACCATTGCCTGAATATTCTAGGTTAGACCTTGTGATCATTTCTCAAGCCTTTCCGTGACATTTGGATCACGTCTGTCATTTGGACGGACACACAAACACTTTCACTATTGGACCTACCACTTGTTCCTTGGATTATCGACTTTACAGAAAGGTCAGCAGCTGCCCACTGATACATACACCCAAGTATTACAATTGTCTTATTTGGGCAGCAAATGGCTCCTCTTCCGAAGTGCCTTCCAATTTTATACTATTATGATTTTCAAAGCCTTTCATCTAGTTTTCAACAGGAAGAAACTGCACTAACACCAGTGGCAAACAACAGTGCTCACCCCCTTTGCAATCCATGGTAGATTGTCTGTTGTTTATCTATTCAAAAGTAATGGCTCTGACATAGAAAAGGAGGGTGTTGTTTTTCTCACTGTGTTGTGTAAAGAAGGCCTCCTCAGAAGCATGCTGTGAGGCTTCAAGAATGCATACACAGGGCTTTGAACAGAAAAGTGTGTTTATTGTACTTAATAGGTGTTAATTAGGATTCTGTTTATCAGCATGCTTTATCTCACTGCTGGCTATTTGCCAAGCCAAAACCTGGGCAAAATTAAAGAGATCTGATATTTCATTGAAAGCCAGTCTATTTATAAGTGTGCCCTTGTGTTAAGTGGTCTCTTGCTTCTCTTCCTTAAGGATATTTGTTCTTGCTAAGTCTTTCTTCATAATCCTCTCGTTTTGACAGCAAAATTGGTTTCATGGTGGTTAATTCTGCTCCTGGAGATAAGAAGCTGCCTATCTTTCCAATGGGCAGCAGGCAGCAGGAACAAATTCTTTTTCAGAAGAATTAACTGTGAGGTTTTTTGTAGTGGTGGTTGTGTTGTAGTTTGTTGGTTTTGGATGAATCCAAGATGGGGGAATGAATGCATAGGGAAGGAAGTAGCTTCTGTAGAGTTGTTAGCTGGTGGGTAGGCTCTCTTTATTCACTGGATTCTCTTTTTGTTTTGGAGATTTGGAAGCTCCCCTTTGTAGGTAATAATTTGAGGCTTGAGATAGAGGAGTTTTGTGAGCATTCTCTTCTCACTGAGATCATATGAGGTCATTGGACAGAATCACACAGCTTTTAGTAACTGGTGATGCAACAGCTAACCCAGAAACTAACAGACTCTAGTCTGATTGCCGGTGGGCAAAGAGCTGGCTGAATTAATGCTGGCTTCTCCTCGTTTCCAGCTGCAGCGCTGAGTTAAAGAGCCCTAAAATAGATTACTTCCCTAGAGCCACATGTGAGTGGTCGTAGTGCTTCACACGCTGTGAGTCGGTGCTGGCAAGTGTCTGGGGTAGGGCTGCATGCAAGGTAAACACCGTCTTCAGAGATGGTATGTGTTGTGCAGAAGTATGAGAAACTGTGAAAGGTGGGAAGGCCCACAGCCAGACATGTTCCTGGGGGTGTCCCAGGAGTTTTTTCTAGTTTTACTCTGAAGTTTAGCCAGCAGGCAGTGCGAGTCTGTGGCTGTGACACTGAGCAGAGGATTGCTGAACTCCGAGCAGGGTTTTTGCTCGTGTCTGAGCAGACTTCAGTAAGACATTTAAGCCCTTCCCGTTCCTGATTTGTCACCTAAAACAAAGGGAAAAAGCTTCTTTTGTCTCCATAATTCCAGGAGCCTGTTTAGATTACAAATTCTTTGAGGAAGAGAAAACACCTGGCACAGTAAGGCGCCTTTCTCAAATAGGTGCCATTGTAACAGCTGCAATCGGAAGCATCATTCACGTGCCAAGCAGATATCCCCAGCTTGGGAGCTTCCGGGTGGTGACCTCTCTCAGGACTGACTTCTAACAGCTATGCAGGCAAGTTTTCCTATCTTGCAGGAGTTTCTGAGAGACTAAAATTTGCCCCTTTGATTTTGGTTTGTTTGTTTTCTGTCTGTATAAATTCCTTAAGGTTTCAGTTGAACAAGTATTTCAATTTGAAAAAAGGAAATCTGCATTTTTATTGAAGTATTACATTTCAACAACCATCTCACTTTTTTTTTTTTTTTTTTTTTTTCTCCTCCTGGAAATACGTCAGGCTGGGGGCTGATCCAAGGATGACCTTTCCACACAGACAGTTTCATCAATATTTTTCCAGAGAAAAATATCTATCATTGGAAAATCCTCACAGGCACTTTGTGGATGCTGTAAGGAGGACTTTGCAGGCAGAGATCTTTCTTAAACCTGGTTGCTGACACAATTAGCAGTAATAGAGATCTTTTGATGGCTTCTATATCAGTGTAAGCTTTGAACTGACATTGATATACAAGCAGCATTCTTTTAAGTCGTGCCATTTCTTGCTTTAATATTTCCCCACAAAGCTGGCTATTTAATTATTTTTAAAAATCTGTCATTGTAACTGGTTAACTAGAGGACTGTTTAATGAGGATTTCTGTTTGGGTTTATACTGCAGCTGAGGAGGATATATGATCTCTTTTGAAATGAGCTATTAACATGATAAAACATCTTGGGAATATACAGTACCAAAGCTGATGGTTTAATCTTTGCTGAGGTATCTGAAAGCTGTATTAAATACAGGGGACTGCACTAATGAGTATTTCAGCTTTGTAGTGGTATGGCACTAGAACACAGAGCTGAAGTGCAGTTACCAGATTTTTCTATAACTGCTTCCTGAAATATGCTTTGCATTTAATATTCAGAATCAAATACAGAGATACTATAAAAATCCTATGTTTTCCATACCTCAAAAATGGGTATTTTCAGAAAGGTAGGTGTTGGTAAAAGAAGTTTTTTCTTTTATTTATTGTATGTGTGTGAATGTGTTCATGTATATACATGTGTATATATGGATACACACATAGGCTCTTGTACGTGTAAGTGAATATTTGCACCAGCTGTGTTTACAGGCTGGTTTGGGTGCTGTGGTTCTGCTGATATGGACTCACCTGTTTGAAGTTAGCTGTGTCCAATGCTTCCCCCAGGCCATGGCTCATAGCTGGGCCTGTTAGCTGAGTATATCACCTTCCACATTCTTGTGGACTATGGAGGAATTCTGTTTGGCAACCAAAATTGTATAAAGAACTGCTTTGTTTTTATGACTTTGTTTCTATCTTCCCTTTCTTTCTTTTTTTTTTTTTTAATTTTTAACATCAAACAGGAGACTTTACCCCTAACTTACGTGCAGATTGCTTTGAATTGTAGTTGTAGCTACATCTAGCACATTCTGCTTTTGTATCTAGAACCTCCTATGATACTTTCCTCTTAGGTCTGTGTCATGCTTTTAACATCTCTGTTTTAGAATCCTTTTTCAATTATTCATGTATGTAGTCTTAATATAAAGAATAACTCATTGCTTTTTGATCCCTGTGAGTTAAAACAGATGCAGGGCTGTTGTGGTTTTACCTCTAGGAAAGTAAGCATCCTCTCAGAGCTGTAAGTTTGACATTTTGGGAAAATGCTTTTTCAGTTTAAAGGATTTATTGCCTTAGATCACTGTTCTCTCTGTAAGACTTGACAGTTAATAGACATACTTCTTGATTTTAGTGCTCTCCAGGGAAGGAGGGGTTTTGAGAACCTGGGAGTTGCAGTGTGGAAAAATTGATTTCTCAGTTTGTTCTGATATCTGTGGCTTGTCAATTCTTCTGTCTCTGTGTACCTCTCTGTAAAACAGCATGTGATGTCCTCTCTGCTAATGGGTGCTCAAGAGCTGTGGGTAAACCACTGATTAGTCACAATCATTTAGTCAAAACGACATCTGATATTTTCTCATGTGCACTACTATCTTAGGAAAAAGGTCTGGAAAATTCACTGATTTATGTTTCCCTTGTGTATTTGCTGTTGTTTGTATGCTTGATGATAGCTTTCTGTGTTGTGTTTGGTACAGATGTTGCTAAATTGTGCTGTCTGCTTCTAGTTTTTATGAATGATCTTTTGGTTGAAGTAATGCAAAAGCCTCTTTCCATAGAGAAATGTAGAAGCAAAACGGGATGCAGATACTGTTGTGATAACTTATTTTGTTTCAGTATGTTCTGCATCATCACTACTGTTGTTGGGATTTATCTCGTCCACACCCTCTGCCATACAGCTCTATTTCACAGAGACACAGCATGTGTGTACACAAAACACACATGCACCCACAGTCTTAAACATCATATTGTGAGAGAACCAAAAGGTCTGAGCATGTTGACTCAACTGTTTAATGAGGTGCAATAAATCTTGACAAGACCAGCTGGCACTAGAGTCAGGCTTCTCATCTTTTTACCATTACACTGAAACGTGAACAATAGTGGAAAGAAATGTAACTCTTCTTTTTCTTTTTTTGGTACTCGGATCTGTAGCACTGTATTGAATTCATCTACTTTCATGGAATGCAAAGCATGGTGGATGCTGTGGAAAATATTAACAATGTAAAAGCCCTTTTTCCTGCTTCTTTTTCTCAGATTCTGAAAAATATCATTGATCTGACAGATCACGCAAGTGTGGTCACCATTAATATCCCTCTAACACACGTTTGCTGAGCAGAACAGCAGTGCTGAGAAATGATACCAAAAACATGTTTAAAGTCTGGTAGCGAGATGTGTGGTACCTCATGCTGCTCTTGCTCTAACATCTGACTTTTCATCTTCTCCAGCATTTTGGACTCTAGCAGCTACTGCTCACTCCCAAACCTTCTCTTTCTCCCAGCCTGTCTGCATTTTTATAGCTTATCACCAAGCTCCTCCACTGTGTGGCACACTGTGAAACCCATTCCTCTTTCTTATAACTTCTTCAGATCTTTTTTTCTCAAAGGCCATGCCACCAGGATCAGCAGGGGTACTGACTTTTATCATGCTTAGTTCTGTGAGTACCTTTAGAGGAAAAACATGGAAGTAATTGAGCAGCTCAGACACCCAAATTTCTGAAGTGATTCCAAAGCACTCATCTTTTGTCCTCCCAAATAGGATTCCTATTTAATGAACCAGATTAATTTTAGTGAAAAAGAAATCTTTTTAAATAATGGACTTCTTATTTAGGATGAATTTTGTTCCTGACGATGATGTCCATCGATCTCTTTTATGTTCCCAGCCCAAATACTTAATGACAATCAATCCTTAGTAATAGTGGCTCCCAAACCAACTAGATGCCTCTGGATTCACATGAGAGAATGAGAGAGACTGCCTGAACTTTGCAGTGTATCTCATAATGATGGCTGACATCCAGAAATAATAACTGCACCTCACTGCTTTACAATTACAGCATTTGATGTGTGCTGGGCTCTGGTGCTTGGTGGAAGGAGATACATCCTGTAAAACAAAGTTGGATCCCCCTCTGGATGGCACTGAGTGTGGCGCAGACAAGGTAATCAAAATACTCAACAGCAATGAGTTTGTTTTTTCCAGCATTGTCAGCGGAATAATGTTTCCAAGATTCAGTATTTATCATGAATCCATATTTTATATCAATTCTGTAACAAAAATTGCTCAATTAACAGCTGGATTGGGTTAGATCTTTCTGATTTTATTATGTGTATTCTAGTAGCCTCTGAAGACCACAGCTTGTGGTCAAGGTGATACACAAACACTATAGGAAAACCCCATGCCACACTCTGCTAAGTGCACAGGCTGAGTACCCTGTGACTCACAGTAGGTAGTCGCCCACTCCTCGCAGGTTTGTTCATTGCTGCAGGTGGTGTTTCAAGAGTGAGATTTTTTTTCAGTGCAAGTTAAGGTAAGGTAGTGTTCTTGGCTGTATTTGTGATAGGAAGTATGGGGAGCATTTAGACTGGCATTTTGGGAGTGGAGACAGATGGGGAAAGAACAAGAGGCTACTTAAAAACTTTTTAGTTACTAAAAGTAGCTCAAAACATGTTGAGATTAAATTCACTGATGTTTAGTTATTTTTTCAGCAATATTTGCTTTACTATATGTATCCACTTAGATGAATAAGGTGTGTATGGACTTTCCAGAGTTCAGATCAATGGAGAAAACAGTTACAAGAAACACAAAATAAACTCATAGGTTATTAGGTCTCCCTGCAGTGAAATTCACTGCTCCAGTAGCTAGCTTCAGTGCTGTAAGAGTGGGAGTTTCTGAAACTGAGCCGCTACCTCCCAGCTGTGCTAACAGAAGTATACTTAAGTGAACATGTTTAACCTCTGAGATGGGATGTGCTGGGTGGTGTGTGGTACATTCTCCCACTGTGGCTGATAACTCATTAAGCTACAAAGAAACTCGACGGCTTTGGTAACTGCCAACCCCCTTACTTACTAGTTTTGGATTCTATTATTTATTGTATGCTGTGTGGTTAGAGAGGTAAGAAAGAGTAAACTTTAAAAGATTGTTGCTAAAAAGAAAGATTAGAGGCCTTTGCTTCCAAATGGAAGATAAACAGTGACAAGAAAAGCTGTGTTCTGGAAAGCATAACAAGGAAATTGAGACAAGAAGTTTTTAAATATATGTTTTTCTAACTACAGGAGTCTCAGCGATTCTTTCATAATACTGCTTTGCAGTGCTTACTATATCATATCCTGGACAGAGCAAGAGAATGGGCCAAGATTGCTACTTGGCTAGGAGCCAGTGTAGCTTATTAGAATTGAAGGTTGTTTGGAGCTTTAGCCAAGTTAGGGTCAAAATACTCAATGATTTTGTACATACAGGGAATACTGCTGATGAAGACATTGCTTTGGGATATAATTTCTTGGACTTGGTTTCCATGAAAAGCATTGTTTGAAGTCTTTGCATTTAGATAATTACGTGAAGCAAGGGGCCAATTTCTGTGATTATGTCCTTTTAATGACAGAAATTCCTGTAGGGATTGATGGAGTGTGACACTTAAACTTCTATGTTTTTCTTCATCCATCACACAGAAGCCTGGAATCTCCAGAAATTTAAATATGGGCATGTTATCTCTGAGACATCCTTTTTAAGTCCACCAGTACAGGATTGTTTGCAAGATCCAGGGCTCCCTTTCAGACTCTGCTAACACAATTGCATTTCAGTGGTGCCGAGCTGGGGAGTGTGTCAGTAAAACTCCCATCCCTGAACATGTTGATGGAGACTGGAGCATGTGGAGCCAGTGGAGCATGTGCAGCCGGACTTGTGGCACAGGAGTGCGATTCAGACAGAGGAAATGCGACAATCCCCCGTAAGTCTTCACGTCGTACTGATTTCTTCTTGCATGTAGCACCTAGGCAAAAGGCAAAAAAGTACAGTAAAGAAATGAGCAGCAGAGCTGTGGGGGGGATGCAAGAAACTTGATGTTCACCAGCAGCAAGGACTGAATCAGAATCCAAGAGCAACTACTTGGAGCAAAGCACGTTGTGTGGAAATGGCTTGAGGGGTTACCATTGGATGTGGCCCAATGCAATGGTTCAGATGCAGATACAACTGAATTCAAGACCTGTAGTTTGGCAGAGAAATAATGCTGTGTTTTCTCTTCAGCGCTGCAGTGAATAAGACAGGGTAATCTGGATCTACAGAGCAAACTGAGTCAATATGTCTTAGAGGTCAGTTTTGCAGGTGGTGCTGGCTTTGCCTCTGGGAAGCAAAAGAGTGGCTGACAGTGGTCATAGTGTCACGTAGCAGTGTTGATCAAGTACCTTGAGAGATATTCTGTACATTAGGATGTACTGCATATGAAAAGGAGAGTATTCTGCGCACACAGTACAGTGGGTACCTGGAGTTGACCTTTTCAGATTTTTTCAAGGAGAGATGGAGGTGGTATAATCTCTCGTGCAGTCCTTCATCTCTCTGGTTAATTGAAGCATACCTGAAGTCCTTTACGAGAGGCCTGAACAGGTTACCACAGTGGCTGTTTAAATGAACACCTCTGTTCAGATGTATTATCACTTCTGAGATGAATAAGAGCAATTTTTCAAGTTATGCATCTCCAGATTTATTTATATTTTAAGGTTTTCTTCACTGAAAAAGCACAGGAAACTTTACTTTTTAAATAGAGGCTGAGCTTCTGGATAGCAGCAGTCACTTTGAAGACATGCCCAGATGATGGATAGAATCCACTGGCTTCTGCTGGGATATATTCATATTAAAGGGGATATTTTTGTTTATTTCTCTCCTTTAGTAAAGCAGAACTGCAACTGCATGTCTGTAATGTCCAGACTTGATTTTTACCAGCTTGTTTTCCTGAACAAGGGACTTAGCTGATTTCTTTGCTGTCAGCTAGCTACAAAAAGTCTCTTTAAGCACAGCACTGACCAAACCTAAATCCATTCATCATCGTTCCTTAAATTACAGGAAATGCTCCCTCCAAGATTGCACATTGATTTTAAAATTCTCTTGCTCATATACATTCTTGGCTGGGGATATACACGTGATCTTCTTTTGCTTCATATTCCTGGCGTCAGCCCACTTCTTCTGCAGCTGGTTTATTCACTGTCCAAAAGTATTGGCTAAGGGATTTATCTTTTATTTTATATGTATTTGGTCTTCAAATTTTTTCTTTGCTGGAATCCATACTCCTGCCAGCTGACTTCTGAGCCTGTGGGACTATCAGTATTTTTAAACCAGTTGCTTCACTGTTTGATTTGGTTTTTCCTCTCTGTAATTACTGTCAGTACTTGCATGCATTGCCTCCAAATGATTGTAAAGCAATGTGTCATTAGCCAGTTTGCACATGCAGACTTTTGAGCTATACTGCCTTGTGTTCTTGTCCAGGCTTTGGACTATTTTCATACAGTGGGACTGAAGAAAAAAACACAGGCTTGAACAGAACAGGATAATGAGATCCCCATCCCTTCTCCCATCCTCTGTCATGTAGAAGGCTCAGGGCTTTATAAATGATCTCTTCAGTTCATTAGTGGGTAGATTTCTTGGCAGAAACATGGTGGAATGGTGGATGATGGCTGTGAAGTTTTCTACCAGGAAATCTGAGTCAGTGTTTCAGGCATGTATCAGGATGGCCTTGAATTAGACTGTCTGTTGATAGTCCCAGCCACTGGTGCAGCCCATACTGTGAGGACTTGTGGCTGTACTGCCACTGTGTAAATGAAGAGGGCAACTCTTACTGGGACTAATGACACAAGTAAATGCTATTCAGTCAGGCCCTGGTTTCTAACTAGCAGTGTGATATAACCTGATGTTCATTGCTCTTCTGGGAGGGAGGGGAGAAGAAGCGTTTGGAATGAATCTCTATACTGCTAACAACTGGAATTTGGCTGGGTTTGCTTTTCACAGCATCTGTTTAGAAAAAGCAAGGACATGACTTTATTCATCTATTCTGATTACAACTAAAAGATAGATATGTTATAGATAGAATTCGGGAGAGTATCAGCAAGAAGCTACAAAAATTGTGATCACTTAGGGTGGCTTTTGCTTGTTGAGTTTTTTGGGTTTTTTTTGGTTGATTGGTTTCTTTTTCTTTTGTTTGTTAAGAGGCAAAAATATAGGCATTTGTCAAGAGTTTTAGTTTTCCTTCCCTGGGGACTCGTAAATATATTTAAAAAAATAAAATAAAATTGCAGATGCTTAATCCTGATGCTGGATTAGTTACCTTTCCTGCATGCTTAAAAAGAGATATATAAAATGGCATGGTTTTCAAGGATGGAGACTGTCCACTGCACAGATTTGTTTCTGAAAACCCTACTTACCCTACAATTTGTAGCTGCTTCTGTAATATTTTGTTTTCATGTTGCTGAAAAAAGAACCTTAGAGGATGTGCTACAGAGACATTTGCTGTGTCTCTCGTTAAAGGTGTTTGAGGTTCATGATCAGAATACGAAAAATTGAACACTCCATATCTTTTAAGAAGGCTACTTAGTGGTTAAATTACGTCCTATCAGAAGTGTGCAGTGTGCAGTCAGCCACCTACTTATTGATCTGAGTATGAACACTACAAAAGAGCAGTGCTTCAGAAACACTCCAGAGCATCTCTTCTAATAAGCCAATTATGGATCCACCATGGAGTTTGAATATTTCTGTCAGAGCCACAGAGAGCAAGATTTGCACTCCAGGAAGAAATGTCTGAAGGGAAGGATCCTTTCTGCTATTTCAGTAGTTGGCTTGGACAGAAAAACTTAAATAAAAGTATGCCTGCATGTAGTTTTGCTATTCCTGTTAACCCTGGCTTTTCCTATGTGCAATAGCCCGGGGCCAGGTGGAAAGAACTGCCGTGGAGCCAGCGTGGAACACACCGTGTGTGAGAACTTGCCCTGCCCCAAAGGTGTGCCAAGCTTCAGAGACCAGCAGTGCCAGGCCCATGACAGATACACCAATAAGAAAAAAAGCCTCCTGACAGCCGTTGTTGTTGATGGTAAGTTTTTTCAGCTTCCTCTGTGTTTTCTTGCTGTCCTTCCACTGCAGCTTATTAATCTGTCTTGATTTCATCTGCAATACCCCAGTTTTCTGTAAGAAAGCTGTAGAATGTTCCCCTTAGTTGCATCTGAAAGATGAATTACAATTAATTGTTTCTGCCGTGCTGTTCCTCAAGCTTTCTTAGCAGAAGCTGTCAGTCCTTTATACACCTTGGAAGAGAAGGTACCTGAACTAGGTTCCCAGTATGAGCAGGCAAATATTCATGTAGAGATTCATGTAGAGACTACATTCCATTGCTTAGTTACTGTTGCTTCATACACTTGTTTGTGCTGCTCATAAAGACACATGTGTTTCTTTTTTTCCAGATAAACCATGTGAGCTTTTCTGCTCTCCACTGGGGAAGGATTCCCCTGTGCTGGTGACAGATAGAGTCCTTGATGGTACTCCATGTGGGCCTTATGAGACTGACCTCTGTGTACATGGCAAGTGCCAGGTGGAGTAGCTTTCTCATTTTGTTTTTATTATTATGTATAATCTGGGGTAGCTATATATGTCCTAGAAGAGCAGATGTCTGTGTGGGTGGCTGGACAGCCCTCTCTGAGGTGAGAGGGTGACCCTGTTTTGTAATACCAATTGCAAGTGCTCTGTAGCTCTGTCTCTTATGGAGCACTGTGAGAAATGCCCGTGGTATGGAAATATTACTGAACAGCTGGGAATGTTCAATGATCGTATTTGCTCAAGTGTAGTCATCAAATGGCTTGGGAGGGAAGGGGCTTCTGTGAGAGAAGAAGATGGGAGTGGAAATCTGGCTTGCTTAACTGCTCCATTTCTGCTATTAGAGGAATTGCTGAAAAAATGTTGATGCTGAAAATTGGAGTATAAATCATTACTATCCTGTTGTAAGTGTTGTGTTAATGGCATTATGATGCTTTTCATCTCTGTCTGGGGCCTGTGTAGAAATACTGAGGAAGCTTTTTGATGTTACTTGCTTTTTGGCTCTTGGAGCTGTATAAACCTGGGGCTTCCCCTGTGCATCCTATATCCATGTGATTTTTCATTTTATTACTAGATAGTGCCAGGGTGATTTTCTGACCTTGGTGCCCACCAAAAATGTTTGAAAGGCCTGTTTCCTCTGCAGTAAGAAAAAAGTTCCTCTTACAAACTCAGTTATAAAGCTCCAAGCAATAGATAGAATTAGGTTTACAAGAACAGATCCAGCAGTCTGGAGCATGACCAGTTTTCTTTTGCCTCTCATCTGTGTTGTCTCATGCTCAGGTCACAGAGAGAGCAAACCTGAAAGATGGTAGGATAGACCTCCTGCTGCTGTCCTCTATGAAATGCTTGTACCTGCATGGATTGGCCAAACCCTGAGGATGCTAATCTCCTTTTATCTCTGGTCAGATGGGAATGGAAATGAAGAGGGCTCTATCCAAATGTCTTGATTTCTGTGAGCAGTGATTAAGAACTAGCTGTTTTATTGCTAGTAGGCTGTAGATGAACATGATATTAACATGGGTATGAGAGAGGCCTTGGGGATATAATGCAGTCTTACTAATAGTAATGTGACGAGGTAAGTGAAAAGGCTTTGTCTGGATTGAGTTTTGCACTGCTGAAATAGACACTTTGCACTGTTTCCTGCCAGCATAGCTGCTGAAGGGGCATGTTTAATTCAGCCCTTATAATTTATTCAGATGAAGAATCTGAACAACAGCAACTTGTGGGGGAGCCAGCATAGGCTTGATTCTTTAAATGCTCTTTAATAAAAAATGCCTTGCACAGAGCCAGGTTCATGGTGCATCCCAAGTTATTTAATTTTTCCCTGTTTTCAGCTGTATCTTAAAAAAAAAAAAACCCTGAAAAATCCATTAATAATCTTTTATAGTAAGGCCAGCTGTGCACCTCCAGCTGTGTGCCATTGACCATTATGCTGGGCTGGCCAGCTTTACTGCTCCAAATGTTCAGATCAGCCACAAATGCTAAATCAGAAATTATGGCAATGTACATTTTCTTCTTCCAGTGAACAGTAGTAGCCAGCTCCCCTCCAAATGAAGCCCAGAGCTTTGGAGGTACGTCACGGAAAGCAAATTGTGCTCTTAACTTGGGGGCAACTGCCTTTAACTGTTCAGAGAGGTGATGACAGCTGCAGAACATTCAGTCCATTTGCATCTGGCTGGGAGAAAATGCAAAATGATCAATTCAAGCCGAGTAGTTTTGAAAGTCTTGTGAAGTCATTTATAATAATCTTCTGCCTTATATGCAGTCTAGTGCTGAGAATCACCATGTGTCTATGTACCTCATTTGCCATAGATGCTTGTCAAACTAGCTGTCTATTAAATGAATTTAATCATCATATTCATTTAATTACTCTTGTTTTTTTCCCCAGTGTAGACAAAGCCTTGCAACAAGCATGGCAGGAGGTCTGGAGTACAGAATAAGTGCTGAAATCAGAGGGTGGTATTGCTGTTATTTATTTTCTTGTGTAATCTGTGCAGCTAGAGGCTCTCAAAGGCAGGAATGATACATTGCCAGGGTAACGGGCATATTAGCAGTATCCATTGCTTGTGAATCATAGAATCATAGAATGGCCTGGCAATGCAATAGCTCTCTTCCCTTTAGCAGTGTTTGCTCCTACATGCATTGTTGATGGAAAAAGGGATTCATTTTGTCTTTGCAATGTTCATCTATTCTTTCAAGGAGAGTAGGATTTTGAGAAGGGAAGCAAGAACAGGATCTTTGATCCTCAACATACCCTAACTGGAGTTGCACATTAAAGGGTAGAGAGTCTTCCTTTCATTGTATGTTATGAACTTCTTACAGCTTCATCTTAAAGCCATGAGCTGAGCTCCAGTCTAAACAGTGTGAATTAAATTTTTTTTGTGTAAGCCACACTGTCTCTGAAGCAAAATCATGGTAAGCAGCAGTATTTACCACTTACACCTTGAAGGCAGCTGGATTGAGTAAACCTGATTAATACTGTGGCTATTCAGGGAGGCAATAGGACAGAGCAAAGTCAGCCCTAAATTTAGCACAGAAATTCCTAAGTCACCCACATTTTTCTATAATTTTGCTCTTTGTATTTGAGATAAATCCTGAGGTCCTTATCCAATTTTATCCTGTCTTTGTTTATTAGAATTGCCTTTCAGGATGAGCATTTTGTTCGTGATAGTTGTAGAAGTTTGCCAGCATGAGGACAAGACAAAAGCTGTGTAAGAGCTTCAAGAGTTGGTGTGAAAAATTGAGGATAGTCTTATAAAGTTATGCCATTAGAAGAGATACTGTGAGTAAAAGTAAATGCACTTATCTGTACTATCTTCTGGTACAAAATGCAGTGTTCATATGGGTATTTGATCTTTTCTTTCTGAAATGCACATTGTCGTCTAGCAAGGAGAATTTATTTTCTCCTGGAGTTTTTAAGGGATGGAAGATTTGTAACAGGTTCGAGAACTCTGTACTCTCTCTCTTGTGTTCTTTCATGGTTTTCTTTCTCTAGAATGGACACTGCAGTGTTGGTGAAGATAAGGTAATGCAGTCCAAACTGCACCCCAGATTCCTTTTATCTTCTCCTATTTTTCTCCAAGTGGCTTTCAGAGAGATGATTTCCTGGGGTTTTTGTTATTCAGTGCACATTTCATAAGACAGCATTCATGGAAACTGTGTGCTCTCTGACCTCTTACAGTTCTTCATTCTGGTATGCTGCTCATGCTAGAAGCAAGCTGCTGGCTGAAGTAGAGCTAAAAAAAGGTGTTAGATGCCACTAAACAGTGTTGTGGAGAGAAGACAAGCTGCTCAGCTGACTGTTGTGATGCGCATGACTTTGTGCTGGCTGTTTTCAAAGGATTATTCAGAGACTCATGATAGCATAAGAACTTTCCAGTGGAGACTACAGATTGTGCTTCAGGATGTAATCTGAAGTCTTATACAGCAGAACCTGGCTAGAGATCAAAGGCAGTCTTTGTGATTTAATAACATAAAAGGTGAAGATGTTTTGACTCTCTCTAGAGTTTTCTCGTTAATGTTTTGCTATGTCATGGCTACTTTTAACTTGCTAGTGAATCTACAGTCCATTTAATGTTGACAAGCTACACATTAGGCTGTTCTGGCACAGTAAAAATGCTATAGAATGACTGTCTTCCAAAAGTGACTGTAATACAGTCTGAAAGACAAGCATAAATTTGAAAATGGATACATTTTCAAGAATAGTCTTTGCAGATAGAGTGGACAGAGTGTCAGGAGGGGGCCACAAGTGGCAGAGGATAAATTGCAGTTGTCTGCTGGACCTATTGTTGGCAAATGCTTTTCCAACATACTTAGTACCCATGTTTTGCATTTGATTGATGCATGCAGTTCTGGCTTTGCCTCCTCATCTGATGATTTTCCACGTATTATTCATATTCCTGCATTATAAACTGTGGTACAAGATGTTCCAGACTGAGTAGCTTGTCTTCATACAGCTTGGCTCTGTGCTGTACTTTGATAAATCGTTTGGTGTTGCTCACAAAGTCTAGGAAGGGATTATTTGAGCTATAGATACCTACTGTATAATTGCTTTTTTCTCAGTTCCTATATCTGTAGCAGAGTAATCGTAGAAAGACTGCTGAGGGTGAGTAGGGCACAGCAACAAAATGCTATCTTCTGTTTTGCTAGTTTTTCATGTACTTTACAGTGGGATATGAGAAAACATGCTGTTTTCCCACTCTTTTTCTTCTATGTTATCCCATGCAGACCGCATAATAGCCAATTCATTATTAAATACCTTGGAGACTTGACTTTGTTCTTGTAGCTTTAGCAGTCAAGAATTGAACAGAAAGGAGGCTGTATATATCATACACTGCTAAATATATATTATTTTCTCATTCAGAACTGACATGATAGATGCTGCTTTTAAAGAACTAGTAGTTGATGTAAAATCCTCTGGTACTTGCAGCCTGTTGATATTTGTACAAACCAGGGCAGAGGGGAGGTAGATTCAGGTTTGAGGCGTCCATTCAGATGAACCTGATGTAGAAGGATCAGAAAAGGATTGCTATAGAAAATGGCCAAAAACCAGAAGCAAAATAGTTCCTGGGATGGGAAAAGTCTCTGGGCAGGAAAGTGCTTTGTATTACTTTCATGCTCACTCATGTAGTCTGCTTTGATGCCAAAGCGTAGGGATTGTTGACATATAAGCCTTCAAGCTTTGTATGTGGAAAAGTAGTTATCGGGAATAACTTTGTGTAGCATTATCATGAACTGCTAAGAGACCTAAGCACAAACTCAGTGGGCATCATTGTGTGTCTAATGTGGATAAGATAACAGCATAAAATAAGTAGTGCATGTCTCCTGTTCTAGAAGCACCATTCTGATTCAGATAAAATCCAGGACAGTGTTTTCAAAACCAACTTTTGTGTTGATTCCAATCTGTAATACAAAATTTGTTGTGGAACAGAAAGAGAAGTAATTTAGAGATGAACTGCTTTATTAGGGTTCTATGCTCACTCTCTTGTACAAATCCTGACAGATACCCATAATTCTCCACAAATCGTGTTTAAAACAAAGAAATAAAAATTCTCTCTTATCCTGAAATCTGAATATCAGTTGCTCAGATATGTACATTCCTGTTTCATGTAGTCCATCCCTTGAGGTATCAATGGACACTGGATACTCTGGACAAAAAGTTGGCAGTGCAGATGAATCTGTCATAACCACCATGCTTTGTACATGATTAATTTGTAAAATGGCACATGTTGCATCAATATTTATATTTGATCCATTGAGACAGCTAGCTAGTTCAGCATATGGGAAGCATTACAGTTTTGTGAGCCTACAGTATCATTTCTTACAGAGGGTGGGTGTATATAACAAAAATAATTGTGTTTATGTAGCAAAACATATTCACACAGGCTGTACCAATTGAATTTTTGCACAGCCATTCACAATACAAATAAAAATATTAAAATATCCAAGCAGTACAGAAAATAGTTCACACAGAAGAGCCCAGATGATGTGCGTTCAAGAGGAGGAGTTTTCCTATGCTGGAGCCAGCAATGACTGAAGCTGGAAATACCACCCAACAAGCAGTATTTTCAGATGTTTAATTACAAAAATGAGAAGGGGAAGGGAGAGAAGGAAGGGTGGACTGAGGTATCATCTCAGAGAGAATGAATTTCAGGCTTTTGGCTCAGTGAACATGCAATTACCTGCCAATTTGAAGGTCAGTCAATAGTCACAAAACATGATGTCAGAGTAGGAGACTGCCTGGGTTGAAAATCCTTAAGAAATCTGTGGATACAGTGATCACTGTCAGAGCTGAGTAGTTGAAACCTGAAAAACCTATCTTGAAATTTCCTGCCAGCATTTCATATTTTAATATGGGCAAGGGGTTGGCTTTGGTTAAAAATCTGCTTCCTCTTTGTCTAATGCTGATTTTAGCAGTGCTACTGCACTTCCGACAGCTAGCACAGGCAGGAACTAGAACTCTTGGGTGATACCAGCATCTTCACCTTTGCTGAAGTTAAGAATGTCAGTGTCCAAGTTCAAGTTGGACAGTACAGAAAGTTCTGTGAGTCCAAGGACATGGCTGGCAGTGGTGGGTACGCACACAAACTCCTAGTAGCAAATGGTGGCTATACCAGGCTAGCTGTTCATTTTTTATTCTACCTTTTGAATATAGTAGAGCTCCAAGTACCCTTATTTAAAAAAAATAAATAACATCACCTTACCTTGTTGAGTATGCTGGACTGAGCAGCAAGCAGTTAGAGGTGATAAAGATCTAGCATGAACTACTTAGTGCAGAAACTATGCCTTGAATCCTATGAACGCTTGAGTTTTGAGCAGTGTAACTTGCCCTTTGCATGCTGTTTATTAATCCCTCACATTTTTGAAAACCTTCTGCAGATTGATGAAGTCTATATCCATTTAAATGATTAACCATGTAATACATACAGCACACAGTGTAATCTCAGTGAAAAGCTGATAATGTACAGACTTGAGAGATCCTCCCCCAGGTCTGGTGGGGCTCAGGCTTTAGCCTCTGGCCCCTAGTGCTGGAGTGTCAGCAACTTTCTCACCTAGAGAGAGGCCGGAGGTCTCTCTCAAGTGAAATAACCAAGGACTGCTGTCAGGTACTTCTCTCCCAGGAAGTGTGGATTCAGTTCTTCCCCTGTCCTCAGAGAGGATCTCTCAAAGTGTGTCAGTGACTTAGTAAATGTGGGAAGAAATGGCTTATCTTAAACCCCAGTGTCAAAATAAGGGGTCTTGCTCTTTTAGAGGCTTGCAGCAGTTTATGTTAACCGGGAAGCTGCAGCATAAATGCAAAGCATGTGGTTGCTGACTCCCTATTCTCTGCATGCCTCATTATAGTCCTATAGACTCCTCATGTAGAACTGGGAATAAGTGTGGTTCGACACTCATTATATTCCTTTTATTCATTTGTGTGCTCACATAGTGCTAATAACAATGCAGTACAATAAAAGATAGCACAAGAGCCTTAAATTAAACACAGTCTTTCCAGTATCTCAGCAGGGTGGCAGTCAGGCATGTATTTCCAGCTGCCTTTCAGCAAGCCCGTTAATAAATCATAGTTATTTTCCTGGAAGGAGAACAGCTGGGACATCCTTCTGTTTTGGGGCAGAATCATATTCAATATCCCACAATTATTTGTTGGACGTGGGTGTGAAGAACTGCCCTAAGAACTGGAACTGCTCAGTCATCATCTTCAACTTGACTTAATGCCCACTTACACAAGGTTTTCTGTAGTCCTCGTCCAACAACTTATGTGTTCTACTTAATGAGCTTGTATGAGCTTGTGTATGTTTATGTATTTAAGAATAATTATCCTTTCTGAGCTTTTATCTCTCTGTAATGATTTGTGTTGACAAACAGTGCATCAGATTGTGTCTGAATGCTGGCCATCTTTGATCCCCAAAATACATCTGGACTTAGGCAGTGGCCCATGACTTCTGAAATATGGAGAATGTTTTAGTTCAGGTCCAAATCACATTTCTTACGTGCAGGCAGCCTCAGAAGAAAAAGAAAAAAAACATCTGGAGTTTCCTTAGTGTTTCTCCACTTAACCAACATTTTGAAAAACAGGTTATGCTGTGGTTGTTCCCTGAGATCTCTCTCCAACTGGTTTTATTATAAGAAGATAAGGAAGGGAGAGACATGACAGCTTTGTTCAAATAAGGGCTGTTAATGACAATTCTGCTAACTCATTTGTCAAGGAACTGTTCATCTACAAAGAATGAATTTTCACCTTGTAGTAGAATCTCTGCTAATAACTTGCATAATTAGAACTTTTATATCAGAAAAAGTTCATGTGTTGGGTGAATTACTGATAATTTTGAGTCTTAGATGGATAGAAACACAATTCATGCAGACTAATCATGATGTTAATATGACGTCTGCAATTTAATCTTATTGCCTTCTAGATCTACAAATAGTCACCATCACAACCTTTCAATGGTTTGTGAGTAAATAAGCTTACTATGGCAATCTTTGTAGCCACAGGGAGAATACTGTGACTATTCAGGTAATACCCGTCTGTGAAGCAAGGCTGCTTCAGAGATTTTTATTGGTAACTGTTTCGGTAGAAATAGAAAAGTATGAAAATACCACTTGAAATGAAGTTTTAGGTGAAATTATTTACTGTTTATTTTTGTTGTTCTTTTTTTACAAAGGAATGTCAAAGCTCAGTACAGACAGTACAAGCATCTGGGAATATTAATAATTGCATAAAATGGTACCTACTGGCTGTATAGAAACCAGCCTTGCTTCCACTGGAGTGTTTTTGCATTGCAGGTACCTTGAGCTATATGATTGTGAGATCTTTTTTCAGGTAGTGCAGATGCATCATCAGATCTGAGCACCCTGGAACTTATAATGGCACTCTAAATTTTTGTGAGGTGAAGATCTAGCACCAAGATTTTGGTTACTTGGGTTAACTGCCATTTAAGTGAGTGACGTTTTTCTCTAAGCTAAGTATCAAAGTAGCGCTCCTTATCTCTGGGATGTCTTTAGTTCCTCAGATAGAAATTGCTATACAAACATGAAGCATCATTGTAATCTTTCATGTTTTTGAAGCAAGTTAGAGTAGGTTAGCATGAAATATCTGATGATATCTGGAAAAGTTAGTGTTTGTGGAAAGTCTCTTTAGTAATGTCTTGTGAATCAAAATACATGCTCTTAGTGTTAGGGAAGGAGGTTACTAAATTACCAACTCAATGCTGTTCCAAATGAGTGCTCGGTTGATTCACGGCATTCTCTTCCTGTTCATATTATCAGTCAGGTGTCTATCTTAGCCTTGACATCAATGTTTAGAGATACTTTAACCTTGCAAGCAAAATAATGGGGACCTCTGGTTGTTGTCATTAGAAAATTGGCTGCGATGGAATCATTGGCTCAGCTGCCAAAGAGGATCGCTGTGGAATCTGCAGTGGTGATGGCAAAACCTGTAAAGTGGTGAAAGGCGACTTCAACCACACGAAGGGGATGGGTGAGTAACCCTCAGCAGCATTTCAGTAGAGTGGAGGTTCTCTTAACTGATTGAGGAGAGTTAAAGAGAGGCAGTAATAGCTCTTTTTCTAGGATAGCATTTAACACAACATAGAAGAGCGCAACTGTTCTCTAAAATTGCGTGGTTTTTTAATGTATGAGAACACAAAAACTTAGTAATGTTCATAACATCTTACTCTTGCAGAGAGTGCGTAGGGGTCTAACCCTCCTAGGTTCTCTGATTTTTCTCCCTTTCAACCAGTTGTGCTGCCAGAAAATGTTCTGTAAAAGTGTGTGATGAGGAATCACTAAAAAGACATACAAGAATGAGAATATTGGCTTGTCCCTAGTCCTGCTTACGAGGAACTGGATAAACACGGATAGATGATCAGGATTCAGTGTTATGATTTGCTGAGCCTCTTGTTACATGGTGAGTTGGGATTGCTGAGAACTTGTCAGGATCAGACATGATGGGGCTGTGCAGTTTCCAAAATATTTTTCATTTAGAACAACAAAATCTAGCTAGGAACACCAAACACTCAGTTCAGTGATGGTACTCTGTCTGCTTCTTATTCAGTTGTACAGATACCAGCCATTTCTTCTGTCTGAAATTCAGAATGAAGTTGTATTTCTCATTTTGAATACTACTGGTGCTGTTGATTTTTAAATAACAGATAAAATCATAGTATATTCTCCAGTGGAGGGAAGTCTGATTTCAGCACCATCTTTGAACTCTTTGGGAGCTCTGAATGATGCTCATTGTATGCTACAAATGATTTATTCTATAATCAGTATATCTCAGCTAAATAAAAAAGACCTCCCCTCTGAATATTATTACTGAAACCCTGCCAGCAACAGCATCCACTATAAGATAAAAGAGCTTCTGGTCAGACTGAAGACTTTCCCCTCTCTTGTTAAATGTTAATGTATATACAGCTTGGTGTCTGAATTAGTCTTTGTTCCAGAGTTTCTCTTCTGCACTGCTAAGAAATGTGTTATCACTCAACCTTATCAGGCAAAAGGAGGGAAAGTCAGGCTCAGGACTTGCAAGCTCCTTCAGTAGGAAGGAATTGTCTAGAAAAAGTGATTTCATGTTCAGTAAATGCAGAATTGCCATTTTTCTATGTAGAAATACATTCAAAATGTGCTTCTCCAGGACAGCACAGTAAAGCACTTAGAAATAAATTTCACTTAAGCACGCACTTCAGTTCTGTTTAATTACTAAAGCAGCATAAGTGCTTAGTAGCTTCCCTGAATCGAGGTCTCAGCACTGAATTCTGAGTCTCTAATTTTGAACACTGATCTTTTCCTCTGTACCCTCTTCCTCATTTGTGAGGTGCAAGTAGGATTTCCCACCTCTGCCATGTCTTTCTGGAGCACGCTTGTGTTGTTGCATTGCTAGGCCAACCTGCTGAATGATTTTCTGCATTATTGCCTTTGACTCTTGACCAAGTTATTTTTCACCTTTTTTCACCTTTTGTCAAGGCATTTGCATTTGATGGAAATTATTGAAGAATTTTCTCATTTCAGCTGTAGAAATTACATTGTTTTGTGGGAAGAGCTTTAAAAACCATCCACAAAGTGCCAAAAAGTCTTCTAGATTGGGAATCATCTTTGATTTTTATTTTGTAAAAGAAAACAACCATTTACACTTTTTTAGTCAGTTATTATTTTCCTGCTTTGGGGTTTCTTCTATGTTAAACACTGAAAATAGATTTTCACTTACAATTCCCAGCCCCAACTCTGTAAGCATTTTACGCATTGCAAGTTATTCCTATCAATTTATATTTGTATATTAATGTTTTGCAGAATCAGGTCCTCAGATTAACTTACTGAATCCCATGCAGTAAGCAGTGTTAGATCTGAGGCATCATGCCTGAATGAAAAAATGATCTTTTTTCTTTAAATCAGCGCTTCAGCAAATATGTACAAAAATCTGATGATCTTGTGGTCAAACAAGGATACACAATGTGAATTCAGGTTTCGAATTTGCAAATGATCGCACGGGTCAGTGAGAAGTGCCTGCAGGCTTGCTGCTGTCCAAGCGAAGGCCAACACACTGTGTGAAGTATGCTACTTTAGTATTTTGAAAGAGAATAACTTTCAAATATCAATATACTGATTGTTTTGGAGCGGTATCTGTTCTGTGAATTGCAGCTGCTACCTTCACCATATCCTCAGCAGCTGTATATGTGCAACTCCACTGACTGTCGGTCCCTATGTTTCCTGAGATTGCAAATTATGTTATCAAGCCCTGTTAACTGAACTAAACCCATGCCAACTCATTTCTGTTTCTTAGTAACCAATAGTCATTGTAAGAAGGTTTCCACATGTGTGATGGCAAAGGCAAAGTCTGTTCCCAAGTGTTTCTCGTGTAAGATTCTTGAACGCTGTTTGCAGTGTCAGTGGCTGTTGGTGACATCCTTTGGTGTTGGTCCTTTGTCCTCTTTTGGTTGAATTAAATGGGGAGATTGGTATCAAAAGCCATGGATAAACTTCAAGACCTTTTACCAGTTGGTTTGTTTTTTAAAGATACCAAGCACAGATTGTTCCCTTTTAGAAAATCTACTTGTGTGAGATTTTTTTCATTAATGAAGTGACAAATACTGAGCCAAATTTTTATTTTTACTACCTTACTGTCCCATATTTTATAAGATTTTGCTATCCCAGTAGAACGTTATGGTGGAACATTCGAAGCGCCTCACAGGAGGTCCAGCAGTACAAAACTTACTGCCTGTGTTTCAGAGTGATCCAACTGTAAATGGATTCCACTTCTTTCTTGGGTAGGAGATCAAAAGCCTGTATTTGTGATGCTAAATGTCACATACACTCTGGTGCACCTGGCTGTCTTCAGTAGGGCAGCTGAATGCACTGTTTTGGACAGAGGTTTACTTCTGTCTGGCACCATTCCCTGTACCTAATTCTATGAGATAACTACTAGATAATAATGCAGACAGATTTGTTCTGAAGTTCATCTCTGTCTCCCTGCCACTGTACAAGGGATCTAGAACTAGAAGTCGGTTCTTTGGCTCATATTTGTTAGGTGGCTGATCTGTCTTACAGACTCCTTTGCATCCGTTTCTGCTGATTTTTTTCTCAGACACATCAAGATTGGAACTCTTTGCTTGTGATCCTAAGGAATGACTCTAGTTATTTGGATATTTTCTTTTTAATTACAAAGCATAATGTGATGATACATGTCAATTATATCATTTGGTTGAGAAGATGACTAGTGCATCTTTGCTAGCAATTTCTATTTTACGATGATGAAAAAGCAGGCCTTTTATTTTGTACCTTATTTTTCCAGCACACATTTAAAGGAAAGAAAGGAAATTTGGACAGTGGTGCTGTAGTGCTGGCTTGTATCTTTATATAATGCAAGAATTTATTTTCTTTTCAATAGGATATACATCGAAATGATGAGAAAAATAGTACCCCAGCAGTAACCCTTGGGGTGTCTTACAAGAGTTTAAGCAGAACATGCTAGTTAAATTCTAGCAGCCAATGCTGAAGTAATGGTAGGAGGCTTTGAAATCTATCCATGGCTCCCCGATGAAATTATTTTCATCCAAACAAGCTATCCCATGGCTGGAAGTGGACAGGTGCTGATGAAGGAATTACTCTCAAGATAATAGCAGGAGAGAATCATCACAGCTGCTCAGAAAATGAACATATGGTTACCACTGGACGTATTTGCACACCACTGCAAAAACTACCACTCAGTAAAATGTGCAAGGTGGGAAGGGCAATGGAAACTAAAATGCCTAGCTGGTACTCATCGCTAAAATATTGGGGGAGCTCTGCTGACCGTGACCAGCAGGTAGACAGTGCAGTTCAATTTTCTCAGCTTCCTCCCTGAGATCTTTGTTCCAAGTACTTTCATGATATTCGATAGTGGCCAGAGAACAGTTGGCTTTCTCATAGTTATCACATGTGTACAGGGATAAGATATGAAGGTATGATGCCTAGAGATCAGTACTTTCAGCCATGGGATAATTTCTCCCTACTTCAGAAGTCTGTCTTTTGGTGAGATGTCAATGGGAAACCAGTTTTGCAGTGGATCAGTGATGTTCTGAAGTTCATACTAAACTTTTTCTTCATTCTGGGAATAATAACAGTGGCTAACAATGGATTTCCCTGTGTGAACTGCTTTCCTCTTGCAAATCTCTCCAGCATTTAAATGAAGATACAGTAGCCACTGTTCACATATTAATCTCCTTGATGACAAAGCCACCTCTTTGTTCTGGTGTCTCTCCTAATACGAGTTACACCATGTAATTTGTATCTAGGATTTGCTTCAATCACAGTCTTACATTCCTGAGACACTGATGTAATGCAGATTGTCTAGAAAGATTGGTGTGTGCCAAAGTAACTGTTCCCAAGGTGGAATATACTGCATACAGCACTATAAATTATCAAATAATGAAGTTCTCCTGTTGTACTTTCAAAGCTTCATCTTAAAGGCTGATTTATGGGTGAAATTACTAGAAATATTGCCTGATAGTTGCCAAATCTCATCAGTCTTTAACCAATTCCTCATTTAAAGAACTTTAAGCCCAACCTTGCAAACTCTGGCATTGCAGACAATTATCCTAACATATCTTCAAGACTCCTTGACTCTAAGCCAACTCTTGAGACTTTTTTGTCTTACTAGCTAACACTTGATAATCTTTCTGGCAATCTGCAGTGATAGTTTGCTTAATAAAATGTGTCTGGAAAACAATGGAGTTGTTTTCCGGTGCAGTTATCTCAAAGACCTGGATTATTACGTGACCAGCAGTGTCACTATAGCTCTAAGGTCCAGATTGGAACAGTGGAAGTGATCTGAACTTGTAGCTGAGACAAATTTGCATGGATGGTGTATAGTATATTTGCAATAAGATTTGACCCCTAACTCACAGTGTTGCTAAAAGTAATGACTGAGCATGTCAAGATTCTTCTTTTGGTACATGCCCAAGAATTCTGCTTCATCTCTGTGAGAACTCATCAGATTCATACAACTGCAAAATGGTTCACATTTCACTAAAGGAAAAGTAAGAGTTGGCAGTCAGGTTTCTGCCCCATGATCTCAGTGAGTTAACACAGTATGTTTCTTCTTATTCAGGAGCTGTTGAATACAACCCTCCAAAACCATCAGTCAGGATAAGAAATTACATGAGGAGAAAAATCTGGTGTAAGACCAAAGTAAACAGTTTCCAGAACTAATACCCTATTAATAGCTTATATTCCACTATTTACCATTGTAAAAAGTAACATAAAAGTCAGCTTTTTCACGTGGTGTTTCTCTCATGACACAGTGATGAAATGAGAGTGTATTTATGGCACTATGGAGCTTCAAGCACGGCTCCACGGCTCGCTCACCTCTAAAGCAGTGACACTTCTGGCTTTGCCAGGTCATTGGACAGACCCAGAGTTCACTGAAGTCAGTGGCAGGCTTTCCACTATGTTCTATGTAACTTTGCATTTAGCCCTTGCAAGATTTGGCTCCAGGCATTCATATCTGGAAAACAATTTAAAATATAAGTAAATAGTACCCTTGTAGGTACATTACATTACCTGAAACTTGGGCATGTTCCAAACTGGCTTCCTAACAGGGGTGCTCAGATGTGTCATAGGACCTATTTTCCTTGATACACTGTTATGAATCACGCCTTTGCTGTGTGCTCATGTCTGGTGGTAATTCTCGGTCGGGTTTATATGCAGATGCATGGGGAGCACTGGGGATGTTTGATTTCTGGAACACTCTGTTTTGACTGTAATTTGGTATCTCAGCTGATGAAAAAACAACTCCTGGAAGTAACTAGAGTAAAATCCAACATCTGTTTGCTTTGATTTTATAACAGATTTCCGTATTGCATTTAAGAGCTCACCCTGGAAGTTAAGATTGTTCCCAGTGAAGCCTGCTCTGTAATCACAGATGGGAAGCCACTGCTTTGACCTCTCTGACCAGATATGGTTTGCAGCTCTGCTGTCCCTCTTTCTGTTTTTCCTGCAAGGGCTGACTTGCTGAGGTATCCTGAGTAAGAGAGAAGTAAGGAGGAAAAAGTGCAAAAAAGACTGAAGTGAAGGGTCAAATAATGTGTGACTCACATAAAACAATCAGGGAAAGAGGAACTGAGTCTAGCCCAAATCATCTATCCATCCAATGACCCTCAAAACCCAAGGCCTTATTGATAGGACAACAAAGAAGCTGGACGTTCTGCTTGTTCAGAGAGATAGAAACAAATCTGCAGTCTGAGATCTAAAATCCCCATCTACCTCACTCCATATCATTGTGGCAAGGGAATGACTTAGTCCTGAGATGCATGTGGTTGTCAGCATTCTTCTTTAAGACTTCTCATATCAGTGCAGGAGAAGCATGGCCTTTTGACTGTACTTGTCCCTAAAATAGCTTCCTGAACACTGCTACTAAAGGAGCCACTTCTCCAACCTATTACTCTAGCCAGCCCTGATTTCCATAAAGGCAGGACTGACACAGGAGAGCTTCATACAGCCCTTTATAAAGCCAAGAAAAAAAAAAGAGGGGGAGATAAGAGGACATGCAGAATAAGCTCCTTCACATTTATAAGAAAAGGGAGAGCAATAATTCAAAAGATGTGCCAAGTAATACACTGCAATGTCAACTGGGTGGCCAATTAGAAGGAATCAAATCATGGTTGTGATGAGATTAGTGTCATTTACAGGGGTCTGATTCAGAGTCCAGTGAAGCCAGTGGAAAATATCTCCATGACTCCCAGGCCATTGAAATAGGCTCTAACGTTCCTCAGCTTTTTAGTTTAAAGGCACCACTTCCACCCCATGGAACAAGTACGTAACTCCACATGACTCTGTGGTGGGTGAAAATAAGCTACATTTCTTTCTAGCTCCTTATTATTTTTACTGTTATTCTGTTAGTGAGAAGTAGTATAATTATGTCATACTGCTGATTATTGAATGAAGCATGAAGAGGCCAAGAGTTTCAGAAAGATAAAAGCCAAGAGAATTCCATAAAAATATGATGGGGTGCAGTAAAAATTTCCCTACCATGTCAGATGGTCTAATTTGGCATGTGCTTCTGCTGGCAGCATTTCGAGGTGGTCACTCCTTGACAAACTTTCAGCTCTGCTGTTGCATTAAATCTGAGTTGTGGAATTCTATTTAGCAGCCCAGTACAAGGAGTCCATTAACCGTTATAGTCTCCAGAACGTTTTCATAAAGATAATGTGCAAGTGAGAACAAATTTCTTTTTCCCCTAATTCCTTCTGTTCAGTTTTAGCATCATCCAAATGTTTTATGGAACAGGGTTCTCTCAGATATTGATCCCTTGAGCAGGGTTTTTCCTGTTGGTTTTTTGTTGTTGTTGTTGTTGTTGTTGCTTTTGTTTTTTAAGAGGAGATAACAGGAGCATCTATCAGAAACTTCATTTCACATTACAGATATCTGGTTTGTGATGTGGAGTGTTGTTTCCGACAGTGTCAGTTTCCATCAGTTCTGTAACAGTCTTCATGCATCCCTGTCAGTACTGCAGGAGAGCCAGAGTGATTCAGAGAGTGCAAACATAATTAGGCCCAAGCACAAGCCTTAAGTTGCAATTAAGCATCATACGTGCATTTCTATCCCTCTTCTCAGGACGAAATGATTAATCATAGCTGTGCAAGTCACAGCAGTGAAACTTGGCTGCCAAAGCAGGGATCTCATTTGAAGTGTTCCCCACCCATTCCCCAGCATGGGCAGGAGTTGATTTTTTCATGGTGAGATACTGAATGATTGATGCTTCTGCCTGTCTGTGGGGTGTTCTCATCCTTCTGCCTTTTTCTTGCTGTAGGTTACATCGAAGCAGCTGTGATCCCTGCAGGTGCCCGACGGATCAGAGTGGTTGAGGACAAACCTGCTCACAGTTTTCTGGGTAAAAAGACAAAGAAATGTTTTGATTCAAACTCAGCTTTGTTCTCTGTTAAAATGACCTTTCTCTTAAATGACTTGTAAGATAACAGGTTTGTTGTTGTCTCTGAGTGGCTGTGTTGATTTCATTCTTGATTCAATCTTTTCTTTTGCATATTGATTTCATGATATTTGCTTGATGTGATAAAACATTACACTCCCTGGACCCTGTGCAGCCTGAAGACCAGAGATTACGTTTATATAGACTGAAGGATTTTTATGCAGCATTTGGCATTGTGGTAAACATAGCTGCTAGGAGCACATTACACTTTGTGGAGGAGTGGGAAAGAGAACAGTACATTTTAAGAATCAAGCAGCAGAGATGCAGACAGGAAGGCTCCTAGCTCAGACTAGAAGAGAGGCAGGGCAGGGCACCTGAGGTTGCCTGCACCATTTCCTGCAGCTGTGGGCAAGACCTGCTTCTGCATTCTGAGGTAGGCTACTTGCAGCCTTTTAGTCCATTGCCTCTATTTTCTCAAGCTGACAGTAAGTTTAATCTCATTCTGCATTCCTCTAGAGAGCAACAGGTTTCTTAATCTGTTTTTGCTGGGAAACAAAGTTTTACCCTGAGTGAGGGCTCAGACTTGTACATAAGGTTGTTTTAAGGCAGAGTTTATCAGTAAAGCTGTCCAGTTACCAATCATTCAGATTAAGGATTGGAAGGGCATTTGTAAAATCGGTCGGCTATAATGTACATCTGTAAGTTTGGTCTTCTGCCTCTATCTCCAATGTTAGTGGTGTTTCTTTCCATGTCGATAATGTGGAATAGATGAAGTGCTATATCTCCAATCTGCTTCTAGGGAAACTAAGTCATAGGTAAGTTAATGCCCTATTACCTTGAATCCCCACAGGAAGTCTGTGTGTGCAGGGAGTTGAAAGAAGGTTGCCAAGGTACAGAAGAACACACAACACATTGAAACATCCTTTTCACACTTAGAGCTGTATGACCATGCTTAAGAAGGGGGTTTCTGCTGTCTCTTAAATTCTTTATGCCGTGGAGCTATGTTTGGAATTTTCTTTTATCCTTTTCTCTTCCCACACCTCCTCCTATGTTTAGTGGATTTTTGCATTTTATAGATACCTGCATTGTCAAACCTCAGCTCTTCTTGATTTTGATGAGCTAATTACCAAAGCCTTCCCTATCAGTGTTTCAATGCTTCCACAGCCTGATGTTCTTGTTGCAGTGGTTGGAACAGATGCATGTTCCAGCTGTTGCTTAGCATGGAAAGTATTAAGTACTGTTTCTCTTGTGCATGTTCTGGTTCTCTCAAAGCGAGCTTCTCAGAATGGAGACACTGTGAGGTTTTAGGGTAGAAAAGTATTCTGAAAGATGGAATTCCTTCCAGGGATAGATCAGTGCTGTTATTAGAAAATCTGACAGGATCGCAGAGCTTGTTGCCCTCCCATTTTACAGATGGGAAAGTTTGCTCATAGCTATGTTGGAGTCAGCAGCAAAGCTTGTACTAGGACCTTTTGTTTCTGAATTCCATGTATTTTACTTATAATCCTCTCCTTTGCAGCCAAGAGATGTCAAAATCCAGTAGCAGGATATTGGAAGCTGCTAAAAACATTTATGTATCGATTGTATGTTAGGATCTCAGATCCAGTGCTGCTGGTTCTCTGTCATGTGATGCCATCAAAGCTGACAAAATCACTGGGAAAGATGGTTTTATTCACTTCAATTCAGATTCAGAGGAAAGAAAAAGGACAAATCATGTCATTCAACTGCCCTTGGGTCAAAATATTGGCATTTGTACTACTGCTTGGTAGGAAGCATATATTCCTGCTGCTAATATTTCTACTAATGCTGCAGCCAGCTTGCTGGGAGAGGATTACGCCTACACGTAAGATGTTTGACATAGCAAAGCACTGGTGGAACAATGAGTGCCAGTGTTTCATTGGGCTTTGCAAATACTCTGTCTTCTGGAAGCCAGCCTTTTTGTTTGTCTTTGTGGGATTTATGCAGGTTGTCAGAGGTTTGGGCTTTGGCAGATAACTGCAATGCTGAGAACCTTATGTGGAGCTCGTCCTTCCTTATGACCACATAACCTTGACTTAAGCAGGTATTTCTCCATCGGATAGTGAAGATTAGGATTGTATATATTTGAGAGCGGGACTTGGCCCCTGTGTGCATCCCATAAAGACAGATAAAAGTTCTACAGTTCTTAGACCAAGAATTGAATCAAATAAATGGTAATCTGATCATTTTTAAGCTTCTGAATGCTTTCTCCTCTTTGGTTGTCAGACAGGAGAACCAATCTGAGCTTTTCAGAGTTTTATCTGGAACACTGGACACAAAGAAAAGATCTGCAATGTCTTGCTAACCTCAGCTGAAGAGTAGCAACGGGAGTGTTCCAAAAAAAGATGACCAGGGAAACAAAGTTCTAGTCATTCAAACAGCCTAGTAATGAATAGTAAATCCAGGTTTGAGCATGGAAGGATTTTCTGTTTTGATTATGCTGTCAATATTGAGCCCAATCAGACCCTATTTCAACTCAGAACGGGGTACAGTGCTTTGGAATTGAGCCCAGCACAATTTGGAATCATTCTTCCATGTGCTGGGAGCAGTGCCTGAAGAATTTCCCTCCACCTACAGGCAACCCACGCTGGCTGGCTTGGCTGGCTGTAATGCTTAGAAACCACCTTGAACAGGAAATGCCTCGGCAGTGTGTGTCCACAGACTGGGAAGCAAGCTGGAGGGACCCAAGGTGGAAATAAAGATCTGACAAGACGCCAGGTTTAGAAATAGGTTGGTCAGTTCTTGTCTTTGAGCCAATAAGTAAAGAAGTTATGGGTTGTTGCTGTGGTTCTTTTTCTCTCATGCTCTTCAGTGGTACAGCTTTTGAGCCAGGAAACAGCTTAGAGGTGTATGAGTGAATGCTTGCTACCACCTAAATACACTCACATTGAGGAGAAAGAGCTGTGCTTTGCAGCCCTAGTTGAGGCATGGAGTCCCAGGAGAAATACAAATATTCAGTAAGAGTAAAAGGTTGTATTCAGCACTGTGCATTAGTACCTAGGCAGAGACGTGCAATACCTAAGCTTGCAGTAGTTGTTTGTGACAACAGCCAATGGAGAAATAGTATCCTGAGTCTGAGAGACATGGGATTTCTATAGCTGAACTGATCCTTACTGATGGGGCACCTGCAAAAAGTGAATACAAATAGCAGTGAACGCACTGGCTCAGATACTCTGTGCAGTCTCCAATGTAACTACTACAATTCTCAAGAAGTACCTTTTGGGCTGTTTCCTTCTACTCTGTCATCTGGGGAACAGTGCCTGCAACAATCAAAATCAAGCCTTTCTTAGAGATCCACAAATATTAAACAGTTTTCTTTTTTTATCAGCAAGCTGCCTTCCTTTGATGAGCTAGAGCCAAAGCATAGTTTGTTATTCAGTCTCTTGTGTGTGCTTGTGAGCATGTGCCGTGATATTTTTACTAGTCAGCCATACTGCAGTGGAGATAGTTATATCTCATCCACAGCTTTGATTTGTCATGTTCACAGCTCCTCAAGCCCAGTGTGATGGCTGCTTTGATCAGCCTGGAAACCAGTAGGCATTGGCAGAGGAAAACAATCCTTCGTTGGAATTCTGTCTGAAGTTTGCAGAAGGCACTTTGTAGATTGGAGAGCAAAGCAGGATAGAAGTAAGCTGCAGAGAGAGTTGTAAACCATAGCCTAGCAGGACATCATCACACTCATTTCTTAGCCTGCAAAGCAGGGGCCTGTGTGTGTGCTGATTGTTGGGAAGGGACCATGGAAAGTTTTGACCCTTGCTAGGAGTTGTCTGGGAGAAATCAAGCTGACTTGGCTACAAAGTATGACAGGGATCATTTTAATAGGACAGATGACAGTGCTCAGGTGCCTGGAAAGCATATGTGTGTGCCATACTTGGAACAGCATGAGGAAGCTGAGACGGTTCCCCATTCTGAAGTCACTTGAGGTGTCTGCTCATACTTCTGGTGGCCTCTCTGGGTTCTGTGGTGCCAGGCACTCATGCTTTTGAGCCAAGGAGAACAATCTTCAGGAAGTCCCCTACAGGGGCAACTAACAGAGATTTCTGTCGTTTTAAACATGACTCAAGGAAGGTCCTTCATGTCTTAAGGGACTTTTCATTGTAGAATCTATATAAAAGATGTTAGAAAAGGCCAACCAAAATAAAAGGAATGTATTTGTGGAATGATCCAGTGTCACTACTGACACTCCCCACAGTAGATTAGACCAATCTGATAACTCAGGTGTGTTGTGCATTGAACAGGAAGTCCAACTCCTGGTGTTCTAAGCATAATAGTGAATTATATGTGGCCTATGTGCAGCTGGAAGGATTTGCTGGCTTTGGGAACTTGATCCAAAGGGATGACAATGGGAGATTTTCCTACTGCCATTTAAAAAGGCTTTAAATCAGCTCCTCTTACCTCCTGACAATATACTCAGTAAAATGAAAGCCAAAGTTGTATTTTTTACTGGAAGAGAATAAAATAGGCTTGAAATGCGGGAGGTTAAGAAAACACCATTTTAAAGGCTTAGCCAAAGGACACAGTTAACCTTCAGCTAAGGAAGCCCAGTAACTGAAAAGCACACAGACTATTCTATCTGGTGTCACAGCAAATTCAATCACAGTATGCTGATTTCCACATAGGGTACTGGGACTTTCTCTCTGTTGCAGGATGGTCTGCCAATTTTCTCTTCCCTCAGTGCATCACACAGACATCTGAATGACTCTGCTTCCATTGTAACATAGATAACACAGAAATTCCTAAATGAACTTGCACTGACGACTCACAGTAAGATTATGTCCATATGGCTGGAGTTCCTTTGAGTGTTCAGAGAATATCAGTGTTGCTGATGCAGTAGATTGTTCTGGAAGGAAGGACACAATACTGCAAGTACCTTTCCTTTTTGATAATCATCTTACAGGCCTTCCTTCCTTGTCCTTACTGATGCACAGAGGCACTTCTTCTAACATGTCTAGCAATTTGGTCTATATGTCCAAATTTGTGGTACTGTCCATTTTTCTGAGATTAAATTGTGAGATCTGAGAATAACGTGTAAAGTGATTTAAGTGTTATTTTTCAGTATGCAAGGTACATCAGTCGTGTTCATTTTATGTATATGTGTGTGTGCTTAATGTGTAACCTTTTGACTAATAATGAGATTATTTCAGTAAGACCTACAGCTCTAAGTAATTTTCTTTAATTATGCTATCCCCAATCTGTATTCTGCTTAGCTTGGGTAAGGAGAATGGCTCAGTAAGTTTTGCACTTTCCTAGCCACTCCTGCTTGGCAGTTCTTGCTTGTTAATACAGGGCTGTAGTACTTTAGTCATACTTTTAAAACCAAATTGAAACTTCACTGAAAATTAAAGAAAAGCATCTCACTTGTGCAAACTTTCCTTTGCCAAGGACTGCGTATGCAACCAAATTCAACCAGATGCCATGAATGTGTGTGTTTTTCAGGCAAACTCCTGAAACAGGTCAAATAGTGGAAGAGTTGTGCGATTTAGTTCCAAATTAGCAATTTTTTTTCTAAGGATGGGGTAATTATCCTTACTTAATTTTCCTTTGTAAACTGCTGCTGCACACTCTTTCCCCCCTCAGTTTTGAAGATGGATAACTTTGCTTCTTTGGAAAGCAGAAACTAAAGATTTTAAGTAGTAAAACCTTAGCAATACCAGTTTATATGACCTTATTGTTACCTAATGACAATATTAACGTATTTAGAAATGCCTTCTTCAAGTGACATACAGAATATATTCAAATTAGTGACCATGCCATTAGTCGGCTAAAAATATACTTAATTTTTTTTTTAACTAGTGTGTCTTACAAAGTTACTGCATCTTGCACTTAGATGGGCTGAGAAAGAAGCACAGTCCTCAGTCAGTGTAGTCAGTCAATGGGCTATATTGTAATTACCAATTTGCTTTCATTTCATTCCCTGATATCTGATTCTTTCCAGCTTTAAAAGATTCCAGTAAGAGATCCATTAACAGCGACTGGAAAATTGAGCTTCCTGGTGAGTTTCAGATCGCAGGCACTACTGTCCGATACGTGCGAAGGGGTCTGTGGGAGAAAATCTCTGCCAAAGGACCAACTAAAATACCACTGCACTTGATGGTAACTTTATATCCTTTGTTTGTGTTTCTTAAGTGATGCAACCTAAAGGGTTTATATCCTAGCTGAAAGTTAAATTTTGATTGTTTCCTCGTTAGAGTTTCTTAGAGATATGCTGTAGTGCTTCTCCTTGAATTCTTTTGCAGTATTGGAAGGTCTAGAGAAACCCAGTTCACTACTAAAAAATAACTGAAACTCTATTCTGGAAGAACATGCAGTGTCCCAGTACGCTCATCTCCGGTACAGAACATTCCTGTAATGTGTCAGACAATGTGACAGATCCATTCTACAGAACATAGGTTTACAATAGTATTCCTTACTTCATGGACACACCCAGGCACAGACAGATATTTACCAAGTTTCCTTCTTAGCTGATGCCAAAGCATATTCATTCAAGGCCAGACTGGAGGGGGCTTTGAGCAACCTGGTCTGGAGGGAGGTGTCTGTGCCTATAGCAGGGGGTTGGAACTGGATGATCATCAAGATCCCTTCTGACCCAAACCCTTCTATGATTCTGTAATATTCTGTATTTTTAAGCGTGTTGTTGCTCAAACAGAAAGGATGTACGTTTTACGTATGGAGGTGATAGGTGTGAGTTTGTAGTGATGTTGCACACAGAAATGTTCCTTCTTATTTTTTTATGTGTTTTAAGCTGTTTTTGAAAGTTTTGCTGATGTCCTTCTGTTAACCTCACCTATCGTTTTATAAACACTCATGGTTGCTGTTATGAGAACGAGTCAGAAGTCCACAGGGGTGAGAAGAACAGGAGTGTAGTTCCCAGTCCTGTTACTAGTGGGTCATGGTGTGGTTTGTGGGCCAGCCCCTTAATGTTTCTATCTACAACACAGCTGTAATAATGCCTTTCTCACATATGCTGCTAGCTGAAAGTTTGCATAAGGCTTCTCAGTTTCAAGAGAGAGGTTTGCATACAAACAGAGTATTTTAATGTTTGCATTGTTTCCAGTGACTTTATTATCCAATTACAGTTTTCTTTGTACTGTTTCTTTCTGTCATTTGTCCAGTGCATGCTGACTTCAAATGCTGCTAAATATCAGAAATCTCTTCCTGTCTTCACTGGATTTTTTTTTTTAATTACTAGCATTCATCATGAAACATCTCACAGCCCAGTTTGAAAAAAAATCTTATACTTGCAAGATCTTCCTAACCTCCTGTAAGAAAAACGTACTGTTTGTAAAGATGCTGTGCAGGATTTCTTTGCCAGCTCTAGGAAGTTTCCGGAGCACTGCTTGGTTGAGGCATATTGCAGTAAAACCTTGTACTGGCTTTTTTCAAACTTCAGCATCGGTAGAAGTCTATTTTTAAAGAAATACTGTTTTCCCTTTACTAAGGAGTAAGTAAACAACATAGGAAGTTAGTGATCAAGAGGTTCTCTGTATCATTTTCAGGTGCAGACTTGCATTTTCAGCAGATATGAGCGGAGGAAACTTTCCTTCTTCATCTTTCCTCCTGAAATGATTAAATAGGAGGAAAGTAAAAGTTACCAGACCATTTAAAAAAAATACATGGCTTAAAATCACTGCCAGTCATAAACAAAGCACGCGTGAAGTCTTTGCTTCAGATCAGATATTAATCTTTTCCTTGATATAGGGTAGTGGGTTTCATTCTTTCAACGCAAGAGTGGCAGGATGGTTACCACTTACCTCTAAATAGAAAAATGTTGTTCAAACAGTGGTGGAATACACTGGCCTGACAAAGAGCCAGAAGCTTCAGTCAATCCATTGTGACCTGCATTTGAAACCAATTATACACACATACACACACACCAATTATATGTGGCTACAAAATTGCATTAAATTGATTTCATATGGGCTTTTAGATTCACTAGTTTTGCTCCCATATTGAGATAATAAGGATTTCTTTTTAGGGGCTGGTTTTTAATACTTAAGGCATTTCTCCAAGTGCATTGCTGTAAGTATATTTCTTGGAGAAATTAATGTTTGTGTAGCTAGGCTTGTGCTAGATCTCTTTTTGGCAACAGAGGACAACCAGACACTCTCAAAGCATAAAGATGCTTTAGACAAGGCCGATTGATCAGTTCTGTAAAACAAGCAGTTTGTATCTCATACACTTAAAGAAAGCCAGAGCAGATTGAGTTCTCTGCTGCTGGACTGCCTGACAGTTTGGTTTGTGGAGAAAATAAAAGTGCATTCACCTGGCTTCTACCTTGGCATTCAGTTCTGGTAGTAAGGATCCCTCCATAGCTGAGGCAAAACCACATATTTGTTCCCCGCATCTTCTTGAAGGTCATTTTTGTAGTGGAGTTTTGCATTGTGCAGAGCAGCTCACAAGTGCTGAGTTTGGGTTGTCCCACAGCATTCACTTGCACAGACCTCCAGGATGTCAGTGTCTGCAAATAGGGCCCTTTATTTCAGCCTGTGTGGTGTTGGGGGTTGTCGCTGTTATTAAATAGAACTTCTGACAGCTTCAGTGAAATTATTAGTAAAGTAGGAGGGATTTCTGCCATTCTTAATGGGAAACAAAGATTGTTGGGATGAAATAACATTTGTAAGTCTGCTTTTTTTTTTTCAGTTGGGCAACTGCTCTGTTCACTTATGACAGCAGTACTTAAAATATCTTCTTCAGTAAGATTCAGCTCCTATCTTAGTAGGTGCCAAGAGCCAGTAGAATGCACCTCTCTAGTGCTACCGAGATTGTGAGATAATTAATATAGGCTAATCTGAAGCCTCTGCACCAGCATCCCAGTAGTACTTCTATCATATTTGTATCAGTGTGATAATTCAGATTTTGTGGGCCTCGTACTGCTTTTTGGGTGTTTTCACGTGTCTTCTGACTTAAGCCATTGAAAATGGGAGCCAAATGAAGCTCAATAGGTAAATCAGAACAGGACCAGACCTGTCATTTGCCTGTGGAGAAAAATTAAGCATTTTTCTCTGTTCCTCTGCAGTTTTTAATAGTGATTTTCAGAGTAATAATACTAGAGACATACATCACAAGTGACTCCATGGGAAGTAATCAGCTTGCTGCTGAAAGCAGGTTTCACCTCCCTCCAGCAGTGTGCAGGGGTACGAAAATATATATGCTGCCAGTAGCTGTATGATATGGTTCTTTCTTGCCGCCCTCAGGCTTCTGAGACAATAAAATCCTGCTCCTACAGCTTGTCAGCAGGAATAGTCTCCTTCAATTTAAGTGCCACATTGCCCAGGAAGCATGTGATTTTTTTAGTGTTTGTTGTTTTTGCTTTGAGAAGGATCAAGTTGTGCTTTCAGATGTGTTAATAAACTCTTCTGCCTTCAAACTGTGAACTGCTGCAGCCCCACTCAAATGCAACAATAAATACTGTAGCTATAGAATAGGAGCCACAGAATGGTTGACGTTGGAAGAGAGAACTGGAGATTATTTTGTTCAATCCCCACTTTTCAGGCAGGATAGAATAGAGTAGGCTGCAATAATCTGTAAGCTGTACCACGTTCATCTAGAACTTTGCCATTCTCTATTAAATTTCCCAACCAGAAGCCTGAGTCTGTTCATGAGACTTGGAGACAACCTGGTTTCTGGAAAGCAAAGGTAGGACAGGTCTGACGAGTGACTTTTTAACTCTAGACACTCATTAAAATAGCTGTATTTATATGAAATATAAATAGTTATAGCTTATATGAGTATGTATAATAGTTCATGTAACTAGTTTATATGTAGTAGTTTATATGAGATATAAACAGTTATATGAAAACTGTTGCTTTTGTGCTTCCTGTTGTCTTACCATTTCTCTCCAGGTGGTGGCTTGCTGATCACATTTGAGTCTTTTATTAAAGTAATAATTTTGAACCAAATTCCAGGTTTGGACATCTAAATATAAGTCATGAGCAGTTCGTGCATCTCAGAGATGCCCCATATTGCCAACACTACTGAAATTTCAGGTTCCTAGATAAAGATTTGGTTGCCTTTCATGAAGTACTTACGTTACAGAAGTATTGACCTGAGATAGCATTTCCAGTATTATTGTCCCCACATTCTGGTGACTTTCCCAGCTCACAGTGTTGTAACAGTCTTTCTTTTTCTGCTGAACCAGGTGCTGTTATTTCATGACCAGAATTACGGAATTCATTATGAATACACAATTCCTGTAAACTATACTGCTGAAAACAGAAGTGAGCCAGAAAAGCAACAGGATTCATTGTACATCTGGACGCACAGCGGATGGGAGGGATGTAGTGTGCAGTGTGGAGGAGGTAAGGCCATAAGGAAGCTTGGTGGTGCTCGTATAGTGTTTGCAGACATCAGCCATTAGAGAGGTGCCTGCAGAAGGCAGTGTTGCCAAAGCATGAAGGAAACTGGCCATGGTAATGTGTATTACCATAATGAACTCAAATGAGAGCTCATTTTCACCAATTCTCCCAGCTCTCATCCCCATCCCCACAGTTAATTTTCACCCAGCATTTTGGCAGGGACACTGCTTTGTCGGCTTGCTACTCTAGGCTGGAACTGCACCTGGGTTAGTGCTCCGTGGATGGCTTAAGGCGCTGTGTGCAGCCTCATATCTCAAATCTCTGTCACATTCTTGGAGTAGAGTTTTCACAGGTGTTCAGGCACGTTCACTTAAAGACACTTCCTTCCCCAAGGATGAGACAGGGACAGTGCTGCTGTGACAACGCCTGGAGATTGCATTAGATCCTCTTAATGTGCAGTGGACTTTCTGGGGATACAATTGCATGTTGCAAATCACTTTTCAGGTGATCCCTGAAAGAGTTTTGCTGAAACTCTGGGGGAGCTTGATGCCTGTGAGGCCAGAGACTGGTTTGTTAGTCACTGTCCATTGAATTTTCAGTGCTGGAAGAAGTAGTTTTTTCCCAGAGGAAAATGGATTTTTTTCCTTGCACTCTGGCTAGTTTTTCTTTACAAGTAGACTGAGTTATTTATTCTATTTATTTATTTATTCTATTTATTTTTCACACAGGAAGAGAGTGCTCATCTTCACATTTGCAAGTTCACTGCCCTAAATCATGAATTTATGTCTGTAGATAAAACTTATTTTAAAATGGACACTTTTGCTCACCTTTTAAAACAATTTCTTAGAACCGTTAAGCACTCACATGAATGAGTAGGAGATTGTTTGAGGCCTTTTTCATTTGTGCTATAAACGTTCTGCATACATGGATCAAATCAGTACCTGGCAATGTGGCTCCCACTAGTAGTAGCAGCTTGGATGGCAATTGATCTCATATCCTTTGGTTGTCAGATGCTTCTAGTGCTTACCCTAGCTGATAAGGGCCTCTTCCCTTCAGACTTCCTGCAGTTTGAGCCTGAACTTCATCAGTCAGTTCAGCCATCGATAACTTCTATATAGACTGTACAAATTTTGTGTTAACGGAATTTGAGTTACTTTTAATTATCTGCTGTAAATGATGAACAAACTCAATTTGTTGTGAACTCAGAGTTACAAGGAGAGAAGCTGAGAAACCAAATGCAGAGTCACATAGTGCAGGGATGACATTTTCTTTGTCACATCTGGTTGCTGTCATGCCGCCCCATGACAGAGCTTTCTTGCTGTCACGCAATGGAAAGCTGATCCAGTGTCATACTTGTGCTATCTCAGTGAAAGTGCTGATGCAAGAGAAATAGTTTATGTGAGAAAAGCTGATTACTCCTAAGGTGTCTCCTAGTAGCAGGATTTTTCAGATGCCGTATCTGGAAGACAGGAAAATCAGGAATAATTTATTTTGATGAGTTAATTTTACCTCTTTGTGAAATACAAACAAGCCCAGGTTATCACTCTTGAAGTCTGTTTACTCCTTTTCAACCCAACTTTTTGTGTGTAGGAAGCAGCAAGATACAACTGTCCTGTCATCAGGGGCAGATGATTGTGTGACTCCAGTTTTCGTAGCTGGAGCATCTGCCCTAGGTAATTACAGGACACTGTAATATGTGAAGGATGAACCAGAAATGAAAGCAAGTTGTTTTCAGTATTGTTTTCCCATTTAACACAAGAAAAATCAAGGCTAGTTTCTAGTCAATTTTATAAGAGACTTGTATGTTTTCTTAGGGAAAAAAAAAAAAAAGTACTGTACGAAGGTTAGACAGAACTGGAAATTAAGACTGCTTACAGGGTTTGTATGTCTGTATAGATTGCATATTGTAAAGATAGTAGGGAAATCTAGTTAATGAGTTGGCACGGTTTTCTTCTTAGCCACTGTATTCCATGTTTTTCAGAGTAATATTTTATTTTACTTGTAGGTGAACGGAAAACAATTGTGTCCTGTACTCGAATTATTAACAAGACCATGACAGTGGTGAATGACAGTGACTGCCAACGAGTGAATCGCCCTGAGCCCCAGGTCAGGAAATGTAACACACACCCCTGCCAGTCACGGTAAGGAGTTAAAAATAATAAAAACCAATATCCTTTTCCTTCACAAATCACCCATTTCCAAAGTCTCCATCTGGTGAACATGGTGAAAATGTCTAAAAGCATTGGGACACATTGTTAGCTACAGCAACCAGCTGTAATGTTCATTTCCTTTTGTTGAGCAGATCAGATTTTTATTACCTCAGAGTCCATTTAATGTGTGGCCAGTAAGTCCAGATTCCATGCAACTGCCTGCGTGCATTGTTTGAGGATGACTTTCTTTTCCTTTTGGATGTCTCCTGGGAGATAGTGCAGCTTGCAGTATAAAGTCAGACAAGATAGCAGTAACAGCATATTTAACTTTTGTTTTGTTTTAAACCAGCAGTCTGATTAATTGTTGCACTGTGCTACAAAAAAAAAATCTGAACAACCCACAACCTTTAAGCTACTATAGCTTGCCTGCTCTTTTGCTTGCCAGATCTGTATTAGCAGAGTAGTTTGGACTGGGAATCTCTAGACAAGAAGCATCTCTTCTTGGTGTTAAATTTGTACAGTGTCTACCAACACCTGCATAGTTTGGAAGGCAAGTCTGAATTTTGCTGAAGTCAAGAAATTAAAATGAAATGTATTTTATATGCTTTCCTTGCAATGGATGGTTTTCTGTGTCAGTAGTAGTAATTAAACTCTTAATAGTTGGAAGTTCTAAAAATAATAAAAAGAGCTGTTTTTTGATTTGGCAAGCACTTTTAGCCAAGTTAATTTTTTCTGCATTGTATTAAAGGTGAAGTTTCTGTCCAGAATGACAAAACACAGGACAGTAAATTAATTTGTTCTATTTATTTGCTAGCAAAAAATTTCACTCTTGCTCTGAAGCAATGCTTAGTGTTGTGAACTAAAGTGGACAGTCCACTTTGAATAGCAGTTAGAACACAAAACAAACTTTAGAATAAAGTTCATGAATATCTACAAAGGCCTGTTAAAAGGAATTTCCTATCTGTTGCATCTTGTATAATCAGAGAAGCCAGGGGAGTGTACCTACAAAGTTCATCCTGCTGGGAGGAACAATAGAGGAAATGAGAAGCAACACATTTCCCTCTAATTGGACCTGCATTCTGATTAAAGTGCCCTGAAGCAGGAAAATCTAGTGTTAGGTAATCCATCAATAAGACTAGGTTGTTTCAGGTTTCATTTTGTTTCTGCACCTATTACAGCTGCTCAATATTGTGGCCAAAATGCTTTCAGTGGTACTGAAAGGTTTAATGAGATACTGTGTGTGCTTCTAGGTATATAAGGAGAGCCAAACTCCCAGTAGCTTGAGGGAAACAACTGTCATTTCTGTGAGAAAGTTTCCTAAATTCAGTGCTGCTGGGATTTCTATCATGTCATTTTCTCTGAAAACCTGAAACAAGGAGTATCTGCTTGTGTTTCTGTCTTGGCACAAAGGATTTCTTTTAGACTTTTTAAAAATACATTGAGAAGAGACTGGAGTGAATCAATGAGGTCATATGAAGGGGCTCCACGTGTTAGAGGTGTAAAAAAGCTTGGGAAGAAGTTAAAAGCTTTTTCCACTATTAGCCGAGCTCCGCATAGAGAGGTCTTGCCCATCAGGTCCTTTAGAACCTCAAGACCCACAGTGCTGTTTCTCAGTGCGATCTCCGTGGTCCTGAGCTCTTGGTGAAGTCTCCTCTTCGTTGCATACCTACTCCATGATATTGCGTCCTCTTCAGGGCAGAGACACAGTGAGGTAAAATAACACACAACCTCCTGAGAAAAGACCAAACCGTTACTGTATCTGAATTGTGTTCTTTTGTGGATTCGGGTCCAGCCCTTAATATTGTTCCAAGGTATCTCTTCTTCTGTACAGAGCTATCAGGCAACTTACAGCCGCAGTTTAGCCTAGCTCTCCTCAGGAATAATTAGCTCCAGCACAGTGACGTTCTGTTGTCTGAGCAGTGACAGTCAATACCAAATGTCCTTAGTGCCCAAAATGGCCACAAAACCCTTGCCGATGATCTGACAGACCACACTCCCTCACTCCCTCTGTGTAGACCACACTTTCACACTTAACATGCCTTTGACTGGAAACATTTTCAAGAAGCACATTCTCTGTGCCTCTGTAGAATTTAAATTTCCATTTGCGTTTGCCCACCCAGATATTAGAAATGCATGCTTAGCATATTCTCTGACCAAGAACATCTTAAAGAAACCATTCTCTTTCACCATGTCAATGCTTTTTTTTTTTTTTTTTCTTAATAAACCCTGAATTTGTTTTAGGGTTTGAAGTAAAATTACTGTAGCATCTTGTTACAATAAGGTCCTTTCCCATTTCCACTCAGACCTAAGCCCTTTACCTGAGCAGAAGAAAGAATAATGCTTTCTTTTTAGCAGTAGGTCTGCTCTGTTTTGTGCATTTTTCTATACATTTACACTTCTACTCAAAATGTAGGGGAATCATCTTACAGAGAATTAGTCTCTAAGGAAAGGTGTAATGGCCAGAACCCAGGACACAGTCATTGGACCCTCGGTCTCTGTTTCAGTTTTGGGTATGCTGTGTGACTTTAATTCATTATCCCACACTCCTTGCATCTTCTCTTAATTCACTTATCCTGTGGTCTGCAAACTCCTTGGGATGGAGTGAGATCATGTCGTACAAATGGAGGAGACAGAGAAGACTATTGATGCTGAGATTGTAATAAAAATAAAAAATAACCTATGTTATATATAAAATGATCTGGAGAGAAAAAAAGTATACTATATTAATAACAGTGTATTTCTTCCAGCATGATCTCAAAGTGCTTTGCAAATTATACATCCCTTTGAACTTCAGCCACCTCTTGGGAGAGCCAAATATTGTGGGGTAGAGGACAGTAGTTTCATGAGGCCAAGGAGATTAGAGCTCTGCAACTGCAACATAGCATCTGAAAAAAACAAAACAGACTGAAAAAAAGGATTGGATATACTGACATGTTTTAAAATTAAATTTCAGAGAACAGAATTTTCTTAAGGGTTTTGTTGAAACTGGCAAAAAAAAAAAGAATCTTTCATTCTTTATTATTGTTACTCTTTCACCTTTTAAAAAAATGCCTCTTTTTCTTCTTATTTTATTTTTTATGTTCCTTGACCCTCTTTTTCCATTAAATTCTTTACAGCTTCCTTTCCTGTCCCAACTGCACCCTATTAGCACCTCTTTATTCTAATCCTTTGCCTAGCTCTTTAGATATTTTTTTACAAAACCCTGCTGTAACCAGATGGAATCTGGATTCTTGCATGCGGTGCGTATGGGTTGCTTCCAGCACACTGAACACCAACCCAAATATATAGGCAAACCCAGCACTCATGTTGGCACAAGATTCAGAAATCACAGATCACATCAGCTGTTATTACTGAAAACATAGGTCGGCCAGTGGCCACACACTTCAGCATGCATGGTTGGGTTTATGGATATGAAAATGCTCCCCTCTAAAGCAGAAAAAGAACCAAAAACACGTGAAATTCCCCAACTATTAGACTTGCTGTGGTCTGTATGCAAACACTGTTAATTTTCCTTGTCTTTGCTGTAACAGATTTTAATAGAGGTTGAGTCCTTCTGGGGACCTGCTGAATATGTTCTGTTCCTACACAGATGCTTAGCAGCATGAACAGCCAGAAATCCCTGTCTTCATCCATAGAAAACCGCAGGAGACCTGAACCCTTATTTTCACTGTTCAGGACTTGAAAGCATCTCTGAGTCCAAGGGTTAGTTTTCTAGTACTACTAGTGGCATGTTATACACTAGTTTCCATAAAACAATTTTGCTCTGCAGCCTACTTCCCTTGCTGGAAGACTTTTCTGTGACCTTGCTGTTCATGTGGGTCAAGATCTTTTATTTCCAATCTTCACTGTCCTTTTTCAGTTATTTGTTCTTGTTCTATTTGTTCAGGTCTGTATATTTGCTCACTAGCTCTTTTCTTTATGTGTAATGCCATATGGTACAGCAGTCCAGTTTATCTTCTATCATTTTGCTGGGCTAAATCCATTAATTTTCTCTAACTTCATTTTGGATGAAAGACTGTCCATGGATTCTCACTTCCCTTTGTCGCCTTGGTCATGTTCTGCACTCAGGCCATAATTTAAATTATTTAACTGTATCATGTGAATACATAGATGACCAGAACTGCATGGAAAATCCAAAGTTCAGTTTCATCTAACCCTTACACAGTTGCATTCGTACTTGCCTATCTTCGTTGTCAGTAACAATGCTGACGTACTCTTTGCTTTTTTCATGGTTGCATCACATTTATGGTTTAGAGTCATTCTGAATGTTTTCGCCGTCATTTGTTTCAACATACAAATCTTTCTTTAGTGTAGACATGCTTGTTATTAGGCCCTAAGTATACAACCTTGCAAGGTATGCTATTTTAAACCTATCTGTTTTATTGCAGTACTCAAGTTTGTTCAGTTTATCTTCTGTGATACCCTATTTCTCCACAACATTGACAATGCTTCCAGACTTTGTACTGTCAGCAGTGTTTTTCAC
>JAOWBP010004028.1:14580724-14627324 GCA_028571105.1 Tragopan temminckii | reverse complement strand
CAGGCACATGACCAGTTTCTCCAACTTGCTTAAGCATTTCCAGTGCAGCAGAAGGAGTTCTTTACTGATAACCAAATCAATTAAATCTACCATGTTTCCACTGTCTGGAGAAGCAGTTACTTTAATCAAAGAAATACACCCACTTAGTGTAGCCTGGTCTGCCCGGAGGAAGTCTATGTTGCATTTTTCCTATTTTCCATTTACCACCATATCCTTGATTATTGTTTCCCTCCAAATCTGTTCTAAAAGCTGGCACGCAGCTGAGGTCAGGCCTGTGGTTATACGGATCGCTTCTTTCTTTCATTCTTTCTTTCTTCTAGTCCCTTTTCACTTTTCCATCTGCAGGCAGGAATCCAATACTGTGCTGTCCAAAGGCTCATGCACCACAGTGATTCCTGCTGCATATAGAAGGAAACCAGTTACAGGAGTCAGGCAAGGCCTTAGCTGGCTCAGCACCTTGCATGGTTGCCCAGAAGGCTAGTGACCACTCAGAGCATGCTTTGCCTTAGTGTGTGAGGGCTGACAGTGCCTGCCAGTGGACCCCAGTCAGGTCCCCAGCCCAGGGATGATGATGATCACTGACAGTTAAAGGGGAAATTCTTTTGGAGTGGTATGACCTGGGCTGTAGTCAGATGAGTCCATCTGCCTGCTGTATTCAGTCTAGTCTCCTCAATTCCAATCTGTTTGCACCACATTTGAGTTATCATCACACGTAGATGAGAAGCAGAAAAGTATTGATTTTATTTTGCAAGGTGAAAGTCTTGCAAAAAAAAACCCACAAAATTTGGGAGAGCTCTCTAGTGGAAAACTTGAGAAAACTAAGAAGTTGCTCACAAGGCTGTATGGAAATTATACTGAAGTGGAGGGACGTATTGGGAGTATATGTTAAGGGACAGAGCTAGAGTGGATGCTATGTATTTGACGGGTATGCAATTTCATCAATGTTTTCAGACTCTTTTGAAACCAGGACAAATCTTTATCATCCTTAAGATCAAGTGGCATGGAGTTCAAAACCTTATCTGTGCCTTATGCTAAGAAACATTCCCTTTTGTGTATTTTGATTTTGGTTACATGGAAAAAAAAAAAAGAAAAAAAAGAAAAAAAAAAAGAATAGCTATGGCGATGGTTTCAAATCATTTTAGCCTGCTGGAAATCTGGCATAAATAGTAATGTTAGCACCCTCTGATCCAAGGAGGTACCACGTAAGAGCTCATTTTGAAGAACTTCCCAAAATTGGAGTTGGGATTTCTCAAATCAGTCTAATGAATTTGCCAGGACTGTGCTGGACACGGTGCAAGACCCAGTGGCTGCAGGCTGAGCGAGCAGGCGATGCTGCGCCCTGCTGGCTGCTCTTTGGACTCTAGCAGGGCTTGCAGACGAAGCCAAGTGCTGCAGAACAGAAGGATGATACTAACTCGGTACCCTTGTGAGTAGCTGCTGTGGGTAACTGATGTCCTATCGTGGGCACGTCTGGTTATCACCATCCACTAGAAGGAGACAAAATCATGTGCATTCTGGGCTGTAAGCAGTTCATTAAGTACAGCAACAGGCAGTCAGGAGTTAATTAGCTACTGAAAGACAAAAAGATATTTCCAAGGAAATCCAGTAACTCAGCTCATTGAGGCAATTCTGGAAAAGAAGTAAGAGAAAAGGCTTGGGAATAAGCAGAGGATAAAATTAGGAAGGTTTGTTGGCTACTGGTAAATGCATTTACATCGAATAATTTAAGATGGCTGGCTGGAGCTGAAGTTTATTTGGCATTAGTTTTCACATGGAGTCATGAGACAGGTTTCTTAGTTTTGGTGTAAACACCCTGGCTGGCTTACATCACAGTTATAATGTTTGACTCAACAACCTTATGTTCGAACATTGTGTTGTTTTAAAATGTTAAATGATCTGTGCCTCTTTGGTTTAAAGGTCTTCAGGCCAAGTGTAATCTTTACCCACAAAAAGAGATCAGCGGGATGATCTAGCAAAATATTTAATTATGGGTGAAATTCACCCCTACTGCTGCCTGTGGTAATGCTCTTCATGCTGCTTATATCCTGCATGGCCTTCATTGAATGGCAGGGAATGGAGCTGGGTGCCAGCTGCCCCACCAAAGGCACACCAAGCGTGGATCAGGATGGGGATCTCACTGCAAAAGATCTCTTAACATGCTGATATTTTGTGCCTTAGTGCAGTGAAGCAGCTGCAGAGAAGGACAACTAGTCACATTAGTGCCACACTGACATTTTGGAAACAGAGTGATCTGCTTCATCTGAGGGAGAAAGGAGAGAGAATCAAAGCGTTTGATTTTAAAAAATTAAAAAACAGCTTCCTAAAGTGTGCATAAATTATAAAACACTGTCTTCTGATCAATTTTATAATGGGAAATTAAAAAAAATAAAGCTGTCAAAATGATAATCACTAGAGGAAAAAAAGAAATCTGTGTGAGCGAAAGCTGGCAAGTCTGCTAGCAGAATGACTACTGTACTGGAAAATTACTGAGCACTGTTTATAAAGGCAATCAGACAGGAATGTTAGTCTTGGAGTCCTACTTTCGACATCAGCAGCTGTATTATTCTACTAGATTCCTTGTACTTTTTTTCCAAAAAAAAAAAAAACCCAATGCAACAACTGTGACTGGGTGTGGCACAACCTGCTCCCAGAAATCAAGATTCACCTGATTATTTTGTCCCCAGTATAGCAGATGTAGTGGAGAGTTTCAGAAGTGTGTGGAGAGAGGAAGATACAATAACAGTGTATGTATTTGATGGAAATTATGGGTCTACTTGTAAACAGTGTTTTCATCCCTCTGTGTATTCAAGTGTGAACTTAGTTTGATAGATACAAGCAAAAAATATCTGATGATCAGTTTCATGTGACTGATTCTCAGAAATCTTTTCCTGTTCTGCTTTCTGCACTTATTCCATGTGAAATGCTGGCCCCAGTGATGTTAGTCAGAGTTGTGCATGATTTCAGTAAAGCCACAATTTCATCCAGGTGCCTTGGAAAAATAACAGCAACTTCAACACGATTTTGAATCAAAGACTGGAGCTAAAGACATCCAGTTCTAATTAAAAATATAATTATCTCTTCCTGTACAGTAACTCAACAACCTACATTAAACCAAAAAGTGAACAACAAAGCGTTAGTGTTCAAATTGCACTGCTTTAGATTAGTATCTGTAACAAGTGCTTTTTCAAATCAGCTACATATTGTTTAGTAGCAAATGTCCTCTGATCTTAGTTCAGTGGTAGTACTGAACTAATAGTAGTAATCAAAAACCAGGTTTACTAAAAATAGAGCTATCAGTGTTGTTATAAATGTATCTTTGGTCAAATCCAAGCTATTACTACCAAAGCAAGGAAATGAATTTCAGTGTAGCATTTGGGAGGGAACAGAATTAACACAATCCCTGTGGGAGAGTGAGCACATGTGCAAACATATGGTGGGTGTTCTGCTAGTGGACCAGAACCAACCTGCAGGCACCAGTCTTATGCAGGGCTCAAGTCAGAAATAACCAGGTGAAACTTAATGAGCTGCAGTATTTATCCTAGAGCATGCAACTACCTTTTGTTCTGAGGTTACGAATCTCTGAAAAGTGACCACATGTCTTTTGATTGCACTTCTCCACCTCATCCTTCAGCCTGGACCCTCTTCATTGCATGTTTTCCCAAATCTTTAGCTGCAACTAGTCATTTGCAGACATTTCATCTCCTGTGGGTTTGTGTACATAGTGTTGTAAACTCTTTTTTTCTTTTTTTTCATAGAAAATGTGGGAGTCTTAGGCAAGTAGGTAGAACAGATAATTCAGTGTTAATGACTAATCCAGACGCTATGAAGATCAAATGATGAACTGAACCTCTTAAAGATATTTCGCATTTGCTCCAGGGGCCTGCCAGATGGTTGTTGCAAAAGCAGATGAGAAGAACTCCCAATTTCTTAACAGAGATATGGAGAGGTCAGAGGTTGAAGAAGACTCAGAAGATAAAGATTTAAAACAGCCCTCTCAGATTGCGTGTTCTGCCCATCCCAGACTTCTGAGGCTAGAGAAAAACAGACCCTACAGTGCATTTTTTAGCTAGAAAGACAGCCCACTCTGAGTTAAAAAATCTCTACTTAAGAGCTTACCACTTTCTTCATAAATCTAACCACCAGCAGGGATCATCTAACCCTTGAATCTTCCATAGACGTAAGATTACAAAAAGAGGGAAAAAAAAGCACAGATAAAGCCAAATGGTCTACGTGATACACATGGCTTAGTGTACAACTGTTAATGGGCTTGGTTAATAACACAGAGCTGATTTGGAGTTCTGTGTTTGAACACTGGAATAATTTTTGACATTGTCATAAGAAAAATACTTAAACTTTTTTTGAAAACGAGAATTAAGTTTCATTCTTAAATTTATCTAGAGGTGTTCAAAAGGTGTAATAACAGAGTAGAGAGGAAAATGTCTGTAGTGTAATTTAATAGTAATGGTGATGTGCTGCTATTTGTGCATCTCGTTTGTCTTACCAGCTTTTATATTACTTGCAAATAGTAATTTTACAAATACCACGCTGCATGTTCCTTTACTAATTCTGAAACTGATATAAATTTTCATATTTAACCATTTTAACCACAAATCTTTTGTCCTTTCAGTTTGGTAGTGTGCTATGATGTTGAAATCCTGTCAGAGTGATAAAAAAAACTTTAGTGTCTTTCAGGCAATAAAATAATAGTTGCACCAGTAGGACAGAGTAGGATCTCTGAAATCTCACAGCCTTTATAGTGTGCCCCATCTTCTTTGTAGCCATCAGTGAACGCAGGCTAGGATCAGGGATGGATGCAGTGGATGTGCAGCTGAAGCTGGCCATATGGATACCACTGTAATGAAAATGCTGGGGGTGATGACACCTTTACCACAGACTAGATCAGAAGTGACCTGAGCCATAGCTTTCTGTTGATTCTCTAGGTTTTGACTGACGCTCCGTGCAGTCTTCTCATGTTGATGATGATACTTGTTCTTTCTGTCACAGTGACCTATGTGTGTGTGTGTGCTGGAGCAGCCCTAACCAGAGATCACTCAGCAGGGTAGAAATGAGGTGACTTCTCCCCTCCACAAAAGTAACAAAAGAAAAATAGAAAAAGGAATTTGTCTTCCTGAAGGGAAAGTCATAACCTGACTTCTTACAGCATCTTGGAAATAGTTGGCATGCAGTTTGCTGCCCATCCTAAATGAAAGCACACAGACAGCTTCTGCCAAGAATGTATTTTTATCTTTTTCCTTTGCTTTCAGTCCCTTTTTCTTTTGCCAGTAGCTGTAGATCACAGTGAGAGCATGGTGCTGAAGTGAATATTAGTTCAGTGGAGCCGGTACAAAAACCCTTCCTGGCCGTGTGACTCACATTCAGCTCATAAAGCAAAGTTACTTTTTCCCCCTTTGTGCCCTTACTGAACGATTCCTTCACCTGGCTCAATAGCTGCTTACACCTGGGCTCTAGCAGGGCACAGCCCAGCTGATAGTGAGGGAGCCTGGCTATTAATTTTCATGAACACTGATTTCTGCACTTGAAGTCTATTTTTGTCAGTCTCAGTCTCAGTATTCAATTACCCAGCTGGCATTTTCCCATTCCATAAGTAAATGGCAAGTACTCAGCCACAGTGATGCACCAAAATGACTGTCTAGAGAATACATTTGGTGGTTTGTGAGCTGTTTGAGCCAACAGAAATTCGCAGATGTGTCAACTGCTTTACTGCAAAGAAACATTTGAATGGGGCTCTGTTCCACAAAAGACAGGTGGCCAGCCTTCCTGATCCTGTGCTGCTCAAACCAGTTGGTTTCTGCCTTCGCTGTCATCAGTGCTGTCTCAGCAGGTCACCAGTCACAGCAGCTGGCAAATGAATTCATGCCAATTGCACCAAATGAGGATGTTTCTGCAAATTGTTTTGAAATGATTTTTCCCCACTCACGAATGTCAGAAAGAGAAAGAGCTGTTCAATTTTTGAGGGGTTATGGAGCAAATTCAAAAGAAATGTGACTAGTAAGGTGTCGTGTGTTGCTCTACCTTGACTACTGGAAACTTCAGTAGAATGAAACAATATTTCTAAGCAAGCTTTTATATTTGAGTGTTCTTATTTTGGTCCTTATCATAACAGGCAACCCAGGATTGGGTGACAAGTAAAAGATTCATGGTATTAGGATGCTAATCTAGATGACAGTCCTAAATAACAGGCTAGAAGGTCAATTACCTGGTGATGATAGCCTTCCGGTGCCTAGTGCCTACAGTTATTGTTCCCATCATTCACTTCATCCAGGAATGCCTGTAATTACAAAGAGCATGTTCCTCATTGACAGATTACAGGAAGCATGAAGATGGATGCTGCTTGTCTTTAGGAAATATTTGTCCCTCTCTATATACCTCCTAATTCAGATTATCCTCAGACATTTTATCCACTAGCCACGTAGGCCAGCTTTTTAACCACAGTGATGCTGCCAGAGCATCTTGTTATGGAGCCTTTCAGTCAGCCTTACACTGAGCTAGAAGGATGCATGGCCACAGCAGGGGTCTGCTCATAGCAGCACTGCGTTCCTTACACTGGAGGAACCCAAATACCTCACAGCATTTGAGGAGTGAGCCTTTGAAGAGAAAACAAAAGCAAACAAACAAACAAAAATGATGTTCATGTATTTGTTCCCAGCACAAATCAAAGGGAAAGCAAATGGCAACTGAAATGTGCTTACAAAGTAAATGAATCCCAAAGCTCGGAAAAATGATGGTTATAGGTAAGTATCCCCCACTCCCATCCACTTTGTGTTATGATACATCCTTATGGCATCTTTGAATCAGTGTTGCAGATTCCTTTCTAGTGGAGCAATCTTGTATTTTTAAGTATTTATTGAGCAGTTAAATAGCATTCAAGTTTGCTAATAATGGCCATGGGCAATTATTCCCCATTTTTAAGGTCCCTAATTCTATGAATGATATTTCTGTCTAACATGGAGCTAAGAGTAGATATTCATTTGTACACAGCCCCTTTGTACTCTACACACTTCAGATCCAGATCTCAGTCTGACAGCAGTACAGCTACACTGGAGAACCCACAAACCTAGGAAGAGTTGCCAATTTCTTATTTCTCTGTTTTTAAGTTAAGCATAATATTTTATCCTTTTTTTTTTTTTTTTTTTTAATATTCCCTCTGTCTCCTTTCCAGGTGGGTGACGGGCCATTGGAGTCCCTGCTCTGCCACCTGTGAGAAAGGTATCCAGCATCGGGAAGTGACTTGTGTTTATCAGCTGCAAAATGGCACCTATGTTAACACAAGAGACCTCTACTGCCTTGGCAACAAACCAGCAACAGTACAAAGCTGTGAAGGACGGGACTGCCTCTCGATTTGGGAAGCATCAGAGTGGTCAAAGGTAAGAACTTGACCCAAGAGAGGAGCCAGACAGCACACAGTTCTGGATACACTGCCCTAATCTAACTATGAGCTTGAAGTTAAGCACGTTCTCATGGTCAGCATACTTGGTAACTTGCAGTACTGAGGCACTAGGTAGGATTGGTTTTTGTTGAAATGATTAAGTTGAAGCTGAGGTTTGTATCGCATACCAGATGAGTTATTAAGGCAAGTGTTAGATATCGTGCTGTGTTAACTATATGTTTCCATCTGAAAAGTCTGACCACCAAGGAAAAACATTTCACTGACCTACAGCCGGAAGTGTTGGAACCCAACAGGTCTTCTGGCTCTGTTTAAATGTGGTATGAAACAAAATACCAGATTTATCAAACAGCTGCATGTTACAGAGAATGTACAGTCTTTGGGCCTTGTCCAACCCTCTTTTGTGTAATTCCAGGAACATAGAAAAGCTGGTTATACTTTGCTTTAGTGTGCGTCTCCATGTGGTTGTAGAGAGTTAAGAAGTTATTCGCAGATATTATAAATCCATTTCACATATGAACAAAGTGTCATCTGGACAGCCTTCACTTTGCTTAGCAACAGAAGGAACCAGGAGTATGCTTATAGTTCATGAGAAGCACTCAGCTAATGCATGGTAACCTTGTCTGTATCTTGTGAGTTATGGTTCTAATAGGTTTTCCATGTGAGATTTGATACTGTATCTGCTAGCCTGATCTGAACAATGAAAAGATAATGCCAGTCTTGGTGCAGTACATATGTCTCTACCAGTCTCATTCCAGACTGGCGTGCTACAAGACTGTCCAGAAACAGCCATTTTTGTGGGGAGGGTATTTCATTGTTTTTTGTCTCTATTTTGAAACAGTGAGCTCCTGTTTAAAGCATTGTCAAAGATCTTTTGCAAAATATTATTGTTAGAAAAGTCACAGAACCAAGATACCAGGGATCTGGCACTGAAGAACAGTGTCTCTTAAGAAAAACACAGCGTGGATCCATTGTCCACCTTTTGAGCAGAAAATCTTTGCATGGCAAGTGAGATAGTTAAGTGAGAGTAGTGTTTCCTTTCAGTAGGACACTGTACCTGTTCACTAATGCTTTAGATTCTTTTACCTGATTTGAAAAGATGTGGAGAAATACACAGAGTTTTAACAATTTCTCTGATACGTCTTTCACGTGTTATAAAAATAACCCTTTCAGATGAGGCCCTTTTTATTTCTTATAGCTATACAGTGTGAGCTGCAGCAGTGTATATAGCAGACTCGTCTTCTCACTGCAGCTCCTACCTGCCTTACATGGTGAATTTTGTCACTGGAGTGTTCATGATCTTTTTACAATCTTCGGTACTTCTGTGTTCTTGTTTTTAATTGGAGTAAGTCAAGTTACAGAAGATTTTTTATGAAGTGGAAATCTTCTGTGTTTGTGACTATGCAACTCATTTTGTTCTAATATTGTGGAAAAAATATCACAGTAGTAATAACATTTTATAAATCAATTTTCTTGTTTTTGAACTTTTGGTTATACAACAAAAAACAGTTGAACACATTGGTGTCTGGTCCCCAATCAAAAATGTGTGTTCTCAAATTCCATTACAATCTTCAGTGTGGAAAAAATTAAGTTCTACTTTTATTGCCAAACACTTGAGATTATTTTGGACAAAGTACCACTTAATCCATTTTTAATGACAGAAATAGAGACTGTCACAAAAAGGTGAATGTTTCCACTGTTAGGGAACTTGAGTAGAAAAAAATAATGGATTTCTTTCAAATAAGAGTCATATCTTAACTGCAAAGTTGTGATACTCCTTTACAAAACTTTGTGGGATTTGAATAGAAAATTTGTTAATAAAATAAAACCTAATTATCTAAACTGGACACTGAGGGGCTCCTTATATTGTTTAGTAGACTATCTTGTTTTAGAATCTCTGTAAAATCTATACATTAGAAAAAATTCACGATGACAGAGGACTTGAGGAAAGAAAAAAACCTCTTAAAGGGAGTGATTTATATGTGACAACCAAAGATCTGTTGGGAACCTTTTGTCTAGGAAAAATAAATGCAATACTAATCTGTGAATGACTTAAATGCTTGTGGGAAGAATAAACAGTTGGTGTTTTTCCCAAACTCAGTTGTACAACCCACCTAGAGATTTCTCATACTGTGAAAAATACTCCTACTTCAGTTTGATTTACTTTCAGTAAATTGGACCATTTGAATTATTTTATATGTTGTTCTTTATAGATTGAGATGAACAAGAGCAACCCCAAGGAGTCCACCCTGAGGGCTGAGGAAAATTATAGTTAATATGGGAAAATCTGTACTGCTTAGGGCAAATTCATGGCTTTAAGGTACTATTTAGGGAGCTCCGTGTTGGCTCTCTGGCAATTCTTGCATTTTGAGGATTCCAGCAAAGCAGTTTCTGGAATTGTGCAAAGCCTGGAAGAATTCATCCTGGTATCTAGCGCAGCTATACAATTGTGCTTGTTACAAAGATGTTACATCCGTAAGGCGGTCATGCCATGAGCAGCACATAGTAAATTAAGTGGAAGGTTTCCCAGATTTTCAAGAAGTCACTTTGTAGTGCTCTGAAGTATTTAAAGGCATGTCTGTTTGCTTGCCAGCTCATAAACGCTTGTCATTCATGTCCTTAACAAGGCCAGCAGGTCAGAACTGTCTGGATTGTATTTTTAAGACCATTAGACAGGCATGCTGAGATTTGTCCATTTGATGTAATTTATATCAAGCTGACGCTTGTTTCCAGCATAAACCCCCTGGATGGAGAAGCTTCTTGGATTATGTTCAAAAGACCTCACAGAATATTTCATATCTTCAGTATTTATTCAGTGTCAACTCAGCTGTCTTTTTCTGTGCCGATCTCCTAAAGGGGAGAACTTGACATGCTAGAGAAGGTTAGTTTTTATCTCAGTTCATACATGTATCATTTTTCCATCCACCTGTCCCCAGTGGCTCTTTAAGAAAATTTCTCACTCTTAACCACTGCAGTGGCATGAAAATGAAGAGCAGAGAGATTAGCTGTGCTGCTGTGTAGTAGCATGCACATAGATGGCTGTATCAGCGTTGGTAGATCTATTAACCTGTGACTGAACTGGTTATTTAAAACGTTTCTCCATTTCAGTTCACAGCAGTGTCTTTTTCCCACCTGTTACAGTCAAGACAAATTCACCAGTAAAACAGAATTTCCAGTCAACTGCTGATAGCAAATGGGCTACCAGTTATTTCTGCTTTTTCAAAGTGCGTAAGTAACAGCATCTAAGCGTTAAAATATTTGTGGACAATATTTGCTCACTTGCGTGGATGTTTGTTACTAGTGCCCAAATGCTTGAATCAAGTCTTTCTCCAGTAACTGATCCTAGCAGCCCTAGCAGCCTGCTGCATTCCCACAGTCCCTGCTTATGCTTTTGATGTTGAGGAGCCCATCTTTTGTACCTGCTGATGAATGTGGGCAACTTGCTGGCCATGGTAGGAAGGTGATGACAACTCTGTGGTTCACTGAGTGGTGTCTCTGCTGAGCGATCTGCTTTGTACGCTTCAAGTTCTTTGAAATTAACATCGTGATGATGAGGAGGTGGCAATTCAAAGAGTGAAGGGTCACATGTGTGCACATGAGAACATGTGTGAGAACAGTGACTTCACCGTGGTGCATTCGAACGGTACTGCAGAGCTGGTTTTGTAACCACAATCTCCTACTACATAAAGTGCATTTTTTGTCACTGTTTTACTCCTGTGATACATAAAGGTACGTGGCAGTTCTGTTATGAATAATGAGCTCTTAAATGCAAGATTTAGTTATTTAGTAACACCATTTCTAGCACAATGCTGTTTTTCATAAGTAAAAGATCACAGAAGTGTATCTCATATTATTCAGATTAGTCATTGAAAGTGATTTCAGTTGTTGGGGAAAAATTTTGCAATTTATCAGGTTTTGTGTGCACAAAACTAAGCTTTCCTTTTAGATATGTTACAAAAATAAAAATTCTGTTGCATGAGTCCTAGAAATAATAAAACATACCTGTTGCTTTGCAGTGTTCGGCAGACTGTGGCAAAGGGATCCAAAAAAGAACAGTAACATGTACAAATTCTCAAGGAAAATGTGATGCAGCCACCAGGCCAAGAGATGAGGAAGAATGTGAGGATCACACAGGCTGTTATGAATGGAAAACAGGCGATTGGTCTAAGGTACCAGTGAGCAGTGCATGGTATTTTCTCTCTAAATCCAGAGATGTTCAGTATGCTATGCTTCCATGTGCAGTCTGTTCTGCAGTTTAAATATTTTGAAAGGAAGCATTTGATTGATGGTTTTTGCTGGGATTTAAACTTTCCCTTTATGCCATTTGTGACCCAAATAGTGCAACACAGGCTTGTGGATGTGTCAACAAACAGGTTCGAAATGAGTATTAATGGACATCCTATCCATTCAATGACTAAACCCGCACAACTTCCACCCTAAAAATGTGGATTCTCACCACAGGCCAAAATTCATCCATCAACTCAACTCTTAGCATTAAAAGGCCGGTTCATGAGCAATGCTGGAACTGTTTTACATGTTTCAAAAAAAACAGCTCCGAGTTGATCTGGCTAACAGGTTGACTTCTACAAAAAGAAGTTCATTAACAGTATCTGCCAGGACTTCAGGGAGTTGAGGAGGAATCCTATGCTCAGCCTGAAAGGAAAATAGTAGCTGTTTTCTTTCTTCAAGTATTTGCATCAGTTAAGTATTTAGACTTCAAATTAGAAACATAGTCACTGAGAAAAAGAGAAATCTCACAAAGAGAGGATGTGATGAAAGTTTTGTCTCCCTCAAAGCATCAGTACACAGCTGAGAAGAGAACTGAGCTTTATACCTTTTATTCCACAGGTGGTAAGTTTGAGGGTCTGGGAGAACTGTTGTTAAGTAGAATGTGGAAGCCTTTGCAAACTCACACAGAGACAACAGTTAACTGATGGCACACACTGCTGAATTGTTTGCCCTTCTCATGCAGATCTTGTTTGCAGAGTCTGATGGCATACCATTTTATTGCCACAGATGCAAAACTAGAGCAGTACAACTGAATCTCATGCTATTCTGAGACCTACACAGCACAATCCAGTCCCAGACTTACTTCAACCACCTGAGATGAAAGCATGCCCTCTATTTAAAGGCAGAGCCAAAACCACCAGTCCCTTCCTTAGGGCTGGATTTCACCTTCATTTAGATCTGTCTGAACTTAGTTTCTCTGATGACATCAGAGGAATTAATTCCTATATGCAGTGGATTAAACCAGTTCAGGATCTGCTCTGTATTTGCATTCTGATCTTAAAGTAACAGGTAGTTTTGCTTGGGAAGGAGGCCCAGCCTTTGCCAGTGCTGTTCGTCAAACATCCTTTACATTACCAACTTCATGTTTGTATAAAGACTTGAAATTTCCCAGGAATATTATATTCCAGTTTGGTTTTATCTTATCTTTGTAACTGTTCTGCTCTTGAAACAGAAGGCCTACTTTTGTTCTGGAATGTACGGCATGTGCAGAAACCACTGGGATACAGTAGTTGCATTTTGCTTTCCAAAAACCCAAACTCCAGCAAGCAAAATCTACTGAAGCAGAGGCCCATGATGGGCAAATTGGCTTATCTGCAATTGCATTTTTTGCATTATGATTGGGAATTACAAATATTTATAGATACACTGTGTCAGAGATGCATGAATTTAATGGTGTCAGTGCTGGAGCGTGATTTAAGAACCAGCCACATGCAAAAGATCTGTATTTATGCTGAGCCAGGAATTTGTATCACAGAATGTTTAGAGTATTGAACGTTATTTTATTTATAACCTGGCACACAGAATCCACACAATCTGGCCAAAATAAACAGTTCCTGTGTGTTAACAGGTGAAATAACATTATTTATTTATTTGTGGAATTTTAAAAGATTTTGGCAGAAGAATTGACCCGGATTCTCTTTATAGGAGGAATATGAAATAATCGTGTATTCACTGATTACATGGATTGAAAGTTCAGTACTGTATGAATGCTTCCCATCTGATAAAGAAGTTGGCTCGCTGCTAGAAAGGCTACAGTCATGCATTGGTCACAGTAAATAGCGTTGTTGATAGATTTAGTCTCTGCATATGAGCAGTGCAAGTTCAGTGCAAAATCACTTGTTATTTGCAATTCTGAACTTGGGATCAGGATCTTCTCTGTGCAGAAGGGCACGGAAGTTTGTGTGCTGTTTATGTGGTCTGCTTCTGCCCGCAGAGAACATGTGCCAACTCTCAGCTTCCCAGGAATTTCACCCTGTGCAAATCCAGCAGATGTTCTTGGACTTAGATTTGGTTTATAATGAACATTAAAAATTCTAGACGTCTTGGTTAATGACATGAAGACTTGGATCACACAATTAGATTGTTACCCTCTGAGTAGAGAGGTGAACAAAAAGCATCACTGGATGGCTTAAGAAAAGTATGGATTGATACAGTTCTTCTGAGAAAGTTTATTGCCTCAGAAACCCAGATAGCTGAAATACTTAGTGTGGAATTCCTTGCAGATCCAGTCAGGTTTTTCATTTTCAGGATCCAGAAGCTTTAATGCAGGGCTCAGACATAGGAGAATGACCTTTACAGCTATCAGCAATTCCTTTCTGGTGTTGTCTGGCTTAAACAATTTGTCCATTGAGAGAAACATCCAGTCTTCTAAAGTCAAATTATAGCGAACTCCTTAAAATTCACAATTCCAGGTTAAAATCCCATTGTAAAACATTCTGGAGTTTTTTGTTTGCTTGTTTGTTTTGTTTTTGTTTTGCCAGTGCTATAAAAATCACTGTGAGAGAGCTTTGTGCTGAGATGGAAACATTTTCTACCATTACAAACTGATCTCAGAACAGGCAACAACCTTTTGCGATTAACTGCATTGTGGATTTGTTTCTATTAAGAATCATCAAGGAAGCAAGATTGAATGATCAGTAGTAATTACCACAGGATAAAAGGAGGGACAGGTGCTTTTTGTGTAGACAATCTACATGCTGTCTTGGCGTTCAATCCTTAACTGTCCCAAACTAAGATCATTTGAGTATATCTGAAAGTCAGGTAGGAAAGAGGCAAAACTTCATTAAAAATCCATGTCTGGATACAACTTGGAAATAGAACAGGCTCTCTGAGGGGTAATGGCAGACTGTTATTTTTATAAGAGGAGTAGTAGAAGCATTTATAGAACGCATGGGCTCTGTGTGTGAGAAGACTTGCCTAAGGAGCTCCCCAGACCTTTACTAAGAACACTTTCAGTCATGAGATCACAGACACAAAGAAGAACTGCTATAGCTGACAGTGATGGACACGCTTATCCTGTGTAAGATTTTAGATCCTGTTCCATTCAGAAGATGCAGGGATTTGAAGCTAATGGAGCTGATTTAGCAATCAGTCTGGGCTATTAGTGTGTTCCCAGTGTACTTGCAGTTTCTTTGAATTGTGCCACAGGGAGCTGATATATCTAGTTTGCTTTGCAAACATGTATGTCCAGCTTTGTGATGTTATTTAAAATTTCTTTGAAGTTACCTTTGTTAGTCCAAAGCCTGAGACTGACATACTATCTAGTGTACTTGTAAAGACAGAATATTGTTCTGTTACTAGTAGCCATGATAACCTCTTACTTGCTAGCACTCCTAAAATTTCAGCGTCCCTCTTAAGCTGCTTTTCTTAAAGAAAAGAATCTTATTTTTATCATTTACACAAATGCAGCATTAGTATGAACAGCATAACAAAAATATTCCTGGTCTGAGAGTCTTCAAACCTAGCAGAAAGGCAGGTTTTAAAGTGAGAGACCCACTGAAGGTGTTAACCTGAAATTATTTTTTACCGTTGCCTGGATTCTTCAGAATTGCAGTTCGTTATATCATCCTTTTTTTTTTTTTTGTATGATGCAATACACAAATGGGAATCCAAGTCATCTCCCGTTCAGTCTTTTCTTCCAAAAGGAAATTCCACATCCAGTTTGTACTCAGTTAAAGAAACAAACATCGCATACACTCTTTCAGCTTTGCAATACTTCTTGTGTGTTTGAAATCTGAGCTGTTAAATGTTGTAGCACTAGAAACATTTTTACATTTTTATTCTAGTTGTGCTAGTCAAAAGAACAGCCATAGATTGCTCACTTTCCCAGCTCTTGCCTCAGATTCCTAAGGTGCTGAAACTATGCCTCCGATGCATTAACAAGATAGTAGTTCATTCTTTCACAATCAGTTGTGTTTTGTTGACAAACTTGAGGTCAAGAATCACATTCCTGTAAAGCGTGCAGGTAGCTGGTGGATAGAATGTGGCTGTCTTGATAGCTTTGCAGGATGCACAGTCTGCGTCTGTACTCCTCATGTGCTCAAGGCTGCAGGACTCTGAGTTGTGCTGGAGTCTGCCGTGACTCCTGCAGTGGATCCAGATGTCCCAGATGCTGTGTGAGTGTATTGCTGGCCTGCTGCAGGGAGATGAGGTACAGCCTAGATGGACCAGCTAGCTGTAGTAGTGACAAAGAGCAGTTGTGCTTGAAGATGCACAGCACTGGGGACTGTTTTTTAGCTACACAGGCCTCCCCACTCTGTCCTCAGCACTTTCCCCTTCTAATCTTGGAATGATGAAGCAGGGAAATCACTTAGGGACAGATGTGCAAGCTAACGCTGTATGCTTTCAGTTCCTTTTCTCCAGTTGGCTTATGGACTCTTCTAAGGTATAACAAAAAGTGAGATTACATAGCAGGAGTAATCTTCCAGAAGACTTTTATGGATTTTTCTTCATTTCCAGTTGTACTTAGTTGTTTCACTGTTATATGTGCCTCAACATACTCTATTTATGTCTTGTGACTGAAGTATTCTATTTCAAGCCAATAGCACAAAATGGTGCAGGGTTCCCCATTTCACTTCTTTGGCTGTTCTCCTTTTAACTGGTATTATGTCAAGGAAGGCATGGGTACAAGCAAGATACACTAACTACATCATTAGTGCAGATTTTCACAAAGATGCATTTCCAGTTTTGTTGGTAGAAGCTAAAACATGCAACATCTGTTCCTCAGTCAACAATTTAGCTCATTAACCGATTATATTACATAGCCCAATGAAGAGGTTTTTAGAGGAAGAAAGATGCATAGAAGCCTTGTAATGTATTGACTTTGCCTTTTTTTTTTCCTTTACAGCAGATACTCTGTAAATATTAAGGCCTATATTAATCTATGAGAACCCAATGTGAATCCAGGCTGTCTTTCATTCTTCCTTCCAATCCATTGGCCACAAGCCAAAAGTCTCACTCAGCACTGTGGGTCAGATATCATTCTGCCTGGCACTGGTATAAATGCAGATTGATTCAGCCACTTAAGTTATTGCAACCTTATGCCAAGGGGATTCAGATCAGAATCTGATCTGCTAGACTGTATGAGATCTTTGGGTCTTGTGTAGAAACCATCACATATTCATACTTCCGGGTGAAAACAGAAATATATGGCATCTCAAGCTGGGATTCCACTTGAGGAAAGGAGAGGAGTGAAGGAGGAATCTTTTTCTACCATTCTACATTGTATGAACGCCTGGGCACAACGTTTTATTGAGTTCAGAATGGTTGCGTACCGCAGAATCTGCACAGCAGTAGTAATGATCAGCTTGGCAAAGCACGACTTTAAGAAGTATTCTTGTTGCCAAATAATGTCAGTAATGATAAAATACATGTGAAAAATTACCTATAGCCACCTGACCCGCTTGTACATCACTGGCTGCCAATTTCTTTACAGTATTTTGTCCAGCCTATGAAATACTGGCTGCAGGTTCTCATCCCAGAAGAATATTAACAATACAGAGAAAAAAAATCTAATTTCCTATAACAAAAATACTGTCTTTGTGCCAGACATCGAGGTGTTTCATACTGCAGATCAGCAGTCATTTACTGCACTGGGTGGTAACAAGGATTTTGTTATTGTAAATTAATTATTTTGGCAGGATTACAGTAGGCTGCATTCTCTACAAGATAAAACCCCGATCCTTGCAGTACACACACACACAAAAGTGTTGGGCTTTTTGTTTCTTTTTTTTTTGTTTGTTCTTTTTTTCAAAAAACTCAACAGTTTTCTACTGCCAGGAAGACAAGTTTTTCGAGTTCCAGACTTCAACAAAATCCTCTATATGTCTCACTTCTAATGATTAACTCACATTATATGATAAGAAGAGCAAATCAAGGACAGCCGTGGTTTGAGAGGTGTATTCAAAGCTATTGTAAATATAGGAGCAATCTGTCCTTTGTTCTAACATTCATTACAAATTCGTGGCTTGACCCACCATCTGTTAATGATAAACCATGGACAACTTGTTAATTGTTCATAAAGGTCACAACTAAGTTCATCTTCTTCTACCTTGAAGAAAATAACTTTTCTTGTTGAATTGGGAGAAAAATCTGCAGGAGGGATGGTTGCTTAGCAGTGCAGGCGCACATCACAGCTGACAGATCTTTCCCTGCCTCTTACTTGCTTTGGCTTGGCAAACAACTTACAATTGATGTCTGCTTGTGTGCATTCGGCACCACAGCTAGAAGCTGATATTAAAAGATTGTCCACAGGGTCTCACTGATGCAAATTGATCTCCAGAAAGCGATGCAGCTGGATATGTCTACAGAGGGCCCAAGAGGCTTCTGTGTTCTAACTGTCCCTAGCTCTCCTTATAAGCATAACTGGGAGCCAGACCATCAGCGTATCCTAAACCTAACCGCTGCCCCAGTGGGCTGCTCTAAGCTGCACTATTAGTTCCAATTCCATGTGGCTTTTTTCCTCCAGCTTATGATACTGATGTGCATATCGCAGCCTCTTTTGCCAACAGTTAATCTTCAAAATACTCCTGGCTACAGACAACAAATGGCTCAAACTTGGTTAAGACAGTCCTGAATTCAGGAAAGCTGGTGCTGGTGTCGTAGTAAAGACTTTGGAAAGCATCATGAAAAGTGATAGCTATGCATATTTCAAATAGAAAGATACCTTCTTGAGTTGAGCTAAGCTAGAACCATCATCTCTAGTTTAATTTCCATAGAGGAAAAGCCTGAGATAAAATATATCTCAGTGTAAGAGAAAACCCTGTGCTTGTTTTACAAAAAAAGGCCGCAACATGGCCATGGGCCCATCACTTACGTAAGTTCACATCACTGAGTCCTCACCATCTGACAGGTAGGTGCTTTGTTTGGGAGAGTTATTAGGTACCATTTATAATCTTTGTCTTAATAGCATTATCTCCTCCCCTTAGTAAAGGCTGAATTACCCTTTGATCCCTCTACTCAGTGGCTGCAAAGGGACCGTAAGCAGAGCTAGTTCACTAAGATAAACAGCCAATTCTCTAAGATGAATCCTTCCCTTCTTCCTCTCTGGTTTTCCATTCACTATCTGTGAAAAGTTTTTTCAGAAGTGTAAAAATCATGTATCAGCACTGAAAGAAGTTTAAGACTCTCTAGACTTGTGCTGTCAGCTCCAGTTAATGCAGCTTTAGAGGTAAACCTAGGTCTGAAAAGTGAAGAGGTGCAGACTGTAGTGCTGGCTGTGTCATTCCCCTGTGATCTCTAAGCTGCAGAAACCAAGTCCTGAGTGTGCCTTTGAAACAATGACAGCTTCTTTCTTGCACAACAGTTTGCACAGCTCAACTCTGCTGGAGTTTCTGGGAATGTACAAATTATTTTGATGATTCCTAAGAAATGGGTAGAGTGCTGCAAAAAGGCCATATTCATGAGTGTTTCGTTTGAAGTGGGATTTTTTCTGTCATAGTGTTACTGTCTTCCAATACAGCCTCCAGTGATCCTATTAATTGGAAAAATAACTTTTCTTTTTTGATATCTTTTATTTAAAAGTCTCATTCATTAAGTGCTTTTTTTTGATGGAGCATTAAAGCCTCCCACTAAGATCAGTGGATTTGAAATGGAATTCTATTGTGACTATTTTACTCTTTTTAATGTGAGAAAGAAGAAAGCATGAAAGGCAAGCCTGTTCAAATATTGGCATTCATTTTCTCTGAGTAACTCTGAGACATTACAGTATTTAGGATGTCTTTAAAGAGGTGAACAGTACGTAATTCACTTTTTGATGTTTGTACTGTGCAACTGAAGAGGTTTTTGTGCCTCAAATCCTTACAACACACAGTATGTGTCACTAGCAGGGAGTGCTATAATTTTGTAGTCTTTCCAAAAGCCTACTGAGTTTTACCATGACTAGTGAGGCATTAAGGTGACAACTTTCCAGAATGTCTTTAAAGAACAATTGCTGTCAACCTGATGGTGATCCCTTCTTTTGACTGTGCAAAGTGGTGAGCTGCAGTGTTCTTCATGTACCTCAGATCTGAGTAGCTCCTTGTCTAGAGGACACCCAGCCAGAACCAGCATGCTAGAGATGAGCATCCTCTTGCTGAAATAAAATAATCCTAATGACATCTTTACTTACTTTCTTTTTAGTAAATTGCTTTTAGGTAGCATTGCTTACTAAGGGATGAGTAACTTAAAGATGTGTTCAGTGGAGCTTCAGTTAACAAGATTCTCTTTCAGGATAACATCTGTGACAGTAGTTAGTGTGCAACTGTAGTTCATGTAGCTCATAAAAACATTGCTCAGCATTGAATGCATGTGCTGTAGAAGTAAGGTAATTCTCAGGCAGTCAGCCTGAGTGGAATTATGTGTCTCCATGGTTATTCAGTTTTCTTTTACTATCTAGCTTACTTGAAGTTAGCTCAATTATGCATTTTACATGAAGTGGTTTTCTGCTTCATTTTCATGAAGTTCTACAGATTGAATAACCTATGGAGGATTTCTGTTTTTTACTTGTCACAGATCAAAACGCTGCACACATGCTATAGGTGGTATGTTAGAATATGGCACCTTGTAGGCAATACAGCATAATTTCACATATTTGCTTTTATTATTTGAGTTTTACGTAGTCCTCTGTGTAGCCAAGAGTTGGACGTGATGATCCTTATGAGTCCCTTCCGACACTGATACACTATGATTCTATGACATTAATTCTGTCTGGTTGGTATGATTAATTAACTGTCATTTCCTCATTGGCATCCACCTGAGCTGCATTGCACAAGTACTTAAGAGCACTGTCAATACCCTGAATATTCATGCATTCTGTTCATAATCTCTGAACTGTGTGCACAATGGAACTTTTCAGAATGGCAAAGTCAAGCATAATTATGCAGGGATACATGCTGGTCAGGTCTTGTTCCTCAGGGTCATGCAGTTCGAAAGCACAGCTGTAGGCAGTTTGCAAAGATTGCTTCTCTCTTCCCCTTCTAAGATACTGTCACATCAGCCACGAGCATTTTCTGCTATAATTTATTGTTTCTTCCTATATTGAGTCAGAAGGGTATGCATTTTTTCTTGGCTAAGTTAAACAAATCAGTCATTTCACAAAATTTTCCAAATGATAGTTTGTAAGTTGTAAGCAAGACCAGATATGTTCTCTTTACAGATCCAGGGTTTAAAAGAAAAAGAAAGAAAGAAAGAAAGAAAAGAACAGGAGAGCTTGAAAAACGGCTTACAGTTTGCTTTGGGCTGAGATCTTATCAATGAAAAGACAGAAATTTCTTTCATTAGCATGATGCCGTAGTGAAAGTCAAACTGGTGTTTATGAAAGTATATTGCATGCTGCTTTTCAATTAAAACTCTTGAGTTTAAATTAGCAATATCTGTAAAAAGCTTGATGTTAAGGGGTGTAGGGCACTGACTTTCAGAGCACACACATTAAGGTCTCAGGAACAGTTAAATTACAGGATATTTCTCATTCATCTCAGGTGCTGTGTTAGAATGGTGTTAATAGGAACTTGTCTTGTTTTTTTTCTGACTTTCATGGAAGCAAGAAATAAAACCCCTGGGGGAAAAACTCTCTGCCCTATCCTAACGCCTTGAATACTTGAACTCTGAAGTCAGTAAAGCATGACTGTATCTCTGAATGCTGGAGCTTTAGCCACAGTGTTATCCTTGGCTTCAGTAACTTTCAGCAAACTGGGGACAAACCCATATCTTTAAACATCAGATGCCTGCAGACTGATGGATAAAATTTAAAAAAACCTTGCCTTCAGCTTAGTTATTACTGTCATTTTGAACTATCTCTCCCTGCAACAGATTTGCCTTATAAATATTGTAGTATGTTCAGGATTGGCTGAAGGAGTGCTGTGACCTTCTGCCAGAAGAAGCAAGCCTCTTATAAAAGAGACTGACGTCTCTTAGAGGTCAGAAAAGTGACATTTTTAAAGGTGGTATGTGGTCTGAGGGCATCCCTGCAAGGTCAGCAGTCCTCTGCTAAGGCATAAGCAATTCTTTGTTATCCCATTCAGTCCAGAGCAAATCAGAGCCTGTCCTCTGTTGTGGTAAATCTGTCCTTTATTCTGTTCCCATTAATCCTCAATATAGGGATTCTTTGGGCTGGTCCTTCTTAGGTATTCCTACAGCTGCCCAAAGGCAGGCCTGCCCTGGCTTAATTTATTTTTATTCCTCTCCTTTTCTGGCTATCTTTTGTAGATCAGGAGTTGATGAAGTCCTTGACAGATCCCAGCACTTACTGTAAATTCATTCTGTTTTAATACCTAGTATTCTCCTGAGGCATTTGCTTTCAAAGCAATTAGACACCTGTCATCACCTTCAGTAGATTTCAAGCTTTCTTAGAGTATCCTAAGGTGAAAATAGCATTCCAGTTGAAAAATCATAGCTTAGTCTGAAGGTTGGAGTCTTTCTGTGAGTAAATTTTCTTTAAGCTGATGAATGCAGCTGCTGCCTCGACAATTTGTGAGTTTATTTCCTTCTGGATATCCCCACTGGCTTGCATGTTACTGCCAAAGAATGTGAACGGAGGCATTTTTTTTACTTCTTTTGCCTTCTCAAGTAGAGCTTAAACTGGGAGTTAAAAGAGCTCTCATTAGGTTCACTTTTCCTAACTGTTCATTAACCCCCCTCCTTGTTCCAGCGTTGAACAATCCTTTGATCTTTGCATGTGGGTTGATTTCTAATTTACAATGGCTATATTGTCAGTTTAGTGTGCTGTGGCTAAACTACGTGAATTTTGCATATGCATTTTTGTGATATTGATACCATTGGCAGTGCCTCCTGAAAGGGAAGAAAACAGTCCTTTGTTTGCCACTAGTGTCTATTCAGCCATTTGCCTGAGTCCCTGGCTTCCCAGACTGGGCAAGTTGCTTATGGGTCTTGCCTCAGTGCTTGCAGAGCAGCTCATGAGGCAGGCAGAGATCCGCACCACTCTGCACCGCGTTTCAAAGCTGATCCTCCACATTTACAGATCACGTTGCTCCATTGTGGCATCAAAACACACTTGTTTTCAGAGTTACATCAATGCTTTTATAGGTTTTTCTGATTTTCAGAGTATTTTTGTTAACAGCAGTGTTTGTGACAACTCGATACTTTCCCAGCATTCTGCAGAATGAAAGCTGGATCAGGTGCCAGGCTGGAGCAGGATTTCAGCCCCTGCAGCCCAGCCCCATTCAGCCATGAGTGATGTGCCCTTGCCTTGCCTGCCTAGAAGTTCCCTGTTTGCAAGAGGGCTGCAGCGATTTTCCCTGCTCGAACACTTCGTACCTATGTCCAGTCCTGAAGGTCCTGTGTCAGGGTGAATCCAGCCCTGAAAACTTTTCCATGGATATACTTAATTGTTCCGTAGATATTTGGGAACAGAAAGACTGTAGCAGTGCATTTAGCTGTCCAGAGTAGGAAGAAAGGTATTTATGAGAATTTGCTGTTCAGTTGGAGTTTGATTTTTATGCCTCTTTTAATGATGTCCTCTCTTCATCGAGCAGCATGAGTAACAATTCCCCCTTTGTATGTATTTTGTATCTATTCCTATTTCCTATTGAAATTCCTAGGAAAGAGACTATCCAAGTACAGAGTTGAAAATTTCATCTTAAAATAAGCCAGATGTCCAACCTTCCTTTAGCTGCCAAGCCCAAAAGAGTTCAAGAAAGATGTTAAAATCTGTCTTCCTGGCTGTGAAAAACTAATTGCATAGCGTAGGTGATGATCCCAGTCTCCCAGGAGAAGGAATAAAACTGCCTCGGGCAGAAATCTGCTGTTATTTGTCTGAGGATTGGAGTTGGCAGTATCTGTGGAAAAAGTTTCATTGCTTGCCCTCCTTGCTGGTTAACAAATGCTGAGATAGAAACACAGACAAAGGTAGGTGAGCGTATATCAGTAGCTGAAAACCTTACTCACCTTATGAGGAAAGTGTCTTTTGTCTCTTTTTTGGAGGAATTCAGTGCTAGAGAAGTGCAGGGAGGGATATAGTAAGAATAACGAACAGGTGCACATATTTTCTTTCAGCAGTAAAGCAAACACACATTTGGTGAGCACAACAAATATAGGAAACCTGTTAATAAAAAGTCGTGAATGTGAGTGACTAAAGATGAATATTGGAGCTGGCCTGTGTTACTTTTGTCAGCAGGCTTCACTGGTGCTGCAGTTCCTCCAACGCAGAACTGAGAGCGCACATTGTATACGTGTGTATCTCCCTGTGCTGGGTTGTCTGAAGCAGGATCCCACCAATTCTATTTTAATGTTCTTTTCATGTGAGGCCCTTTGCATCAGGTCTTGCAGTGATCCACACAGGAAGAAGCAGCTCTGTGTGCTCCAGCCCAGAACAAAGCTATACCTCTTACATTAGATGGTCTTTGAGAAGCAGCAGGGGTTTCTTATGATACTTCAGGACAAACAGATGGGAGAGGAGGTGGAGTGCATGCATCCATGTGTACTTTTGCCCCTATGTTCTAGCCTTACAGTCATCCACACTGCATATGCATTGTTCGTACTTCCATCCAGTCTCAGTGGTGCCGATACTTCGAGTGTCCTAAATCTCTGGCTTGCTATTTTTAAGAAGCAGCAGTCTGAAATGGTAACATTTTTCAGGGAAAGAGCTCCACTGCACTGACCTTGTTCAGAAACAGCAGAGGATAGAAAGCGTGATCATTTTGACACCATCCTGATTATATTTCCTGACTTTTTCCCCACCTCCTCTTCCCCGTCATTTGCTTGTGTGTGGCTGTAGCAGAAATAGGAATCATACCAAAGTCCTGCAACCTATTGTTTCTTTATTTTAAATACAAGGTTCTTTTTTATTAACTCCAGCTGGTGCACCTCGCTGTGCTCACTGCATTTGTTTTATTAAAATTGAACTGCGTGCAAGTAGGACATTGTAAATCACAAGTGACTGGGCCAGAGGAAGAGGGAGGGAGAGGCAGGGACTTGAATTGTATGACAACAAAGAGAGCATATAAACAGGCTGGGCCTCTTGGCTAATAGAAGCCAAAATTCACGAAGTACAATTTGCAATTGCTCCCAGGAGGACAGACAAGTGCCAGACAGTTAGCAGGGATAGAGGAGTGAATACTTGAATACCTAATGTGTTCTCCTATATACTGGAACAGAGCTTCTCTATGGGTCTGGGCATGCAGTAGGAGCTGACTGCCTCTGCTGTAATCCTTGGTTACCTGATACCAATGCCTTGTTCTGTGGAAGTAGCCTTGTCAGATAGACAAAGTCTTGGAGAAGGTGTTTAAACTAAGGCAACCAGTTCCACTGTCTCCCTCATGAAGAGGGAGGCTCCTGGGCAGTATTCAGCAGTAGTCATTTTTCAGCTTTGTATCTTTGTTGTGGCTGGTGGAAAGAATTGCACCTCAGTCCTCTTGGAACCTCATGGGCAATGAGAGAGACAGCTAGTCTCTCTCTAGTGGGTGGACTCAGGGTGAGTCCACCCAGAAAGACAACCCCATGCTAGGACTGTTCTTCTGCATGCAGCACTCCAGGAGCTGCAGAATGCTGATTGACAAATGCAACAACTTTATGAAGGGTCTCTTGTTAATAAATTTGTTCAGTGTTGAGTCCATACTTATCCACTGATCTGTTGCACACTTCAATTCTGGCAGTTATTTTTATGCTGTACATATATATGTGATTTTGAAGCTGTTCAGCTTTGCCCATGTCTCAGTCTCTTCTCTTCTCCAGTGCTCCTCAACCTGCGGGAAGGGCCTCCAGTCACGCGTTGTGCAGTGCATGCACAAAGTCACCGGGCGCCATGGCAGTGAGTGTCCTGTCCTGTCCAAGCCAGCAGCCTACAGGCAGTGCCACCAAGAGGTCTGCAATGAGAAGATTAATGTCAACACAATTACCTCGCCCAGACTTGGTGAGTGAGGGGTGCTGGGGTGAAGGTGCTACCTGTGAAGGACCAGGTGAAGCCCAACATCTCAGTATATTAAAAAAAAAAAAAAAGTGGGGCTTCCAGAAATTAGGAGAGAGACAATCAGTCAGACTAAAGATCTGGAGTGGTTAGGTCCTTCCTTACCCATCAGTTCTTGCCTCAGACTGCCCAAGGTGGAGCACCAAGCAGTGGCTAGGCCTGTGGGACCAATAGGAGTAGTGGTGGATGATTGATTGATGGATCACGGAGGGAGCTGACGGATTTATCTTTCTTAGTCACAAACAAACATCTCACCGCACTTCAACTGTGGTGTGTGTAAACTATGATATTTTATTCGTCCATGCCCCAAGGAAAATGCATGACCTTGACAAGTCGAGCACGACTGGCTTTAGTTTATTTTTTTCCTTTTCGTTTGTTGCCACAAGAATGTGGTTTGATGAATTAATTTGCTCTGAGAGGCAAGAAAGCATCCAGATCCCTTCTGTGAAAACTTGATTTTCTGCCACTGTCCTTCTCACCCTCCCTGCATTCACTGTGTACCTGGCTGAGCTGACTACTGTGGTAAGCCATTTGTTTTCCAAAACAGTGTGTTTAAGAGAAGGATCTAGTTAAGAATGCTTATGTTAATACAAAATTGTAGGAATCCATAATTTTCCATGTCATATTTGCTTACTTTACAAGGGAATAATTTTTTTTCTTCAAACTTCAGCTTTCGTGCTCAACCAAAGCTCCAAGAACCAAGCTGATTTCTTTACATTTCTCCCATAATCAGCAGTAAGAAAAGCTGAACTAAGCCATCAGTTGCTGACACAGACTAATTGATGCCTCCCATTGCTTTTAGGAAGAACAGCTTCCACCCTACTGCCTCTTGTAGGCTAAGAAGTCTCTAACACCCGTGAAAATGCAGAGCTGCTAAGTAGTAGAGAACCATTTCTAATCATGCTTTGCAGGGTTAAATAACATTTAAACTAGGACTGGACATGAGGCTTCTGAACTGAAAGTTGTTTCCCAAAAGTTTAGTAGCTATTTAAAAGAGTATGGGAAATTTTAGTCTTGCAAATACAGACATACTGAGGCGCTTTTAAGCTCTTTTGTTTAAGAACATCTGAGAGTGCTTCCCAAATATTTTAGCACTAAGAGCATAGTGGAGGGAAAACATTTCATTTGAAAAATAAGCCTTTGATACACTGATGAGAAAATAAATCCTTTCTAATTCACGTTTTAGGACAAAGCAATAAAAAGCTCTTGTGTTTAGAAGACTGAGAAGGCTCAAGTCCCTGCTGAAAGTAATCTGCAAGTAATTTGGGATGCTTTATTTCTAAACCAGGCTTGGAATCACCAGGCCAGAAACAATGATATTTGATATTAGCAGAAAGATACATCATTGAATGTTTTGCTCTTCCTACATATATACAGATTCTCATTGGATTATTTTTAAACAAAATTTTCTGTTTTCTGCAACCTTACAAAAAATATACAGGAAAAAATCCAGTCGTGTACAAAGCCCTTGCTGTCTTGTCCTCACTCTACAATGTTTCTCATCCTCTGTAATGTTTCTAGTAGTATCTAAGATTGGAGCTCACCTTGCCTGACTTTCATATCTGTGTCCAGTGTCCCTCAGTGAAGACACATTTAGAGGGGATTTATTTTGTCCCCCAGGTGCCTGAACTGTGTTTCTTCCAAGATGTGCTTCCTGTCTTCCTTCACAACCCAGAAGAGATCTTGGACCTGTAAAAAACTAGAGCCCTATTTTATCTGTGGCTCAGTGCCTTTCTATTACATAAAGCCTTGCATCTCAGATTCTTATGATGATCTGATATTCTTGCAGGGTATCTAATTTACCCAGCTACATCATGTTTTTGTGAACTGTGGCTGTTTGGAACCATAGCTAGCAGAGAGTGCATCAGATCTTACCTCCTCAATGAGCCCCTTCACTGCTGGCAGGCACAAAAATAATTCTACCCTCCTTGCACTTAAGATGATCACTATTTTTTCTCTCAAATTAAAAAAAATAAGAAAAAGATTTAATGTTTCTTTTTTCTCAGACAGTGCAATTTCACTGCATCAGCTTTTATCAGACCTTTACTTCTCCAACTAAATGCAGCTTTGGTGATAGGCATTCCCACCAGTTCTCTGCTGTGGTTTTCTGGTGCTTGACAATGAGACTCAATGCTAAATATGGGGTAACAGCACCTTTTGATGTTCTCCAATTAGTCCTTTTTTTTCCCAACCTCAAAAGCAGGAATAATTATTTAGAAGATTTTCCAGTTATCACTGCATTCATGAGACTGCTACATTCAGTTCATAAATCTGTAGTAGAATAAAAAGCATTTGCTATAGTCATGCATTTTTGTCACATACAGTTTTGTTCCTGTTACTTTTTCATAAAATCACTAGTGAGACTTTAATGATATTGGCAACAGATTAAGCACCAGTATCTTCATGCTGCTTTCCACCCTGCAAAAACATTTTGTCAATCTTAGGGGGTTTCTGCCTCCCAACAGCAGTTGTTGTCCAACTAAGAAGTGTTATTTTTGCTTCCTATTAATTTAGTTTTATATCCATCAAATTGAATTTTGCTTTTGCTTCTCTGTAAAAAACATTTTCCACTGAGAGGATGATGGCCACTCCTGACAGCACACCTTAGCAAAGCACTGTCCCTGAAAGCATACAGCTTTCCATTTGCTGCTGTGCAGCACTCATGTATTTAACTCTAAGCTGATGCTTTAGGTATTTCATTCATCTGAACTTGTCACTGGGACAAAGTAGGTACAATGTGAGTAGCTCTGTGCTTGCACAGTCACAGCCAACTGCACACTAGCAATAAGCACTTCCAAGAGCTCTCTATCCATTGCCTGATATCTCAGTAGATAGAACATTATCCAGCCTCCAGTGCTGACAGTGAGATTGGCCCTTTCTGTGATTTTGATCACACCAGCAATGCTGTTCTCTAGCTAATCTGCTAGTTTCTTCTTTCTTTTCTTGTCCAAAGCTGCTCTCACGTACAAGTGCACAGGCGACCAGTGGACAGTGTACTGCAGGGTGATCCGGGAGAAGAACCTGTGCCAGGACATGCGGTGGTATCAGCGCTGTTGCCAGACTTGCAGAGACTTTTATGCAAACAAGATGCAACAGAAGAGTTAATGAACCTGTGCTACTTCTTAGGGTATTACAGCTATTTGTATGTAAGTCACGGACTAGTAGGTCTGAGTACTGGAACTTCATGAGTTGCTACAGTGTGGTGGATTCCAAAGCATACCTATTGAGACTTGAAAACTAACTCTACAGACTGGATACCAAAGTAATCCACTCATCCACCATAAACAAACAAAAAAGCAAAACAAAAAAATAGAAAAGAGTCATCTCAAGGAGCCAATCATTTTATCATGTTTTGACATCTTTACCTTTTTCATTAATGCTTTTTACTTTAATATATTAAATCATCAGCCACTGGATGGCTTAATACCATTAAAGGACAAGAGTTGCAAAGTGATTACATTGACTAAGGTTATAGGTGCCTCCACGGAGGAAGGCCTCTGGCAAAATAGTTAAGCAAAGGTAGAGACATTATTTAATCTTTTAATCTTGGCTTTCATCTAATGTTTTTCATTCTGAACAGTCATCCCACTGTCGAGTGGGCTTGAAGGGACACACATAAATGAAAGGCTTAATTTAAAGAGGGGATTTACTGTAAAAGCTTGTGAAAACTGATAGCAGAAGATGGTCATCTCTGAAACTCCCACAAAAGTTCATTACAATTACATCCAGCATTCTGAGTCATATTTTTTGAGAGCAACTAATAGTGACTGCTCTTCTTTCTAATTTTAAAAAACAATCCTCTCTCTCTTTCCCCCAAAGTAATATAGTTTCTTTTATGAAGACTAATTTTTCTCTGAGCTTAATGAAATAGAAGCTTATTAACAGCAGTAGATAGTTACGTTTATGCAAAAACCATTTACAACGAGGTGGGAAAAGCCAGAAAACATTGGATCCAGTAGAGCTCACTGGGGGATTGCTTGATTTAATCTCTCTCAAGCTTTTAGGAGGCATTCAGATAAGGAGAGTACCATGAAACTGGATAGGGTTGGTACACAAACAGGACTTGGAACAACCTTTGTATGAAGAATGGACTGGAGAGCAGAACAGGCGTTTCTTGTCTTTTGGCTCTTGTATACATCTGAAGGTTATATAGCCTTTTGTGTCAAAGTGCTATGTGTGGTACAAGGCATTCAGGATGAAGCCCTGAGTGTGCTGAAGCCCTAAGGCCAAGGGCTTCTGTTGCCTTCAGTAAAGGTTAGGATTTTGCTCACTGTATTGTCACGTTTTCTTTTGTGGTGCTATCAGGTTTGGTGCTATCGGATTGGTGCTATCGGAGCACTTAGAAAGTGCTGCATATATCATATTCTCTTCCATGTGTCTGCACTTTAAACCAAACTCCTCTCTGATATGTGAGACTTGAAATGGGAGCTCTACCCAGGGCAGAGTTTGTCCCCACCGCTAGTCCTGCAGATCAATGTCTTTCTATCGTATCTTGCTCCAACATGTATCATTTCCCTTGCCAGGCTCCAAGGCCAGTTGTGCAGTGGTTAAGTTACAGATCATTCTTCATAATATGAACAGAGCCTTTTGGATGAATTGCAGCTTTGTACTCGCTCTAGAACTGTGTTACTGTTTTATTCCTTGTGGATGAGAGCAGAAGTAAGCCCACCTTTAACCCTGAGCCCACTATGAATTGCAGCTCACACCTGTCCTCAAGCTGTCTTTGTTGCTGTTGTCTTCCTTTCAATGCAGGGAGGGATAAAGATTCTTAGTAACTAACATATTTTTAAAGCAACTTTTTTCTTCCTTATTCCAGTTTTCAGGATCTCACTGCAATAACTCATCAGCATTTTATCAACAGCTAAGTTTTTCAAGCACAGGGAGATATCATTTCATTGACAAACTAATACTGTGTGGGCTTCACATTCGTATCTGTGCTTATTTAGTGCAAACAAGTGTGTGCACACAAGGGCTGGCCTGTGTGCACGAAGCCACATTTGCACACCATTTATTCTCAAGTGCCTGTCACAAACAGATCTGCTTTTCTGTGTCCCAGATGATTTTCGCTACCAGGGAAATGATTCTAACTCAGTTTTCGTTATACTGGATGTTCTTTTAGGACCTGATAGTCAGAATCCAACCTCCCTCTTCTGTTATTCCCACCTTGTATCCCAGATGCAGAGGTTGTGTAAATACTTAGCGAGCAAGCAATGGGAAATGCTGTGGGTCCAAGTTCTGGGTCCTGCCTGAGGAAACATGAATTTACAAGGAATTTTTCTGAATGTCTGAGCACTGAAAACCACCTTACTTGCTCTCTCAGTCCACAGATATGCATGCATCAAGCTTTTTTAAAAATGAAACCAACATTAATTAAAAACTGATGGTACTACACAGCTCCATTTTATTACATTCTCTAACTTCATCTGGTGACAACCCTCTCATGTTATAATAGCCAGAAAAAAATATAAAAAGAGTTTAATTCTGTTCAATACTCTTGCACTTCTGTTTCGTATCATTTTATAGGAGCTTTACTATGAATTTACAGCTATGCTCTGCCCTCAGTTACTCCATACTGGTGAAAGAAAAGCTGTTTGTTTTGGTGTATCTATGGCAATACTTTTTTTTTAGTTGTTCTTAAAAGATTGACACTCTTTAGATTACAGTGGTGGTATTTCCATATTGTAAACAATACTCTGTACTGTTACTAAAGTACTGTACATTTCTAGTTGCACAGAGGTGTTACTGAGTGTAGATTCTCACTATCTCATGTATGGTGCTAATTTTGTTGGTGGAAAAGAATCTTAGCAGTCGATTATTGCTTGATATTTTATTATAATACAGGGATATATCCTCCATGGCAATAATACCATGTAAGTTTTTCATTACAGAGTGAAATGTATATATTTTTCCATTAGTTAATTTGCATATGTACTGTATCCATGGTAATTTTCTTTTTGGTGCTGGTTATAAATAGAAAAGATAAAAGCAGTCAAACTGAATGGAACAAGTTGTAAATGAAAACTAAAAAAAAAAAAAAAGAAATAGAAAAGAGGATCATTCCATTTTGAAAAAAAATCGAGTATGTTGAATAATAAATTTATTTTTTCCATAACAACTTTAAGAAGGTTTCTGAACTTGAAAAAATATAATGCAAATCAAGCAGCTAGCATGAAAATTCAGAGCAAGGAGTGAAGCTGTAAGTAGTACCTAATGAATCTGTCTAGTACTGGACTGAGACTGGGATTTGGTTAAGTCTAGGCCAACTATGTGATAGCTGTGGTAGGTATAAAAAGTTTTTTGTCAGTAAGAAATCTGGCATCTCAGAATTCCTGGTGTGCTAACAAATCAAGGAATGATGGGTCTTGTCCCAGCTGGGTTGCAGAGTAAAGCACAGGGAGTGTTAATACCTGATTACTGTCTAGCAAGATCTCTCCTCAGGGACACAACAGTAGAACATGCCTGTTTGGAAACAATAACCTAGGTTTTGTTTGGGAAATCACTGTGTATGGCTGAGCAGGCTGCCAGGAAGCTAAAGCATATGCCTGGGGACATTTTGCAAGTGCTTTTGGGAAAGGTTGCTTTCAATGTATGTTGGAGCTGAGGTGAGGTGGCAGCTAGCTGTATGTTTAATGGTAGCTGCTCTGCAGGTGCAACCCAATAACAAAGGTTGCTGAGCATATGGAAGTTTATGTTGGAGCTAAACTAGGCCATCCATTCGAAAGATATCTACATAACCTAGCTGCATACTGCCCTGGTGTGAAATAAACAGAATTACTTCAGTGCTAAGTGTTTTGGGTGTGTTTGTTGTCGGCACTAGCCGGTATCTTTTTACTGCTTAACTTCCCCTTCAGCCTGGTGAAAATGTCTTTTTATGAATGGTTGCACACAGGCGTGTAGGATCCCTTCCTATGCTGTCTTACAAAAATGCCGTCATCCATGTCCCATTTCAGTTCTTGTTAAAAGGACACTTGTTAAAAGGGTGCTTGGAGATGGGAGCAGCACCTTAATTAAGCAGTCCCAAAAGCAAGGCATATCTTCTACAGCTGGTATGAGAGTCCTCGTCCCAAAATGATTTCCAGAAATTGAGCTTATATCTACTTTAAAAAGTAGAGTTCACTTTCTGATCTCATGCTGGCTTCTTGGTAATGGCATAGTACCTATAGACTCCTAGTAGTTTTCAGAGGTAGCCTGAGATACCAGTCCAGCTGCCATTGTACATATGACTCTTAACAGCATCAAAATTGTAGAAATTTCATCCAAGTGTTGCTGTATATTAACACATCATTGTGTTTGTGTATTGCCTGGAGTCAACATATGATTGCAATTGTTGACCTGTTTAAACAATAAAACATAGCTATAAGCCTTTGGAAGCCAAAGGCATTACATTAAGCTCGGATATGGCAATGGGTGGGAGGGGTGTAAGGAATGCTGTCATACATTTGGCTTGAAATTTTCCTGGTATGTGCCAATATGTCTTCTATAAATCTGGTAGGCTTATGTACTTAGTCTGCCTATTTTGCATGTAGCAGTTTGCTATTTTTCCTTTATTCCTAATCCCCATCTTTCAACCAGGAAACCAGATGGTTTGAAGCCATTGTCCTTCCCTGTGATCTCAGTTGTCTTTTTATTTAAGGCACCTCAGCCAAGTTCATTAAAGGCAGGTGGGGTCAGATGGCTCCAGTGCTCTGGCATGGAAGAACCATGAGGAAAGTATAATCTCTTCTCAGCTGCTTGGAACTCACTTTTGCCTCCACCAGCTCCGTCTGCTTCCCTCACTGACTTCCAATTCCTGGTGTACAGAGCAGTCTTAGCTGTCTCTTGATCCCTCACAGCAAGCTGGCCTGGACCCTGCTTTCTCTGGAAGGAAATTTCTTTCTAAAAAGCTTAATAATGGAGCGCCTTCCCCCAGAATCAGCCTCATGCATCACTCAGAGCTTTGCTAATTGGAAGACCTTGTTCTGCTGGTAGAGTGAAAGCTGAATGCTACTTTGTGCTTTCCTCCACACTACATGGTCTACTGGGAAAGGCATTTCCTCCTTGAAGAGTGTCAGCACAAACACCGGCATGCTGGGGATATACAGGCAGCAAAGAATCACACCAGATGCCAGTTCAGTGCACTCACGCTTTTCTGACTGTGCAACAAAAGAAGCCCTGGTAGCCTGCTTGCAGACATGTTACTTGCACCACTGGTTGGTCATCTTGCTGTGTGAAAGTAGTGGACCCAGAAACAGGCAGGATGCGGGAGGTGCTCCTCAACTGCGTTACTTCTTCAAGTACTTAGACCTGTGCTGGACACACTTGACAACAGTTCTCCAAACAACCTGCCCTTCAGCAGCCTTCTGTTTATCTCAATTGGAAAGCAGGTCAGTATGAAGACAAGAGTTCCTCAAGTGCTACTAATGCACCAAAACCAGTTTTCCTTTCTAAGTGGACTTTTGTTTGTCCTTCTATCACGTCTCTGGCTTCTCCCCACCCTCTTTAAAAATGGGATTGTCTGCTTGGAGAGAAATGTGCCTTGGACAAACAAGACCAAAGAATCTTCATTTTGGAGTTCTTGAGAACTGTCTGTTTTTAAAAGGAAGTTTAAACCAGAATGTCTAAGCAGAGAGGGCTCACCTCTCCCTTAGCAGCAGCTGCCCCAGAAGGTGACTGAGGTGTCTCCAAAGATGACCTCCATGCATCTCTCGTGGTTTCTCTCTTTTCAAGACCCTTTCATGTGACAGACCCTGTGTTGAATGCCCAGAGGCTGCACTGTACCACACTGCTTATTTTGTCAGAGCTGCCGTCTCTGCCAAATGGTGGCCAGACACTCAGACAGAATTTCCCAATTAGCAGAGTCCTGCAGCTGATTTCTGGGGCTGCGTCTGCATGCCCTGTGCATTACTACAGCTGAGACACTGGCTAGGCCCACATGGCCTGGGGTAGATAACTGCCTCAGCCATAGGGCAAGGAGGAAGCAGCTGGGCCTTCTTGAAAGATGTGATTTCCCTCAGTTCCTCTTGCTTGACTGTGAAGGCGGCTATCTGGGTGTTTAGTCCTTTCATCCTTCTGTGGCCTGGGTGGATCTGGAGCCTCCAGAGTGACTCATCTGGGTCATGTCACAGGCCTTGGCTTCCTTCTCAGGCTCAGCAGGGAGCGACTCCACACGCTGACGGTGGTGGATCCCACAGGACGTCGGTGTGTGGGGCCAGCTCCTGGCACAACTCAGACTCCAGGTGAGTCCTTGCATCGTTGGAATGTCCAGCTTCTCCTGAGCCTTGGGCTTATGGCAGTCTCAGTGTAACTCCAGAGATGCCTGCCTTGTCCTTTTCCCTCTGCTCCCCACAGAGACATCTCCTTGTCCTTGCTGCATGCTTACAGCTGCTTTGTGTCCCAATGCTTTGCACCTTTCAGAAACTTCGCCACTTTTGCTGCATATGCATATGTCCTCAGAACAATTGCATTTAATCTCTCTCAGCCCTTGAAAGAAAATATTCTTCTAATTTTACTCCTGCAGTAACCTCATGTCTCCCCTCACAGTTACTTTCTGGCTGGTGTTTGTTTCTGAGTTCTTTTATAATGTTTCAGTGTTTTTTGTGCAGTGGCATTTGCATGCTGCAACCAGACATGGATGATGAAGGCCATATGCAAAGAAATGGTCCTCCTCTGAAGAGCTTACAGACTGCAGGTGGTTGTGGGGAAAAGGTAGATTCCCAAAGCAGCTACTCGGCATTATTGGCAGCAGCAATGTGAAAAGGTATGGAGACGAATGTGTGCTTCTTTTGAATGAGCCTATGTTGTGCTTACCATGCTAGCAGGGAGTGGAAAGGGATATCCCCCATTGGTTTTCTATCCTCAGATACATTTTTTGTCATTGAAAGTAGCAGAGGATAAAATCCACCTCAATTCTGAGATGCCCCATACAGCAATTGAACTGCAGGATCCAAATCCAAGCTTGGCTACTGCTCAAAACACAGGCTGGCAGAGAGAGGGAAATGCTGATTTGTTCAGCAGGAGAGTGCTGGTAGCGTGCCAGTCTGTATGACTGTTTCTGCTCCCAAAAAGCATCAGCTATCAAAAGACTGTGGACAGCTTTCTGTAGGGTCGTTACATACAGCATTATTTTGCAGCCATTGTGATGACAGGCAGTGAAACAGTTCAGAATTTGGAAAAGGGGTGTCCTCTAATGGAACACAAAGTTGAGCACTACCTGGGTCTGGCTAGCAAAGCAAGACAAGCCATTCTTGTGTTGGGGTTTTTCTTATTTGTCTTTTTCATTTTCTTGGAAAAGACATTATTTGAACACTTAGCAGCTTCCATTTATTTCCCCAGCTCTGCATTTTTCCCCTTGATTTTGTCTCTGATGGCAGAAAGACCCAACCAGACTGCAGCTTTGTTTGGCATCAAACTTGCCTCCTGAGATGATCACACAAGAAGTCTTTTATCACTTTGGCGGCTGAGAGCCAGAGCTGCTTGTGGTGGAAGTTGCTGGGACTGTAACCCCTGGTTGTCGTGGGATGAGAGTCAAGCTTGGCCTGTCAGCAAGGCGAGTTGCAGCAGTCTGAGCCCCTGCCAGGACACGTCAGTACTTCTGAGCGTGCTTCCCCCGGTGCTGCTCTCATTAAGGAAAAGGTATGAAATCCACATCTACGTTGCACTAGTCCTTTAAAAAAATGAGGTGTTGTCTAAAATAAAAATCCTGTCCAGAATCATGGTCTAATTCTTTAGGAAGTCACTGTAAATTGAACCTCCTCTGCTCTTGCTGCCTAATAACCTCTTAGTTTTCTTACTGATGTAGTTCAACTTCTGTGCTATTGGCACAATGTTATCCTCACCACTGTCACCTCTGCTTAATGCCCAGGTTTGTGTCGAGGAGGAGGGGTTCTGCTGAACTCCTCAGGCATCAGCAAGTCTCCAAGGCTGCAGTCACCCTTCCCTGCAGCTTCCCCAATTCATTTCATAACATGCTTACCACATCCTGAGGACGAGACGCTGACACAGCCAGAGAAGTACTGCCATCAGTTGCATTTCCCAGGAGCGAAGAAGTTGTTTCCTTTTCCCAATCGTGTTTTGCTGAAGAGATAATTTAAAAGGGAAGGAGAAAAACACACATGATTGTGTTAGCAAGATGGAAAACAGCTTTCTGTGGCTTCCAGGTATTTGTGTGCCATTGTCTCTACAGTGCCATTAGCAACAGTATTGCCTGCTGCTGACTATTAAGTATGGACAGTTTTGCAATAGCTGTGTGTGCCATACCTTTGCAAGCAGTGCCTTTTCCCTATCTGTCCTCATGGCTTAGCTTATTTGTATGCAAGGCAACAGCAACGTTCATCAAGCCTTTTCATCAGCTGTACAAACTCAGAGCAGAATCAGCTGTGTGCATATGTCCCTTACTGTGAGAGCTTCAGTTTTTGGGAGGTAGGCTCTTGGGCAGATCCTATGAGATTTGGTGTTTCTTATGTATCTCTCTAGACAAAGTGCTGCCTATGCATATACTATAAGGGCATATGAATATAGCATAAGAAAGGAAAAAGCACATTTGTTTGTTTTCCAGTCTCCCTGTAGAATGGGTCTAAAACAGAACTATCATTCACTATGCAAAAAAACAAAAAACAAAAAACAAACAAACAAAAACAACAAAAAACCCTGACAAAAACATTCTTATATTTGTAAAAAATGTCTTATATGTTTTTCAGGATTTCACTAAGCCTTGCCAGGCTTCTCCTCTCTCCTTCCCCACCTCACCCCAAATACTTCCATTTTTGGCTAAAAAAAAATCTCAAGTTTGAGAATTTTCTAACCACCAATGTCAGCCAAAACCCAGGCCCTTTTCTCTGATTTTTCCACTTAATTTTTAAAGTATCTTCTGGCAAAACAAAAATATTGTTTTGATGGAAAATTTTCAACCAGCTCTGCTCACTAGTTTCTGCCAACAGTCATACAGGCAAAACAGTGCATCTTCCAAGAGAGGAGACTGTCCGAGAGGGCCGAACATGAGGCAGGCGGTGACTAATGCTTCTCTCCCCAGCCCTGTGCCCCAGCCAGCACTGTGCTCTTTTGCAGGCTGCAACCCTTGGTAAGACCCATCTTTCTAGAGATGTTTCTGGTCTAAATTTCTCTTGGCAAGTCAACTTCATAATTCAGGTATTTTGCCCGGTTGAAGAAAGGTGTGGATGGCACAGTAGGATCACCAAGAGACCACAAGACTTGGAAGAGAAAAATTCTGCACTTCTTATGTTAATTAATATTTGGACTCCTGCAGGCAAGTACCAGCTGGCAGGGAGAGGTGGGGAGATGGGGCCTAGTCCAGCTCACAATCAAAACATACTTCCCTGTGCTGTTGTTGAACAGAGCTGTTTAGAAATACCAGCAACTGAGCCATGCACAGGCATGAGCAGTCTCCAGTGTAACCCCTGAGAAGCTCTGTGGGCAAGGTTCTGAATTGGCTGGTAGGCTGAAATGACACCAGTCACATCACTGCTGTGTATCTGTTACCCATCTGTCTCTTGGGAAGGTATTTCTCACACTGAATGTGGAGTGTGAATTCAAGGGAAGCTCGGCTCCACTCAGGAAGATATTCCTGCAGAGATGGGCAGAACCTAAATTTCAGTATTTGGCTTCAGGAGCCAAGAAAGCTTCTGCACGCTGGCTACCTGGACAGTATTCTCTGAGGACAGCCATTCTGCAGCAGTCCCTAATACTTGCCAAGTACTCTGAGATCTTCCAATGAAAGGGTTTTTAGATGTGGAAAAGTTTATAGCCCTTCTCTGACCATTGGTGATTTTAGTGGGTTAAGTTAGGAACAGGAAATACAGTGACTAGAGGAAAGCCATTAATATTAAATTCCAGCCTTTGCCAGATAGTCTTATGTTATCTTTGCTCTTTCATGAAATACTTTCCAGTTTTCCTCGCAGGGCATTTGTTAGAGGGGTAGCAACTGAGGAGCTGTATCTTGGCACATCTCCACCTGCTTTTCTGTAGCAGTGCACATTTCTGCTGTGGGATTTTAAGAATTTCCTTTGCCTTTAGAATTGATATGCAAACAGTCAGCTGTATAGACATCAGTCTGACCGGTAGACATTCTGTGTGACCCAAGAAATAATACAGGTGGCCAGCACCATGCTGGTGACTCCAGAATTTCTGGAGAAAACAGACTTGTTTTACTATGTCTAGAAGATGGGAGGTCCTGTATACACCATCCAATAATGTAATCTGCTGTGCTTGACTGATCACAAAACACCCACCAGGATTTCCCTAACAGCACTCTTGATTATTGCCAAGGAAAGCAAAGGTTTGTAAGGAATGTGAGTCCTGACCTTGCCACCTCAAAAATAGCTTGGAGATCTCAAGATGCTCATTTCAACAGCCGAACATACATCCCCTTTGTGCTATACCAAGTCTGCCAGGTTGATAGGAACCAGAACCTTCCATCTCCAGCCTGCACAGTGATCTAAGTAATCTTTCATGCCAGAGCAAACATAGAGCCCTGTGCAGTCAGCATACAGTTCTGCCAGCGTCCCTTTCTTCAACTCCTCGAATAGTCATTGACTCTGTTGTGCTAAAAGCAGCTTGGATATGCTTTCTGTAAAATGGGCCATCTTAATTTTCCCGTCTGCCATGTTCCTGTAAGTCACACTATGCATTTGTACCGCCATGTGATAGGTATGGGTTGAGAGATATTAAGACAGGAGAGATGAGAGTTTCCAGCTGCGTAACCCTGTTCATGCCATCTCTCCCACTAGTGACTTTACCAGGGCCAAAAGCTGTATGATTGATCTCTTGTGTACCTTGTAGACAGACATTGAAGCCTAAAAAAAAAATTCAGCCTGGAGAGTCTCATATCACTAAGCAGCTTGTTACCCAGGGCAGTAAAGTTCTTTGTTAAAAAGAAGTCTCTTATTTCCCATTGATACTTGTCAGGTGGCAAGGAGAACTGTTCTCCTGTCCCAGAAGGCCCTAGCTGCAGACACTGCCTTGGAAGTGAAGCTTGCTCTCATGGCTACGGCAAAGGAATGGGAAGCACGAGATCTGGCATGAAGTCCTCCTCCCACTGAAGCCAGTGGGATGTTTGCCATTGACTTCAGGGGAAGCCAAGATTTCGGTCTGCAGCCAGATTGCTGGTGTGTTGTGCTATGCTGTGTGCAGGATCAGAAAAGGTTCTTGGTTTCCTGATGAAGCTGTTACTGCCTCACCTCCTCTGCTGCAGATAGCTGTCTCTCACCTGCTCCCTTGTCTCCCTGTTTTGAAATCTTATTCTTAGGCTAGAAACACTTTAAGGAACAGACTGGCTGCATGGTTTGTGCCTGCTTGTATTGTCCCACAGCTGGGGCTTCTGGACATTCCACTGCCAAAAACATTCCCTCCACTGTGGATGATGTATGATGCAAGAGGATGGCATAATGCAGCAATGAAGAGCTGAAAATAGGTGGTTTGAATTAAGTAAAACATATGGGGTTTTCTCCAGGTAAAGAACTTGAATCAGCTTTAGAGTTTTGCTCTGTGATTCAAGAGAATCTGAAGAAATTGTAAAAAAGGTGCAGAGACAGGCCTCCCTGTTTCAGACTTTAGCGACATGAGTTGCTGAGAGTCTTGATTTGAAAAGCACCTCTTTTTGTCAAGTCTCCACTCTTTCAAGGTCAGATGGAAGTGAAATTGTGTTAGTGATGAGCAGTGGTATAAGTATCCATGAGCTTGACAGAAAACCTTGGTGCTGTAGGGTTGGCTGTGTTATGTAGTACATAATATACTGCTCCTCTGATGCACTGGAATGCCTTGTGCCAGCTCATGCAGCCCATGCAGTATCTGTATTTGAATCATAGGCAGGGTTACTGCTCTCCTCTGAAGAGCAGGTAAAGGAAGTCATCTCAGAGCAAACTGCAATTGTTACACCAAGCAGCTCCATTTTGGCCTATGTAAGTCCTGCTGGTTGTATTTGAATGGACGCATGGTGGAGCCTCTCTATGCCAAGGAAAAGCCACTGCTAGCAATTCTCACTCTATATTTGTATTTCTCCCTGATGAGGATGTCTTTTCCTATTCATCCTGTGGGTTTGGTCTCTACTGCCCCTTTCTGGAAATATCTGTAAATGCATCATATCTATAAAAAGGCATGAAGATTTATCTCCTGGACCAAGAAGCTGCCCTGCCTTTTCTCACTTTTTCAGGTGCCACATGTTTTACAGCATCTTCACCTCCTGTTCAGCAGCATCTTGTGTTCTCTGGCCATCTGGGATGTGGTCCTATTCCCTTGACATTTCCACAAAGAGTAGCTGATGTGAGGAGCTTTCTGGTAAGTTGAAAGTGTTTTGATAGATTTCTTTCCCTGCCAGGCAAGGAATTTGTAAGTGCAGGTTCTTAAAGTCCAATGTTGATCATGTTGAGATCCATAGCTAGCACTTTTACTGTGATTTTCTCTCAGCAACTTGAAGCAAAGCTACCCCAAAGTTCAGCACTGGTACAGCAGCACACCCCAGTGCCACCTCTTTAGACACAGAAGTCCTTAAGACTCAAAAATGCACTTCCCCATAGTAATAAATGGGAAAGAATAGAGAGGTGTTTTCAATTTTAAGGAGTGGGGTAAGGGGGGCGGTTCTGTGTGGTGTTCATCTTGTTGCTACTATCACTTTAATTCTCATAGTAGTTCCTCTCCACCCTCCTTTTTTTTTTTTTCATTTTTTTTTTCACCTGTATGTGTTCTGATTGCAGCGCAAAGAGAGACAAAATTGAAAGTGACAAAGGCACAGGATCCTGGTAGTTTTAAAGGCCAGGCATCATTGCCAACATGCATCCACTCTCCCGTGTACCATGTTGGTGATCTCATGAGCACAACCCAGGAACCAGCTTCTCTCTAACTTTTGTGGAGGAAACCGTGGTGAAACTCCCTTCCTGATTCTGGATCCTGGACCTACAAAGTGTTCCCTACAAGGTTGGTGCCTACATGGTGAGCCCCAGCTGTGGGCCCATGAGCAGTTGTAAACGCAGCCTGCTCCCTAGACTGCTTACCCACCACTTGCATGAGCCTGTGAAGTGCAAGAGCTCCTGCAGCTGCAGAGGCTTTCCTAGCACTTGCCTAAAAAAAAAAATGGGAACATTTTCTTTTCCCTTATCATCTGAGTGAGTCCCTAGCACTATGATAAAAGCCGTCTGCTGCCCACTGGGGCCCCTCTCTTTATGGTCCATGTGGCCTAGAGGAAAGGGGAAGGTTTTCTCATGAGAACATACCCATTTCTTGGTTCCAATTAGAGAAAATGTTTTGCTGACAATGTTCTTCCTTGAATTGGCTCAGCTGAGGGCCTGATATTAGCTATTTCCCAGTCATCTTGAAGCCCAAGGCCCATGTTTCTTTAATTTTGTCCAACATGTCAGATACTTAGGGAAATGGTTGGGAATATTGTAAAGCAGCTTCTGGCAGTGAAGAGTCCCAGGGAAGGATCGCATAGACTCCTGGTAATCATTCTCAGGCTGTCTTTTGAAACCCTGCCTATGCAAAGATCCAGGGAATTGCAACATTAACCAGGAGGGACACAGCCTGCAGAAAAAGGCATTGGTCAGCTCTTTCTCCTTTTCTGTAGAAGATTTGGCTGGTTGTGCTTTGTTTGGTACCTGGTGGTCATGCTGGTAGTGCTCATGTGCGAGCTACTGTTCATTGCTTGTAATTGCAGCATTACTAGATCTTTACTGACAGTCGGACACATCTTTCATTGCTTAATGCTTGCTCGTCCCAGTTTCCCAGTGCTGGGATCAGGCTGTGCTGTGTGCATCAGCCATGGGTGAATCAGTTAATTCCCTGCAACTCAGGGAATTAACAGAGGTACCATTAAAGTGTTGCATGGCTGTGGATTTATGAATACTTTGAACTCTCTGGAAGAACAAGAGTTTCCTGAGATTATGGTTCAAAGTGAATAGAAGACAACAGCTGTCAGAACAGTTCCTTGGATGTCCTTAATGATGCTTGCTTAGCACTTCGGGCACCTTCAGGGGCCACCTCGCTGCCCAGCTATTGAAAGGGCAGAGGAAACTTGGGGCTGGGACCCTTCTGTTGCTCTGTGTGCAGGACACAGTTGTATCCGCCAAGGCTGAGCTCAGCCCTAGGTTTACTGTAAGAGTTAGAAGTGATACAATCTCATTTTTTCCAATTTTCCTCCCCACAAGTTAGTTTAAAAGGAATGAAGGCAGATCTTGCCACATCTCAGTGCATTACTAGCCAGCTCAATTGACTCCTCACTGTCTTTTCTTCTACATGAGACTCTTAATGCCCTAAGTCTTTGCATGTCCTGGCACAAAGCCCAACTGAAGCATGAGCTCCAACAGAAGTTTTAAATTTAAAGCTGTTCTTTTGGCTTCAGAAAGTCACAGATTGAAGTTGGGAGATGCATTTCAGCTGTTTACTTGCAGATCTGCGACAGCCCTGTTGAGCTATTGCTCTCGCCTCCATCAGGCGGTTGTATTAACAGCACTTTCCAATTAAAGTAGTAGCCTTAGTTACAGAAAATGCTTTTCCTATTTGGCCATTTATCTGATGATTATTTTCTAAGTACTCACGAGGCATAGAGCTGGTTTGTTTCCTATTCCTCGTTATAATCAACCCATCATCATTTCTGGTGACTGGGATTCCTTTTGCTGTTTTTTATTTCTTGCCACTTTGAGCATCAGCTTGGGTAACCACTCAGACACCATGTGTACTCACACAGTGTGGAGTGCTGATGTGAGAGACCAGGTGAGTATCAGGTGCACAAGCAACTCCTGAAGTTCTGCTCACCTCCAGCTGCAAGAAAGACATCCTGCTGTGGAAATACTGCTGTCAGGCAATCAATCGCAGAGCCTTGCAATGTAAGTTAGGGCCACTTCCCTGACCTAAATGCTCCTACTCTGAAAATGTAGCCTTTAACACATTCACTGCCAAGATTAAGGCTTTTCCCCATTACCTGAACGTTCAGAATCTCTAAGATAATAAATGATGTCATGTGAACCCTGCATCTTTCTTCTGATGCAGTCAAATTAGAGCATCCTTTTCATTTCACCCCACTGAATGGCATATGCTGGACTCCATCCTGCCTGCAGTGCAACAAGCTCAGCAGGCTGCTGTAGTGGTGGGCAGCAGGGTCTGAACTGAGCCCTGGGATTTTCACTTCCTCCATATTTGCCATTGCAGACAATGGTGCCACTGTCTGCCAGCTGAATTCTCTTTGTAACATGAGCACAGAGTGCTTGGACTGGAACTGCAGGGACAGGAGGAAGGCCAGATGCAGTGACAGAGGCACAGGTTTCCTGGCTGTGAGGCCACAAAGATCCTCTCTACAGGGATATGCTTTTCCCACAGTGTGATCAGCCGTGACTGTCACTCTGGTCTTGTGTCCAATACAGTGACCCTCAAATCTTGGGACACCTCAGTTCCATGAGACCTTGCAAGGATGCCTCAACCACAAGTTCCTGCAAGTTTGACAAGAAAGCAAAGCCTGCTGCTGCCCCCATGTGTTACTTGCTCATTACTGTTGCCATGTACTAGTAAAGACGTGGGAACCCTGTTTGGGAGAATGAAGACTAGCCATGCTAAGCACAGCACAGCCATTTCAGATACTGAGGTCAAAGATCTTGAACTGGAAGATCTTTCTGTTTTCTCTGTTCTTCACATTTAAGAAATAGCAAAGTTGGATTGGACATGTTTGGAAGTGAGATGAACTGGAGAAAGCAAAGAAGCATGCAATGTGCAGAAAAGCACAGAGAAGTCATCGTCCATTCCGAAAGGATGCATGTGCAGTGCTCGAGACTGCCATGCAATGCTGAGCCATATCAGATATCAGCACAGCGCGTTCAGGCTTGTTGGCTCAGGCTGTGAGGAGTGCAGAATGAGAGACAGCTCTTGGCAAGCTCTGCTCACATGATAAGGTCATTGGAAAGGCAAGTGATGCTTTCATCAACCTGCCTTTAGTTAGTTTTTTTCTTCAGTGCAGTGCAGTACAATTCCATCATTTGTCTGAAGAAAGTGTAGCTCCTCTGCACCAGATACCCCTGCAAAATCTGAGTCCTGTTTGCTTACACCTGGCGATAGTATTCCTCACCAAAATACATGCCTACGCTTCTGGGAAGCAAATGCTTCTGGGATGCTCCTTCAGGAAACATCTGTGTTGATACACCTCAGTGAGGATGCTCTCTGAGAAAGAAATCTGTCACCATGCTCTTGATTTATTATTATTTAATGTTGCATTGTCCAAATAACCCAACAAGTTTGTGTTCATCTCTGAAGATGTGTGTAGGTTTTGTTTGCAATTTACACTGATTAAATACTCCAGTGAGTATTTCTATAGCTAATGCAAAAAAACACTGGACTTTGATCTGTGGTGTTTATAAAAGCTAGTTTATAATCAGGATATCCTATCTGTTTTTATAAGGCAAAATAGTACATTTATGAAATCAGAACTTGTAAGGAAATAAATCTCAAATCTTAATTTAAAATGGAAAGGCATAAAATCATTTTGTTCTTTGTAATGTGAAGAAAGCTTGTTTCCAATTCCCCAAATATTTTAACAAGCAATATTCTGTATATACAAGCTTTTCAATATACGTGGACTAGTTATTAAATGTATTTGAGCTCTTCCCCTGCTCCCAGCACACTCACACACACACACACATATGTGATATTCATGTTAACAATAAATAAATTTTATTGAAGGGAAGAAACCAGTGCTTTCTTAGCCCATTTCTCCTGGAGGTTGCCTCAGCTTATTTTAGTTTTTATCTTTAATATTGAAGGGATTTTATGGATTTACCAAACAACTATAATTTTTATTTTTTAATCTTTCTTCTGATAGATCCAACCCAGATCAGATCTTATCATCCTCTGTTTCAGTTCACTGCCACCATATGTAAGTGTTGTCAAGGCTATAATACATGAAGTATCCAGCTCCAGGGCTGGTTTCACTGTGGTTTTGGAATAAAGATTTTATAATATGCTGTATCCTTCCTCTGAAGTCAATGGTCTGTTCAGTGGATAAAGTTACCAAGGCACAGGTTGGTTCTTCAAAGACACATAGGCATCCAAACTGTATCTAAGGACATTCTCCTGATTTGAAGCAAGGTATCTGTCTGATACCCTTCAAAGGTGGGAGGGTTCTTCAGGCCATAGCTAGAGCCTGTTTAAACAGTCATTTGATCAATCCCAGGCAATCTCACGGCTGCACATCCCCTAGCCTTGTGGTGAAGCCACTAATACAAGACATGGGCAGAATGTGCACTCCTTCAGGTGAGACTTAACTGAGGCATCCCCAGATTTCTCTGGCTTAGGCTGTGAAACTGAGAGACCTGATGGATCTTTTGCCCTTGAATTGCTTAAGTATCTGAGATGTAAATGCATGCACACATGCAGTGAGCTTGCTGTACAGATGGTCTGCAGATATGTGCCTCAGATAGGGACATCTGATGCTCCTGGGATGCACCAGACCAGCTGAGCAGGAGCAAGGCAGCTGAGCAGCATGTAGGCAACAGTGCTGGTAGTGTCCAGAAGCACCACAGTTTTTGTGTCTTTCCTATGAACGTATGGCCTCTAAAGCTGCCCCAAAGCATCAGATCTGCCATGGTGCTGTGTGGTGACAAAAGTATGTGCCTGCAGCAGGGTTTGTTTGCTACAGCACAGTAGCCACAGCTGAGAAGTCCAAAGGGATGCCAGTGTTTTTGCACTGGATCTTCAGCTAAAGCTGCTGTACATCAGAAAATCAGCCAAACACAGAGAAATCCTCAGAACTAACTTAAATCTCAAAGAGAGGAAAAAAAAAAAAGATAATGTCTGGGAAGCTCAGCTGTAGGCTATTTCGACTCCCAGATCCAGAGGAATATCACCTTGCCCTGCTCCCCTGGGGCTCTGGCTATATTACTTGGGCTCATTCTTTCTCGTAGAGTAATGCTCTCTAACCACTTGAGATGTTTGTTCTCAGCGGCAGATTGAGGGCAAAATCTGAGGTGGCAGAACAGTATCTCCAGCTCTTCATTAAGAAAATGTATCAACATTTAAATTGTTGAGTTATGAGGATGTACACT
>JAOWBP010004028.1:14522807-14580624 GCA_028571105.1 Tragopan temminckii | reverse complement strand
ATCTGCCCAGGACTAAACAGGATGATGCTTTGGTTTACTGGCATTTACCAGAGTGGGAAAGTGTCTGTCAGGAAAAAAATGACAACGCAATTTTCCCGCTACTCATTTTTTTCCCTAAGCCAGCTCTAGTACTTCTCTGTTCTCACCCCCTCAGTGGGTTCCTTTGTTCCTACACAGCCAGAGTAGCCAGTGCTGCAGTATTTGGAGTTGTGGTGTATCTTCACTATGTGTTTGCAAAAGTTATCTGGATCCACACCAAGTTCCTCCCCATGCCCTGGATTTGAGGAAAATGCCATGGGGGACAGGTCTGGTCCCCCATCTGCAGGCTTGCAGATGGAGAGAAGGAATTAGGGGCAGCACTCTGCTTTGGGGGGTGAATGGACACCCCCAAGGAGAGAAGAACTGAGCAGATATTCAAGCAAAATCTCCCAGCCAACTTCTTCCAGCACATCCCAGGCATAATTTTCCCCTCAGCAAAGCTGAACTTGTACATCATTTCCATGAGATAGAAGGCTTAAGTTTTATCATCACTCATTTTCAAGAGGTCTTAGGTACTTGCTCACAATCGTATAGCGTATGCTGACATCTGGTGGCATTCAGTAACCGAATCTTCATTAAACAAATACGTTTCAGCTTGAAGGCGTTATTCTCATTTTCCTTCAGTTGGATCAGGAAACTGAAGATTCCTCCCAGACAGTTTCAGGTTGAGGAGTTAGCCTGATTCCCACCTGGACTGGAATTGTTCTAAATTGTTCTAAATCTCTTGAGCGACATTTAAATGGATTTTGTCCACTAGGTGAGGAAGGGAGCATTAGCCACTACTTGCCTTCAAATTCAGTTATGCCAGTGCAAAATAGAACAAATGGAGTCTTGACTTTTCTCATTCTAAAGGTGGACAATCACTACACTAAAAATGAGTGAGGCAAAACTACCAGGAGCATGAGCAGGAACTGAAACACTGTAAATTCTTAAATGGCTACACTTTTCATGTAATTTATTTTATCTTTATTTCAAATTGGAGAAATAAAAGAAAAATAACATGTGAAGAGTCAGTGAGATGTATCAAAACCCTGTTTCATGGCAAGTGAGAATAAATGGCATGGAGTCAACTGTCGTGGTTTAAAAGATATCCATGATGTAGCTGTTCCATTAAAATTTGGATTAAAATCATGTCTAAATTTCATTTCCTCCTGTCCCTATCCTGCTTTTGATTAGTTTTAAGAGCAGTTGATGGTCTTGTGATTTGAAGATTTTGCATTTTAAATTTTGTGTACATGGTCTGGAATTTTATGTGAAATTGTGGGTTTGATCTTTGACCTCTGTTTACTGCAGTCCTGATTTGCCACTAATTTGATAGCAAGCCATAAGAGCCTACTGTAAACAAGCTGCTCACTTTACATAGCTATGTTTGGCTCCTAAATGAACAAGTATGTATGGAGTATACTTTGGGTATCGTAGCCTCTTAAAGAGATAATAAAAAACACATCACTGCTTAGCTCTCCAGGTAACGTTTACATTTGGAGAAAATCAGTTGCATACCTAATAGAAAGAGAAAATGCAATTCTTATCCATCTTAGGTTTGTTTGTTTCAAATTGTTCTTTAAAGTATTTTAGAGCTCAGGCTGTCTCTTTTGAAGTTAGTGGGAACTTTGCCATTTTTTTTGGAAAGGATCAATATTAAGCCTAAATTGGTAGAGTCTAAAAGGCAAAAATGAAAATATCCAAAGTCTACAAATCTCTCACTGATCCACCATCCAGAAAGGAAAGACAAAAGACTTTTCCAAGGTCTGTAATGTACATCTTGATTCCAGGACTCCTGTTTCTCATACATTTGTAGGCTTCAAGATGGAAAGTAACTTCCAGAGATTGATAGCATATGGAGTAGGACACTGTGGACTGTAAAGGTTCTGGGGGAAGGGAGATGAAAGTTACTTGTAAGTATCAGTGTACTGTCTGCACAAATCTCACACAATTTGTTCTGTGCTAGTACTACACAATATACCCAACCTGCATCTCACACTGGGCAGATTCCCCAGCTCATGGGATCAGTCCTCCAGGTACCACCTTTACTCAACACAGTAAATGATCCAGCAAAAGTCTGCTGATGGACACTTAACTTAGAAATATTTCTGCACAATTTTTGTGCTTTTAGCGCTAATATGACACTAGCAGCCATATCCTCAAAGCCAAGGTCTTCGCTTTCTCTTCTGTTGCCCAGCTGAGACCATCCATCCCAGAAGTGAACTTTAAATTACCAAGACTCTGTCCTAACAGTGGAGAGCAGGGAACAGTGGTAGGAGCACCAACATACCCTGAAGAAAGGGCTGCTTTCCTATTTGACTGAGAAAGTAACCATAACTTCAACCATTTACTGGCTTAAGGAATGTTCATAACTGACCAAAACCCATTAGACAAGGAATGTGTACTTTCCTTATCTAAAAATGTAGTTCATCTACAGTGACAAAGTGTAAACTCTGAGAAGCGATGGGATATTGGCCAACAAAACTTACTTCCTACAGTGCAACCACAGTGCAGTTCCGGACTGTTCCAGCTGCTATCAAAATTACACCAGAAACAAAAAAGAGCCCAATGCGCACAAATGGAATTAAAAAGGAAGAACTTTTGATGATAAGAACTAAGGCATCTCTTGTATTTGATCCTCTGACTGGCAGTGAGGCAGCTTCTTAGAAGCTTGCTCTTCTGCCATCCTATCTTCTAATTGCAGAAGCTGTAGGTACCCACCAATCAAAATATAACCTTAGTAAGGGAATAGGCCTTGGGCTCCTCTCAAACAAGAAAGGTTTCAGACAATCTGAGGCTGAGGGAGCTGGGATTGTTTAGTCTGGAGAAGAGGAGGCTCAGGGGAGACCTCATTGCACTCTACAGCTTCTTGAAGGGAGGTTATGGTGAGGAGGGGTTTGGCCTCTTCTCCCAGGCAACGAACAGGACCCGGGGAAATGACCGCAAGTTGTACCAGAGGAGGTTTAGGTTAGACATGAGGAAAAACTTTTTCTCTCAGAGCGTGGTCAGGCATTTGAATGGCCTGCCAAGGGAGGTGGTGGAGTCGCCGTCCCTGGCAGTGTTCAAGAGGTGGCTGGATGAGGAGCTATGAGATATGGTTTAGTTTGTGGTAGCAATGGTAATGGGAGGGCAGTTGGACTAAGATGATCTTGCAGGTTGTTTCCAACCTTGTGATTCCATGATTCTATGATTCTATGAACCAAGTGCATGGAGTGCCTGAAATGAAGAAACCCTAGTGTCAGGTCAAGCTATTCAGGGAAGAAAGAAGGAGCTTAAGGCAGCTAGAGCTAAGAAACTGCATGCAAAGGACAGCACAAAGACCCTGTTGGTTTATGTGGTCTCAGTAACAGACAAGCCAGACTTCAGGGAGTGACAAGGATGAAGCACCATCCCAGATAACCAGGATCTGAGGTCAACAAAGTGTCCATTGCAGTTTACAGAACTTTGTGACTCAACAGACAATCATTATCTTCTGTTAATGGAGACCCATGCTTGGCCAAGGAATATGTGATAGAAATACAATATCCAAGTAGGGGAAACCATGCAATTAAATCCCACAATAGTCAATTGTGTCTCCATTGCTCAGAAGTAACACAAGCTGATAAGAACTTGATGAGAGCCACCCCTTCTCTCCTACCCCAAAATGACTTGCAATAGGATGAGAAGTGTCGAAGATTCCCATCTTGTGCATGACTCAATTTAAGCATCCTTGAGATTTTCTAGCAGCACTACCAACTCAGGCAGCATTTGCTCCATCTTCGGCTACACTGGAAACACTGCTCTCTGTCAAAACATCCTACAGATCCCATCTTCTGTTTTGCCCCCATGGAACATGTCCTCAGAATATTCTGAGCATGGGTCTCAAGGGATTTAGTACCTTTACACCCATCACTTCAGTATCACTTGCAGCCTGAAATCCACAGTATACACATACAGAGACATGTGCACATACTGGATTGGTTTAAATAATGCAGGGTGGTAACTGAGCAGAAATTGTTTCTAAAGTGCTGTTTACTTTCCTGTTAGGACTGGCTTAAAACCTAAAGAAAGGTTAAATTAATCTGAGTAACTTTGAGCTCTTACACATGTGAGACAATCTGAGATTTTAATAAATAAAGCATGCCTCAAGGGCCTCTGGAGTGCTTAGACAGAGCAGGCATGTCTGGACCCAGTGCAGAACAGTGATCCATCACTGCTAGATCAATTTCAAAAGCAATTCAACAAGGGCTCCACGTAGACAGCATTACAGAAAAGCTGTTCCAATAGCATTCTTATGCATGAGAAAACCACAGCCACATTGTGTTTTAGGCAGGGAACCAATGAGAATGAAGGAAAACAACAAGACTATCCTCAAGAGATATTTTGAGTACTTCTCCCACTCCCCTGAGACTCTGTTTCAATCTCCTAGCAGTTTGTGAATTTTTGGCAACAGAGGACCAGGTTGCATAGGTCACTGCCAGCCCGGTGGAGACTGCTGTGGATTCTGGCCACCAGAGATAGTTCTGGGCCACTGCCTGGTGAAGTGCCAACCTCTTTTCTCCACATTTTGAGCTGGAGCAGAGGTGACTGTGGCTGATGGAAGAATGGGAGAGTCTTCTTCAGCCCAAGCAATCTTTGTCAACCGGTTAATGCTTTTCCTCCTTGCCCCAGGATCTGCCATCCAACAAGTGCAAATTGAGGATGACAAATAAGAACATTAGGCTGGCGTTTCTGCTAAAATGATCCTCCTTGAAGTAGCTGATGTTGACACTTAAATTGTCAGCAGACTTCCAGTTTAGCGCTCCAGTTAGAAGAATGAGTCCATTCACACTTCCCTCTGAGCTATTGTTCCAGCTCTCTCTGGACCAAGCAAATATCACTGCAGCAGTCTACACTCTAGTTCCACTTTAAAGTGGAAGGTTGTTGGGTTTTTTTGCAATCATAATACAAATTGCCTAGAAACTTTTTTCTAAATGTAAGCTTGGACTCCAGAGAATAATTACACAACACTGTAAAAATAGTCCGCAGCAATTTACATAGCCGTGAACTATTGGAGCTGTGTTTGGTATTTTTTCAGTGTACCTGCCTACACATGGTGCAACTAGCTCCAGTATTTACAGAGGACTCATGGAGCTGTAATCACAGAAACTGGTATTTCCAGTCAGACCAGACACGTGAACAAAACATTTCATGTTATAAAGAAAGGTTTCTTATTTTTAGGTGTTATGTTATTGTCTAAAGTGAAGCACTACTTTGCCACTTCTGCCTCTCCCATATCCTAGTTCACCTCTGGCTGGATTCAGATCCCATTCCCATGGGTAGTGCAGGAACTGTTGATGTAGTAAAGAAGGAAAGCATTGATTTAATTTGGTTTCCTTCCTATAAGTGTGCTTTCCTTCCATTTTCAAGCAGGTTAATCATACTGGGGGGCTGTATCCTCATTTGTCTCTCTACAGTCACCTTTGCTGCTGTGATCCATTGGCATCTCCTTGCCTTCTGGACCACACTCTACAGCCTGCTCTCCTGCATGCTGGCTTTTTCTCTCCCTAAACTTTTTGTTGATGCTGGATCCACCAGTCCCTCTGCAACTAAGAATGAAGCCCATTTCTTCTGCAAAAGAGCAAGAGAAATCCTTTCTGCAGCAGATGGTACAATCACTGCAGGCTGAGCCTCATCTGTTACAGAAATTGCCACTTTGGACATTTTCAAGCCCAGCTGACCAACATTCCAGTACTTCCACCGTAGAGCATCTTCTGAGCTCTCCAGGTAACAAGCAGCTAACATGCCTGGAGCCAGAAGATGCAGAAGCTTAATTTTTGCTTTCTGCACTCCTCTGTAAGGCCCTTTTTGTCCCTTAGTACAACTCTGCCAAGCTCCTACCTTGCTAGCTGCTAATCTAATTTTTAAGGAGCTTCTTCAGTTGTCTTCCCCAGGAAAGCTTGAGTGATTGTATTAGAAGTAACAGAATGAATGGATAAAGCCACAGGTTGGAAACAAATCCATTTCCTGAAATCTGTAAAGAATCTATTCAGGATACCTATTCACAGGTAAAGTATACATGACAGAAATAAGAATTTCTGCAAGTGAGTACATGAATATGGAAACAAAACCCATAACCTAGCAGTGAATATTATGGCCATGAGATTTAGGCACTGATTTGAAGGAGTTAAATTCCCAGGCTGCCTTTTCAGAACAGGGTGGGGCACTGGAGAAGCCAGAGAGGGGAAAAAAAGGCACCTGAGAGCCCTGGGAAGGAGCAGTAACACCTGTAGACCAAGTTCCTTTCCACTCCTGTACGCTTTGATGCAGATCTTCTCCAGCTGAGCATCTGCCAGAGCCCTTGGCTGTGCTGTGCTGCTTTGTGCACCCCCAGGTGTGGGGTGACCTACCCGCACCAGGAAGCAAGTGCCACGTCCCCCACTCGCCTCGCCTCCAGCCGCCTATCCCTACTGCTGTGGCTGCGCATAGCATGGCCAGGGGGACATGGGCATCCTCCCCAAATCAGAGTGGGCGTCCTGGAGCACATTCTTTGAGGGCACCTTCTCCAGCTCCTGGTACAGCAAACACAAGGTAAGTGCCAGCCCTGCGGCACTAGGAGGGGGGAGCGGGGAAATCATTTCAACTTCTCCACACTGTCCTCTGTAAAGTACCTTCCAGCACCTGTTTGCTGCCAGTACCTGCTCCTTCTGCACCCCCTAAGCAGTGGCAGTGCAGGAGGCTGTGCTGCCCTGATCTGGAGCATCTCTGAAGTTTGCTGTTGGAGTTTCTGATGTTGTCAGTGCTGACATTGTGGTATTTGGGCGACTGCAAAACAGAGACTGAAATGGCCCCCAAGATCTAGCAAGTTGAAGCATCTGCTAACAATAAAAATGAATTGGAGGCTGATTAAATCCTTTACTTCTTCCTTTCTTTTTGCCTCATAAAGTAGGAGGCATGGCAGGGTACTCAACGTTCTTGTTTTTCACTGCGTAAGCAAACCACTTTTTTATGATGCAAAGTATTGGTATAAATTGTGCATAAAATGGCTTGTTGGTAACTGCTCTCCTTTCTCTGTGAGCAGCCCAGTAGCAGGTTGTAACTCAGGGAAGGTCCCCAAAAAGGTTTCCCTCTGGATTCTGCATGTGCTGATGGCTGGATATCCAGGTGGCAGGAGGTGTTTCTCAGCTTCAGAGGGGAGGAAAACCCCTCTGCTGGGGTCTCTGAGCAGTAGTGCTCCTGCCTGATGCCCAATGGCAATGCTTCTGGGGACCAGAGCTGGGACCCCCTAAGGAAAGAAGAGTGTGGAGCCAGGAGTAGGTGTGGGTTTGGGAATTAGGGCCCTAGGGCTTGGAGTGCTTGCAGAACTGTTGGGGAATGCAAGGATGCCTGCACATCACAATGGAGTTTTAAATTTGCTTGCAAAACATCCCAGTCCTGCTCCTGTGTTTCTTGGAGTAGTTGTATGAAAACGGCTGGTTTTTAGGCTTGGCAGTTTTCTTGCTCTGGTTTTCTGTGTTGGTATAGTTGAGACTTTGGAGCAAACAGTGGGTAACTCTGGGTCATGAGCTGCCAACAACCTTCATTTTCCCAAGAGTTAGCTTCTTCTGTGCACCCTCGTTTCCACATTTTACATTTTTTTGAAGCATTTTCCTCTCTTTTCCTCTCTCCACTCCTGGCAAATGGACTGTTCTGGCTGTCTCTGTGGATCAATCATTTCAGGTCTGCAGGCAGAGGTTCTGTCCTTTCCCCTTAGGAACACAAGGCCGTTTTGTCCTCTTCATTAGGTTCTGAAGAGGAGCTCTTTGTTTTCTACCTCTGCCAGCTCTCATCTGCCTGGAAACATTCCAGAAAAGAGGAGGTGGATTGTTTTGGGAGGAGCACTTTTCAGCCCTGTGAGCCATCGGGAATTTAAAGATCCCCCAGACATGAGGGTCTTGGCATGGCTGATGGCCACAGCTGCCTCATGCCATGTGAGTATCAAGGACATCCACTGAGGCAAGGAGATCTAACATATACGTTAGGGAAATCCATGGCACTCAAGTAAGTCCTGAATGACATTTGTAAACACAGAGCTCTCTGGAAGAAGTTAAAGTGCTTGTGTCCTTACTGATCCTAGATATTGGCACAAAGGTAGCTGGGGGAATGCGTGGTTGCAAAGGCTGGAAGTGGGACTTGCTGGCATCACATGGATGCAGTTTGCTTGGTGCTGCTCTGGGCCATGCACGGACAGACTTCCCTGTCACAGTCTTGTGTTGTGCATCGTGGGTCATGGATGTGTTTAATGATGTAGCAAAATCTGACGAAATACTCATTTACCTGATGTATTTCCTGACAAGCTACTACTTCTGTAATATTTTTATTCTGTTGGAGTAATGAACATAGGAAGCCACCACATGTGGAATTTGTCTGCTTAATTTAAAGTGTGTGTAACTGCTTCAGTTTAATCCTTTTTTTAATTTCTCTTGGCAAATCTCAAAGGTTGTTTATTTATTTCCAGTGTTGTTGTTTATGGGCAAAAACATTTTGCAGCGTTAGTTGAGGTTGTTAACTATGATATTAATCAAGGTTTAACTTTGTATCAGAGAAAGAGAAAAGAGCTTGGGTAGAAATAGTCAATGAAAGCTCAGAAGAAATGCTTCCTCCATAACTCAATATTTTATGTGACTGTTGTGTGTACTCACTGTGTGTGGTTGTTCAAGTGTGGAAGCTGAGCCTGAGAGGGAAAGTCCTTTCATTTCTGTGTTTTTTTCCCTTCTTTGCCTGTCTCTTAATAAGCTTGGGGTTATTACAGGCTGCCCAGACACTCACATCAAGAGGTTGTTTTATTTCACAGGCTGTAATAAGTCATTTCAGCTCTAACCTTGAGGTTTGAAATGCTGACAGCTCCTTCAGACGGACCCGTGGCCTCCTGTCCCATGGCAATATATCAGCATCTGTCACAGGCTCACTGTGCAGGTGGTGGTTGCAGCCAGGAAACCCAATCTTCGTGTGCTCTGATCTGCTGGCAGCGGTGGCTGCCATCAGGTGTGGTGAGAAATCCCCAGGATTAAGCACACCGCTGTGAGGTCTTTTCTATCCTGCCTTCTATCATATACATGAAATGTAAAGTGCTACAATTAAGGCTTTAGCTCACTGTTTTGAAGGAGGAAGTCTTCAGCGCTTCATCTCACCTCTCATTGCTATGAGCTCGATGCAGCCTCTTGATGTTCTCTGCAAGGTGAAAGCATGGTTTGGCCCCAGAGGGAGCTGCCTGAGAAAGGTTATCTCCTCATATCCCTTGGCTGAGGAAGCACCCCAGAAACAGTGAGATCCTCTTCTGTGAGAGTTGGCACTTGCACCAGAGAAAGCTGTTGACCCGTGCTGTCGTACAAGCTTCTACTGGGATGTTTAAAGCACTTAATGAATTTTCCCCTGGAAGAAACAACCACCAGGTATTATCAGGCTGTTAATGGTGCAAACCCTCCTATTTTTTTTTCCATTTTAAGTGTTTTGTAGGGTGTGTTTTTTTTTTTTCTTCCCAGTCTCTGTAGTTTCCCTCATGCCACGCTCTGCTCCCTGATGGACTGCAGATGCTCTCTGCTTCTGGCTGATCGGGAAGCCAGTCCCTGAGCACAAAGACAGCAGAAACAAACATGCCCTTGCCCTGCTTTCTGCTGCCGTGCTCATCCGTGAAGGCTATGGTGAAAAGTTTTCCCCTACTCCAGCTCCCTCTTCTAAAAGTACTGAAAGCCAACAAGGGTATCAAACTGACTTTAGCCCTTGAAGTTATAAAAAGGAGCTGCCTTTCTCTTTTAATCTGTCATTGGGAATCCAAAAGTCAAAACTTATAATTAAAAAAGCACTGTGAGCACTTGCTGTCAGTGCTGTTACATGCTCTTCTGGTGTGTTCTGCTGTTGGGAATCAAGCAGCAGTTCCACTGCTCTGTCCCCATTTAATTAATCTCTGCTAGAAAAGGACATGTTGCTTAGGATCACAAGTGCAGGGCTGTCAGCTGGGCCAGCTTTGAACACAAGCTTGCAGATTCTGCCAAAGTTCCAGGTCTGATCTGCACTCTCCAGGTTAGAGAAAGAACAGCTGCTGCATGAGAATTTATTAATTACTCACAGATAAAGGAAATAACCACACAAGAGCCTTGCCCTGTCCGCCTTGTGCTCATACCATAGGCATATTTGTATTATTGCAGCTCTCAAATTCCTTTTTTCCTCTACTCACTGTAGGAAGAATGAGAGTAAGCCATGGGACAGTTTATACCTTAATATAGGTAAGGATGGGGCAGCAGGTCTGGAGCAGATGCCATGGATGAGCAAGTAGCCCAAAAACTGGAGGCAGCTTACAGTTTTCTCAGCCAATCTAAGGAATGATCTGCTGATCTGGTTTTCACCAGGCACTGCTGTAGGTCCAGAACTATATGTATGTAGACGCAACTAGAGCTCTGTTGAGCGTCTGTTTCCTGATTCTCACTGGGTTATTTTTCCCAAATCTCAGACTTTTTTCAGTGCTTCCCCTTCCACCCTTGTTACAGTAAAATGAGTTTTTCAGTTTTTCTGAGGATATTAAAGAGCATGTGAATTTGATTTCTTTTTCTTTCTTTTTCTTTCTTTTTTTTTTTTTTTTTTAATCATTCAGGAGATAGAGTTAACCAGAGGCTTCTTAATTATGCTAATGTGTTTTAATATATTTGAGAGCATTAATTTGGAATTTTCTAGACAATAATAACATCTTGTCATTAGTCGGAAAGGGGGAGCAGAAGACCAATGCAAGAGTATTTTACTCACCATTTTACATGTGCTTAGTGCAGAAATTAATTTTGCTTTGGACTGCTTCAAAATGGTATTTAACTGAAAGATTTTCGTTATAGTGCAGACTCTGTCAGATATCCAGCTCACACTGATTGCAGAGCTTAAAACAGGCACTGTCCTTCAGGACAGTGATTCGTAGCAGTGGAATCAGATTTACTCTGGAGCAGAGCAGGGTGATTGCTTCCCCTTGTCATCACCAAATAGGAAACACCAGGCACAGGACAAGCTTCAATCCCTACCCTGCTTTGTCCTGCCCACCCTGAAGCTCTGCAAATAATGGGCTCTAAATTAAATTGGCAATGGCTATTATGTTGATTTTGGTGTCCCACAGTGTTGCCTCAGAGTTGCAAAGTGAGGTTGGTTGAAGGTCTGGCTGCTCATGCAATCACCAGTCTGCAAGTGAGATTTCATGAAGGTGCTGCATGCTTCTGGGGCATCACTGAAGATATCAAACCTGTGCTTCCGCTGCTTCACTTGCCATAGTGCCTCATTTGGTGAGACAGTTTGTCTGGATAAATGGACAGGGGAATACTCATCTAATTTCTTAAATAAAAGTTGCCCTTCTCATAAAATCCCACCTATGACCATATGGGCACTTATGATTTTGTGATCCAAAGAAGGCTTCATTGCTCTTTGAAGCTAAGATACGAAGTTCATCTTCTTATGTTCTGGAAGTCTGCTTTGGGCATAAAAAAAATCAATGTCTCAATCTTACCCTTGCGTCTCTCTAGCAGTATGCTGGGTCTGATTAACTCCTGTTTGAAGGAATCAAAAAAATCCCAGTGACTCGAGTAGAAATTCGACTTTAGAAATATGAGCAAACTCCAGAATGTGCTCTTCAGTCATAAGAGGGGTGAGGACCTTTGGCTAACCTAATAACCAAAGCTGTGATTATTCCATTTGGAGTTTTGGTGACACGTATAAACTGTTATGTTCATGTTTATAATGTCACCACACATCGTCCCAGAAGAATGGCATTTATTAATGTGAACAGTTGGGAGGTATGCTTTCCATTCTGTGACTAATCTAGACTTGGAAACATACTGCCAGCAGCTTCAAAAGACAGCCAGTTGGTGTGCGAATCAACGCCAGGCCTAGAGCAGAGATCTTGAGAAACGTGGCAGTGATATTTGCAGAGTGAGCTCAAAAGTAAATAATATCAAACGAACAGATGCGTATTGCAAAAATTGAGATTACACCAGTGTAACTTCACTGTTCTCCATGACACTCATGGCTGATTTACGTTATCTAAGCTGGAAGCTTTGGCCTCTTTTGGTGATATGAGCTGTTTTGCCCGTAAGGTGAAAATGAAGAGATATTGTGGAAAAGTGGAGAGAAATCATGGGACTGCCGGACTTTAACATCTGGATGAGGCACCCAGTAACTGTCTAAGAGAAAGCCTGTATCGTCCTTTGTATCCAGCACTGTTTCTGCAGAAGCAATCCTGTCATGCATAGGCCTGTGGGATATTGGCCCACCATGCTAAATGCAAGATCTGGAGGAAGACCCTCCATGTGTGGAAGTCATGACTCGCAGCAAAGCAAGCTGGCTGCTTGGACATTGCTACTTCAGGATGGCTAAGACAAAGTAGTTAGTAAGTCTAACTTGCTGACTTTAATTCCCTTTTACTGAATCAGCTCAGTAGGAGCTAAAATCTGCACTGGAGTCTTAGCTAGCATGTACAGTGATTTAACTGTTATCTTGATCAAAATGAGGTCATTTTGCCAACTGATACAAATTGCACTTGAATCCTTTTTCATCAACAGCCAAAGATATCCACATTGGAAAGAGACTCCTGTAAAAACAATCAAAATATGAGCTTTGTGTACATAACAGACTTGTAACCAGAGAGTCAACTGACAATTAAAACCTGCTTTAAATTTTAGGGGTTCCAACCTTGGAGTGAGTGAATTCTAATTTCATTTACTTTGCTTTATGACTCTAACCTACTCTTTCCAGGCATTTTATTTATATATTTATGTTTTGGACTTGTAACAAAGTTCTTGCATTTATTGACTTCTAATGACATTAATCTTTCTGCTTTTTTTTCCTATTTCAGTGACAGTCTGTTGCTCCCTGCAGTGACTAGAGCACCATGAACATTACCATTCATTGTCTGTGTTATCATGCAGTAGTGACTTAGTCATCATGTCAAAATGATGGAGAACAAAACTTGTAGTGTCTGCTAAACCTTCAGTCAAACAAAGACTAACAGCTTTTATCAGATCAAGGCTTTAGCATCTCGTGGCTATAGATCAAAAGCTTCTAGGACAAACTAAAGATCATTACGTGGTTTACAAGAGAGAGTTGATGGCACCTAAGGAAAAGGGTGCTCAGTTCTCTTTTTTTCTTTTAATTCCTAAAACAGAATGGACAGAATTTATCTATATAGGTCTCATCTCTCTAGTGTTCCCTGTTGAGTGGGAACTGTTTTACTACATAGATTGCTCTGAAAGTAATGCCTCCTATTTATTCCACAGAAACTACAACAGATAAAAAAAGCACAGTAACACTGGTAGAGCAATTCCTCAGCTACAAAGCAATATTTTTCAGCCTAGTCACTGTTATTAGCTATGCATTTTTGCCAGTGATGAAGAAGAGCCTGCATGCTGCACTTGTAAAAATCTGCACCAGCAGAGGTGACCTGCTTTCACCACTGCTGAAATGCACTACCCACCACTTCACTGTGCTCACATCCACTGTTGGATCTCCATATTCAGCAAGCATCGATGAATATCAGTGGATGCCATTTTTTCCAGATAGAGGAATGCAATAACACACATTCGTTTCATACACATTTCTGTGTCAGATGCCATTTTGTCAGACTGCCCCTCTGCTGCCATCTGTCATACAGCAACAAAACAGAACAGAATACTGGTGGGAAGGTTCAACCTCTATTGCTATACTGCCCATCTGCCGCTGACATCATGGGCCAACACAATAAAATAGGAGGCATTAGTTTTGGAGCAGTCCTCATACTGTATTCTATATTATATTAAAATACCAATAAGAAGCCAGCAAATTCTATAAGCTAAACTTGTAGGAAGAATGCTCAAAACTAGGTGAAAATACTTTTTATCTCATTTAAGAGCAACAGAGCACAAAAAGGAGATAAAGGTACCTAGAAGGAATTGTTCATCTAAACTGATTCTTGTTTTCTCCAGCAGATCAAGAGATGTTTTGGTTTGTGGTGAACTAGACATTTTCTCTGTATACCAGCCAGCACCCATCACAAACTACAAAATGGCTCACAATGCTTTAAATCAAGTTACAAATCAAAGTAAAAGATCAAAATGCACAACTGTAATGTGTCACAGGAAAACAGAAAGGGAAAATGAGGCCATTGTCTACATCCCAGGCCCGTGCAAGAAGTTGGCATATGAGATCATTTCTCTAAGAAATGTGTTCGTTATCCTAAACCCCAGATTTACATCTTAAAGTTTTTACCAGAAGCATCTGCAAATTAAAAGCATCCAGTTGTGTCTGTGTGTCTATGCACCCATATACATGTGTGTGAATATTTTAGTGAGTGCAAGACCTCTTGTTTTTAAATCATCACTGATAATCTAGCAGTTGTTTATGTTTAAATGAATGGTGTTGCTAACCAGAATGTTCTGCCTTCTGGAGTCCAGTCCTTTTTTCACATTACAAACTATCTGTAAATGATTAACGCTCTCTGTGGAGATGAACAAGGAGAGCCAAGTGCGTGAGGGGCAGGAAGAAAAGCAAGAAAATGTGCAGCACCCCTCCTCTGCAGGAACTGGAAAGGCCTTTGGGCTGTCCATTCCTCTACCATATAATCACATAATTCTTTTCCCATATGGATCAAACTTCATTCTAAACGCAGTTGGGTCTTTTCTTTTTACCCGTCCTCTCGTTACTCCTGTTAGAAGCTGCTCTGAAATGCCACCAGCTTGAGAGTGTCCTAATCATGGAATCACTCAGGTTGGAAAAGACCTTAAAGATCATCGAGTCCAACCATGACCTAACCATACTACCCTAACAACCCTCTGCTAAATCACGTCCCTGAGCACCACATCCAAATGGTTTTTAAACACATCCAGGGATGTTGACTCAACCACCTCCCTGTGGAGCCTATTCCAGTGCTTAGCAGCTCTCTGTAAAGAAGTGTTTCCTGATATCCAACCTAAACTTACCCTGGTGCAACTTGAGGCCATTTCCCCTCATCTGGTCACCCGTCATCAGTGAGAAGAGGCCAACCCCGCTCTCGCTGTAAGCACCTTTCAGATATTGGAAGAGAGCAATAAGGTCTCCCCTCAGCCTCCCAGACTGAACATCCCCAGTTCCTTCAGTCTCTCCTCATAGGGCATATTCTCCAAGCCCTTCACAAGCCTAACTTCCTATTCATGTTTACCCAGGCCCACGAGTGTGACAGTGGGGTCCAACAACTGAGCATGTTGCGAAGACTCTTCTGTGCACATCAAGGGAAGAGTTAGCTACAGCTAACAGAAAATTCATTGAGAGGGGATGAGAAACTAGTCTGCCTGTGTTGGAAAGCAATGCTGGAGAGGTGCATGCTGGGAAAGGCATATCATTGCCCTGCTCCTCACAGCTGGTATAGGAGATTTTTACTGTTGCTGTCTGGGCTTTGCATATCTTTGTACTCCAGCAAGGCTTGTACTAAAATACCAGAAGGGAACAAGCTAAGTGTGTTTTGTTCAGACGCATGTTTGTGTGTACAGGCAGAGCGAGGCACTCTGTGCCTTCTCCTGCAACCGAACGTTACACTTAACAGCATGATTTATTCAGTCGTTCAGATAGCTCCCTACTGAGTTTGCCAGTGTTTCTGAGCATGGACAGAGCTATTCCATCTTCTGGAGCATGAACTGTCCCCATGAATCTTGTGTGTGCTCCGTGCTGTGATCTGCCTCCTCCTCAGCTTTCTGGACACTTAGGTGTCCAGAGAGACATGTCTAATAGGTGGAGCATCTCACTATGAGCCATGCTATCATTTCTGGGAATTAATATACCGAATGTTTTAGTGGTTGGGATTGTACCTTGCCTTTTATACCAGAAACAAGACAGGGACAAACTGGAATACCTAGAAAGCCAGCTCAAGCACAGCAGCAGAGGGGTATCCCTCAGCCAGTTGGCCTTTTTGTGGGAGAAGCTGGTCAGACATCCTGGTTTCTCCTGAGGGACCTGAAAACTGACAAAGTTAAACAATCCTTTTCTCGCTTTTCTGGGTATATAATTTCTGTAGTTGCCATGGAGATGTTATGTGATGGTCCTTGAAAAAATCCTTCTATTAAGATGTTATCAACTACGACTGAAATTTTTAGAGCCTCTATTTTCCACACACTGGAGAGGCTTTTATTTGCAATCTAACAGGTGATATTAAAATATGAAATGCTCTCTGATTATGTAGCACAGTGTCTCAGTCTCTTCATCTGAGGAACAGTGTAAAAATCCATTCTGTCCATTCCCCATTCTCTCATTTATTTCCTAATTCTGATACTTGATTCTCGAGTATAGGAGATTGAAATTTAGAAGATGAGGTTTTGCTGTAACTCCTCAAAAAGGAAAGAAATTATTGTTCATAGTGCTTGTAATATTATAGTGGATGGATATGTCTGTATACATGTATAGTGAGCATGTTAAAAGCTATTTTTTTAATTATCTTTTACTATTAAAATTCATCACCTCAATTTGGTATACATTATGGACATTAACTGATCAGACTGAGGAATATAAATAAGAATGCATGAAAATGATTGAAGCGTGGAGCTGAGCAGAGGTGCCCCATTTCTGTGGATGATCTATCCTCTCAAACTCCCACACCCTTTCATACCTTACCAAGATTTTTTTCTCAGCCTTTACAATTTGTCTCTTTCATGAAAAAAAGATTTACTCTAAATTCAGAAGCCAATGGAAGGTAAAACCTAGTAAAGGCAAGAGAACTTCAATATTTGTGAGATCAGAACTGTATCTACTGTGGTTTGAAATCCTGTGTAACGACTCATGTCTCTCCTCTCTTCTGCTCCTAAAAAAGATGGAGACAAATGTTTTAATTCTCTCCTTGTATGTCCTTTGTCTTTCATGTCATTTTCAGTGAACGATCCACATGTATTTTCATTAAATGTTCCAATACTGGTAATTGCTCTTTTACTATTGTTTCAGATCTCCTTCAGTACTTTACATGGGCCTGAATCATACGAATATACAAATTGCACTGTGAAAACCACTGAAAACAAGGAACTTATTTTCTTTATACATCTGTAAAGCACTGAGTACAGCCAGAGCTTTATAAATAATAATAGCTAACTGATAAGCTTCTGCTGATTCCACATGGTAACTCTTTCAAAGCTATGTTTTTTGTTAAGGATTCTGAATTTGCTTTGCTTCAGAGTTAATGCAGAATTGGAATTTTAGGAGGCATTTCTCCTATTGTTGTTACAGGATCCATCCATCTCCATCTGGAGAAATCCTAATTACTGGAATTCAAATGTGACTTTTGAAGCCATGTAATTCATGACATTTGTTAAGAACACCTTTAGATCACAAATAAATGCAGAAATAAAGAAAAATAGGAGGAGCAGTTTAACTGGCGTTGTAAAGTTAGCAGAGAACATGCCTTCAAAATGATTTTTTTTTTTCTTTTCATCAGTTTAATTTACCAGCATGAAAAGTTTCCACAAATAATGCCCATATACCTTTTACTCAATACAAATTCAGTTAATCTTTCTAAGTATTCATTTCATGGGCCTGGAAACTTCATTTAATGTGCAATAGGAAAGCACAGATGTAATATGGGTAACTTGCATCTCACTGTATAACTGAATCTCCAATGCAGATTTTACTGTGCTGGGAATAAATTTATTAGAATTATTGCCAAAAATTTAGATTTCAGCCTGGCTTTCATTTATCATAAGTCCCTTGCTTTACTTTAACAATAAAAAGAGACCTTGCATATAAAAGGCTCTTTTAAAACACTGCCAGAATGATGTGAAAAGGTGTTAGGGTAAATAAGCATCAGGCTCTGCATGAGTGCTCAGAGGAAGATCATATGCAGCAATGTGTAATTCTGCCGCTCATTTATTTTGAATAGCAATACATTACCACTCCAGTTGGCAAATAGATGCCTTCTGTCTGATCCTTCAGAGCCCCCTTCCCCACGCCTGAGTTTGTGTGAGAGACTTATGCAGCTGGGACGTGGGATGCCACGTACTGGTGAGAGTGCCTTGCTTAAGACAAGTTTATCACTTCATGAATTCCTCAGGCAGTCCCTCATAAAGTCATGATCCTTTGGTCACTTTCATGGCTGGCAAACCACGCAGGGTCACCATTTTAAAGCACTTGCTGTGGCTTGTGAATTTTAATCTGCCTTCAGCGTTCAACATTGGCAGGTGGCTTATAAAGAACATGATGCTAATGGGGTATATTTTGGGAGGGTTGTTTCAAACCTGGAAAAGTGCCTTTGTAGACTCACAAATAGTTGTTTTAACACAAATGAGGCAGTGAGGAGTGGAGGCCTAGGAATGGGGATCGAAAGGCATTCCTTGAGCCAGTTTTGCCAGCAAGGGTAACATAGAATCATAAATTCATAGAATTGCTTGAGTTAGAAGGGATCCTTAAAGGTCATCTGATCTGATTCCCCTGTAATGAACAGGGATGTCTACAGCTAGATCTGTTTGCTCAGAGCCTCATCCAGCCTGACCAGTATGTCTCCAGGGATGGGGCATCTCTCTGGGCAACGTGTTCCAGTGCCTCATCACCCTTACCATAAGAAACTTCTTCCTTATATCCAATCTAAATCCTCCCTCTTTTAGTTTGAAACCACTTTCCCTTGTTCTGTCACAGCAGACCCTGCTAAAGAGTCTGTCTTCTTCTTACTTACAGCCCCCCTTCAGGTACTGAAAGGCCTCTCTCAGGTCTCCCTTGAGCCTTCTCTTTTCCAGGCTGAACAGCCCCAGCTCTCTCAGCCTGTCCTCATAGGAGAGGTGCTCCATCCCTTGGATCATTTTTGTGGCCCTCCTTTGGACATGCTCCAACAGATCCACATCTCTCCTGTACTGAGGATTCCACATCTGGATACAGTACTCCAGGTGAGGCCTCACCAGCACAGAGTAGAAGGTCAGGATCACCTCCCTCCACCTGCTGGCCATGCTTCTTTTGATGCAGTCCACGATACAGTTGGCTTTCTGGGCTGTGAGGGCACATTGCTGACTCGTGGTCAGCTTGCCATCCACCAGTACTGCCAGGTCCTTTTTTGGCAAGGCTGTGCCCCTTCCTTACATCTCCAAGCTTGTACTGATAGCAGTGGTTGCCACAACCCAGGTGCAAAGCCTTGCACTTTGATTTGTTGAACCTCATGAGGTTTGCATGGACCCACTGCTCAAGCCTGTCTAGGTCTTTCTGGACAGCATCCCATCTCTCAGGCATGTTGACCACACATGCAGTTTTGTGTAATCCAGAAAATAATGAGTGCACTTGTTGGTGTCATTGATGAAGATGTTAAAGAGCATTGGTCTCAGTACTGACCCCTGAGGTACAACACTCATCTCCGATCTCCATCCAGACATTGAACCTTTGAGCACCACTCTTTGGGTACAATTGTGCAACTAGAGATCTGCCAAACATTGGTAAATTCACAGTCTCTGTCTATTGTCCATGTGCTGCAAAGCCAACAAGTGACTTTAACAGCTTGTTTCAAATCAAATTAAGGTAAAGGAAATAAAATGTCTGTATTTTTTTACTTTTTGGAAAACTTACAGGAAGGATGTTTCTAGGACAAGTGTAATGTATTTGGAAGCATTGGAAGAATGCGTCAACAGTTTGAAATCTGGGGTACAACAAAGTAGCCTGTAGGTTCAGACAGATGTTTGGAGATGAAGGGATTTGCATCTTATGCCAACAGTTTTGAGTATTTCAGTCTTTTTCCCATAGAACTTCTTAATTGAGTGAAGTAGCACCATGACTCTGGAGTTGTGTCTGCAACTGAATTCCCTAGTGGAGATTTGTCTCAAGACTTTTGTGTGGGAAGCTCTGCAGTTGTATGGATGATATCACAACTGGATATCACAACTGGAAACTCTGTGTTCAGAGAATGTCATGTTTATTACTTAGAAAACTGGCTAATACACCAGTCCTCTGACCTCTAAAGGACATTGAATGGTGGGCACAGCACAAATGGTAAAGCCTTTTATATGACAAGATTGGAACACAAGGATTCTGGTGGCCTTCAGGGCAATACAGCAACCGTTTCAGTTTGATAGGGTAATCTTTCTTCTGTTGCAAGTCATCTTTCATTCCTGCCTGGTTTTATTAGTCTGAGATATTGTATCCTATTTTTTCTCTCTTGTTTTGAGCACTACTTTATATGATAGCTCTTGTGCGTTAGGAAAAGTCTGTTAGCTTATGATACTCTTTGATTTGTGAATTTTACAGTCTAATTTTCTCCTTTACTGAATTTTTGTTCCGTGTTGTTTTCTTTAACATTGGCATGTCTGAGTATGAACTCACGTAAGTTTTGCCGTGCCATAGCTGTGTGGTGTGACTGTACTTTCATCTTGTCTCCCATGTGATATTTGACCTCCCTCATGCACTGCACTCTGCTTTTAATCTTTAGGGGTCTGTCCAGACCTGGCTTTGGAAGTACGATGCGATCACACTATTAACCAGAGCTCATTAACACATGTCAGTTTAGAGCAGGCAGCGCAGTATATATGCCAACAGCAACATTCAGGTGAACCATGTGGTCATTACAATAAGATGACCTGAGCAGTGAGGGTAAGTTTAGAGCTCAGACTGCCACTGTAGATTTGCCATGATCCCGTGCAAGCACTGTTTTTCCCTGGCTTCTCAGCCCTGCCCATGGCCTAAGTCTCCACATTAGCCTTACGACTGTCAGACTCTGCCCCAGCGAGGCCACAGCAAGGCCAGGCTCCAGCCTTTGTGATGGGCCCTTGCCAAGCCAAGCCTATGGCCCTGTCCATCCTCTGTCTCCATCCCCAGGGAGCTGCTTGGTGCCCCTGGCTGCCTGTTCTTGTCTTGGTATGGGAAGGCCTTACCCTTATGGTCTCCATGAGGAATCACTGGCACTATTGGCCCTGGGAGATGTCATACAGAATGCTGAGTGAAATTTTGGTCTCAGTACCAGGGAAGTACTGAAACTATGGTCGCATATGTTGTCTCAGTAGTTCCCAGAAAATTAGAAGGCCAAATATTCCCAGGAATTTCTGGAAACTGCAAAAAGAGCAATGACTTTTGAGAGATAATTCCAGTTCAGAACTTGGGTGATCGTGGTGAGAAATCTGGAGCAGCCCACAAGGCCAACTGAAGAAAGCTCACTCTAATCTAATGAAGCAAAGCTCTCATGTAATTGACAAACCAACCGCTGAGGTACAAAAGCATTTAGTGCTGAGGGGGACACCAGCAATGCTCAGCATGAGAAGACTTCCTACTGGAGTCCCTATTCATGTGTTACATAGAGCCATAAAAGGGGCATTTGATACAGAGTTCCTGGAGGTAGATGCTCAGATCATCATTGGAAGCAGAAAGTGAGTGTAATTTTGCTCTTTTTGTTTATAATGACAAATTAAACAGTCTCGTCCTCTGCCACCAGCTTGCGTGCAAGTTTTATCTTAAGAGAAAAGGAACAGTTCTGAGAAATATTATAGGCCAAGACAGTCATTCCATATGATACCTTACACCTGGGTTTTCAGCAACCCAGGATGGATGTAAGTGCACAGGTCTGTCCACTCATGCAGATTGAGCTTGGTGACCTCACTGTTTCCACCCATGTTCTTCACTGACAGTGTAGCTCATCCCTTGCAGCCATGGCATGTACATGGCATGTATGAGGACTGCTAGCTGCCACCAGGAGTTAGGGCTCCTGCCTAAGGAATTTTACACCAAATGATGAAAGTACTTTTGGCAAAAAGCTGGATGGAGAGACCCCTTTGAGACCAGCACAATTTCTCCCTGGAGTTTGGTTGCTTCCTGAATCCTGCTCAGTTTCTGCAACTGTGGGCTGGGATTAAGGAGCTGAAGGTGCTGCTCAGAGATACAGCTGCGAGGGCTGTATTGGCTGCTGAACTGGAAAAAGCTGCAGAGCCCATGCTCTGTGCTGCAACTTACGTGAAGGCAACAAAATGATGAGGTAAATGAACTGGCAGTTCCTGTTTTCTGTTCCCTGCTGTCGCCTTATTCTTAAACCCTTCACGATGAGGCTGACAAGGTCATCTCTCCACCCCCTCACAAAGGAACATGTTGTCATTTAGAAAGACCAAGTCTTAGGGAGCAAGAAAACAATTTTGATTTAATTGCTATTTTATTGATATTGCTGTTTGTTTGCTGGATGAAGAAAGGAACGCAATAATCCACATGTGAATAGTCAAACTTTGCACAAGATTTAGTACCACCAGCGCCAAAGCTTTGGGGAGGAAAACTCCCCAAAAACTGTGCTTATATGAGGCCCCGGGTGATGGCCATTTGATAGCAGTTTCCCCATGTGGAAGGAGAATGCAAGACTCCTCGTGTTCCTGTAGTACTTACTTGTCTTGGTGACATTTTGCAATCTGCAGAGCATTTCACCATATATGATTCTGTTGTCTGCTTTTCCTTCTGAGCCTAAGCTGCTGCAGAAGTGCATGGGGCTGGGGGTAGTTGGATTCAGATATGCCTCTTAAGATTATCATCCTTTGCTAGACCTTTTGTGGTAAGGCTGTTTTTTCTTCATGCTTTTGGAGATGTTCATTCATTGTCTTTGTTTGTAAAAGTCCACTGATATTACATTTGTCCTCTCTGCAAGCTAATGTGTCTCCTCATGGCACCACACCAGTGGCCTTGGATGGATGAGTATACTTAGAGCATACGAAGGTTGCAACATTTCAAACACAGATGGGAAGCTCTGCTGTGTATCTGTTCATTGAACTTGCTGAAATGACATCTTTGAATGGCTGTTTCCCAAAATAATGACTACTTGAATGTTTTTAATTTCTCAGCCTCACAGAAGGTTTGCAAATCTTAATGAAAATTAGGCTGATTAGAAAAGGATTTGGTTAAATAACACGGTACGTTAAAGAAGCTGTCAGCGGACTTATGATCCTGGCTGTCCTATCAAATAGTGGATATGTTGAAACATAAAATCACTGTGTTCTAATATGAACAATGTGATTGCTGTTGATTTTACTTCTGGGTTATGTAATAAAGCACATACTTAAAAAAAAGAAAGAAGAATTTGTGTGTGTAGTGTTCATGTGAGACATGTCTAGTTTTTTCTTTTGCAAGATTAAAGGATGTTTTCTTCTGAAGGGCTGTAAAACCACCTCCTGCATTGGGATGCCCTTCCAGTTCCCAATTGTTTACTACTTAAGCCCTAGGCATCATGCACAAGCTTTCTCATTACAGTCCACTGTACAGAGAGATTTTTTTATCAGTTTCTTAGTGCAGCCTGAACTTAGTGATTGAAAAGTGCAATAATTTGTTTTTGATCCTGTTATGATGTACTATCAGAAAACCACTGTTATATTGTTCATCTTCACCTAATAAGTATGTTTTGTATTTCTCTGTTTGGCGATCCTGCAGACTGAGCTCTTGGGAATTTTACTTGCTGCTGCCTCAAATTTTCTGATTAGCATCTCTTTGAGTATACAGGTATGAAATTATTTCTCTTTATTCTGAGTTGTTTGTATTTAGAAAGCAACTTATTTTATGATTTGTTTTTATGGTGAAGTTCAAAATACAAATTCTGTTGCATTTAATAAACATTCCCTCTCTTTCTTTAATTAGCGTTAACTCGCAGCAGTTTTTGGCTAGGTTGTATACCTCAGTTGGTTATTTGCTGTGATTCCCATATGAGAACAGAATCAAAATTCATAGGTCCTCCTGCACCTCCTTGTACTGTGCCGTAAGAATGTATCAGATGTGACCTCCATCTGGTCCCACTGCACGTCATGGAAACCTGTCTCATTAGGTCCAATCTAAACTGGAAGTGACTGCGTATTCTTAAGACTGCTTAGTGAAGTGATCAGTGTGATTAAATGTCTGCAGACATAAAGATGTTTGAATTTTTTTTTTGTTTATAGAGATGCAACATACAAAAGAATGTACGTTACTGTGCATTGGTGGCCTGTGGCTTGGGGAATTTTGCTTTTCTTTATATTCCCTTTCTCCTTCAAGGGCTAAGCTTTTTCCTAGGGTTTCATCCCCTGAGCATATTTCAAAGCATGAAGCTGTCATAATGTTCTGCTTTTTCTCACAAAGGGGAATAACTGAGGCTATGGCGTATCACAGACATCACTGTTTGACCCATATTTTGTAGCAAAACCTGCAGAATGAAATGGAAGCATGAGGAAAATGATTTAGAACTTCCTTGTGACTCTGCAGTGGCACTTCCAAAATCAAATATCAGATGGTGGAGTAAAACACATACTTTACAATAATTTATACTATATGATAGCTAGTTTGTTTCCATCTTTTTTTTTTTTTTTTTTTTTTTTTTTTTTTTTTTTAACTCATTTCCCCATGCAGAGGGGCTGATGGGGTAGCTGAGAAAGGAAATGATATTCTGCAGAACCAATGTGGTGGACATGATGTTCTTCCCCATAATGACACCTTCCTTGTGGTGAATGCCTGGGCTCTGTTTCAGAACTCCAGCACGATCAAAGTCAAATTATCCTGTTATATACAGGTACTTTCTGTACAGTCAGAGGGAAAACAATGACATTGTGTGATACCTTCTCCATGTGACAAGTACTGATGAAATACTACTTGAGTATGTATTTCTCCTGTTGATACTGTTAAAGCTGGTTTTTCTTTTGAAAATAATGCTTTAGCTGAGATCTTCTGAGGTCAGGTAGGAGACTGTAGCCAAATCCTAAATTCTCTCTAATGAGTTAACAGTCCTCCCAAGAGTAGAAGTGGTTAAGTGCTGCCTTTTCCATCTTGGAATTGTATTCCTAGCTAGAATACTTATCAGGAGCAGAAACACCAAGTTGTTCAGTCCCCTTCTCCCAGTCTGTTGCCAGAGTCCTGATTCTGGCCCATCCCTTCCCCTTGGGTGTTGCTAAATTCACAGCACAACCTGCTCATCTGTGCTTTGAGATTAGAACAGAGGTTTGCAGGAATGGCTGAGAAGCACTAGCTAGCATTCACTTCATGCTTTTCAGGTTTGTTCAGAGGTCTAATTTTTCAGTCATTTCCACCATGGCTTAGGAAGTACACATCTGAGTTAACACAAAGCCATCTGTCTGCAATAGCAAGCTGAAAGGCGTGTTTAAAGAGAAAACGTTGACGCACCTGGAATTCAAAGTTGACAACCCCTTAATTATTCCACTTTTGCTATACATAAGAACACAATGGAAGTCTTTCTTTTCATACCTGTTCCTAATAATTAATTTTCCAGAAATGCGCTCATCTCCGACTGGCTCGCCAAGCAGATCTGAAGCCCTTCTACAGGAGCAAGCTGTGGTGGTATGGAGCTGTCCTGCTGGGCCTTGGAGAGCTGGGCAATTTCACAGCCTATGGATTTGCCCCTATTGCCCTCGTTGCTCCACTAGGATGTGTGTCTATCATAGGTGAGATGTTTCCCATGTTTTGCTTGGGTACCTGCTTTAATTGAATACTTATTTGTGACTGGAGGATAATACCACGGGAACTGCAGTAGGAACATGAGGGGAAAATGCTAATGCTGTGGTTTGAAAAGAAATGACTCATATAATTACATGAGCTAACAATTTAACACAAACCCTCTACTTAACTCAGAGACTCTTCTAATATTTTTCTTTTTTTTTCTTTTTTCTTTTTTTTTTTTCTCTGGGGACTCTTGTCACTCTGTGCTGTGCTAATTCCTGCCACTTGGTCACCCGGTGCTGTACCAATGGTGCAGGCAACACAAGCTGTCAAGGCCAGGGGCTGATATCCTGCTGCCTGCAGAGTTATGGTCAGATCCTGAGTACCCACAATGTGTTTTCTGTGTTACCATCACACCAAGTAGTTCCTGCTGCCTGCTCCTTGCCCATCCCCATGCTTCGTGTTAGGTTGGGCAAATTCACCTGTCTGTACCCACCTGACACCAGCAGATACCCTCACACTTGGGTGTACCTTGGGGTCTGAATGGTACCAGTTTGTCCTGACCCACACACCAGAGCCACTTCTGCAGAACAGCACGCTCTGTAAATGAACAGCAATTTTTCTGTCATTAGATCATTACTTTCTTTTTCTCACTGTGTTTTACGAACTCTTCTCTGACCAAATACTTATGCCAGCAGGGACTAGAAATTTCCTGGAATTCTTATCTTAGTTATGGACATTTCATAGAATCATAGAATATCCCAAGTTGGAAGGGGTCCACAAGGATCATCAAGTCCAACTCCTGGCTTCACTCAAGACCATCTAAAAATCAGATGTGCAGATTGGACTTCAGTAGAATTATTTGTATTGTTAGGATGCAATTGATGCAATCTTTACTCTTCATAATTGTTTCTTGTTTTGGACTTTTTTTTTTGTAGTTAAGGTTTTTAGAGGGCTATCCCAGATATGAGGTCTCTTGCTTCTTTGATAAAGAAACATACCTTTTAAAAGATGTGGTTATGTTGTGCTAATGCAAAGCAGAGTGCACAGGGCAGTATCATACAGAGTGTGGGAAAACAGAGATACAGAGTGCAGCATATCCCTTAATCATATTGTTCACATCCACAGCTGAAACACCCAGGGCTGAGATATAACAACAGTTCTGTATACACTGAAGCTCATTTGTTTGCTATTGACAAGTGATAACATTTCATGGTCTTTGTCTAGCTACTAGTTTCATGCTCGGAAGCAATGCTGCAGTGAGCAATTCTGCATGGGAAGGTTGAAAAATGAATTATCTTCCCTGTGGGCTATCTGTCTGTATTGGAAGGAGGCAGCCAAACATATGTGGGTGCAATTTAGCAAAGAAGTTGTGGGGGAAGGAAACTGCAGGCAATTTACTGTAACCTTTAATGTTAAACTATTGCAGAATTTTGGAGAAAGATAAAAAACCACTGTAGTTCACCACTGTAGGAAAGATTTCTCAAGGAAAGGAATGAGATATTACCTGAGATGAAAATGTAAATTAACAGGACAGATCCCAGTGTGATTTTGGTGGCTGCAGTTTTATCTTTAACAATTGTAGGCATTTCCAGATGTTTCTGAACACACAGGAACCTGATCTAATTTGTTGCCCATACTGAAGAAAATGCAAACATATACATCTAGTAAGAAGAAATGAAAAGCATTGGGAAGGGAAAAAATTACTTTGGTTATTAAGCTGCTGCAAAGAAAAGGTCATATTTAGGGTGATTTTTATCTGAACAGATTTCTTCTTCCGTACCTTTGCAATATATGAAGAAGCACTGCATCTGTTTCCTTCATTTTCCATTTCCCCTTACTTGTAATAAATACCAAGAAACCATTTTCCTTACTGTTATGTTTTGTCAAAACTCTAATCCGCTTTTCTTTTTTTTTTAATTTTTAACTGACCCCAAAATGTTTATCCTGGAAGACCCCAGAAAGCACTTTAATAACTTATATTCCATTCCCATATATCAGCTGGCAGTATCCCTTTCTTAGCCCAAACAATAGAGATATCTAAAGTTGTATTTAGTCTAGCTAACATTCCCTTAAGGAAGGGAAAGTAAAAATGATGTGGACGGCCAATTGCAACAATAACTTCCCAGTAACACTTCCTACCACTAGATACTTCCCTGTCTTCTGAAATTAGAATCAGAGAAAGAGCAAGCCTCTTTTTAATTTTAGAATAGTTCAGAGTTTAGGGCAATGACAAACTGACCAAGATGCAGCACATCAGCTGCCAGTGGCTGTGCAGAGAATAGGTCTTCCATTTCTAGAGATCAAGAAATACTTCTTCATTATGACGTGATCTCCTTTAGATGGAGAATGTGGACTTTGTGTAGTCCAGTTGGCTGCTCTTTTGAGGCACACTGTTGAATGTGCAACTTTTCATAACTTATTTTTTTAAATGAAGAAATTAATCACTTGTTAACAAACTCCAAATCTGTATTTGAACTTTCGGATCAGCACTTTTTTTCTGAATGTGTTGTCAACACACCTAAGAAGGTAAGAAGTCTCTGTCACTGACACTGGGTGCTCAGTACCTGTGGCTGTGCAGAGAAAAGTTGTGTTTCATGGTGTGCCCAGCTGTCCCTGAAGATCTCTGTGACTTGGGGACCACGTGGAGCTTTTTCTTTGCTTTAAAACCAGGATGTGGGTAGAGAATAAGGCATATTGGAGTCTGCCCAGTCCAGATTTGGGCTATTCCCATAATGTATCTCAAAACTTCTGAAATAGAAAGCATCCTGGGTCTTAAAATAGATGGAGCCAACAACTATTATATCCCGTAATCACATTTAACCAAATCCAACTAAATTTTGCATTTAATTCAGTATCAATTAAATAGCAAAAGTTTGTGCTTCATCCTATTGAAATGGGTGCTTCTGATGGATGTTTTAGAAAGAATTCATCACCACAGACCATGAGTTGGCACAACACCAGTAGATTTTTCTTTTCTTAAAATTAATCTACAAAGACTATATATTCTTTTCTTGCACAGTGGAAGTATTTCTATGTGTGGTTGCAATGATGCAAGCTCTGCATCTGTTCAGGGTTTTAAATAGTTTGAGAAGACAGCAGTTGTTTTCTTTGAGAGGAAAAACTGGTAAATTTTTAATTAAAAAAAAAAAAAGGAGGGGTAATGCATGTTTGATGTGATCATTAAAAAGCTTTTTATACTTAAAAATTAAAAATCATTTTTACAAGCAGCTTGGGTAATTTTAGACCCGTGTGGTTTTTTTGTTCATTCCCTTGCTTTTGCTTGCAGAAATAACTTAGGGGGGTTGTGTGAGGAGAGGCCGGTGGAATCAGAGACGGCTTCTTATGCAGTTTTCATCATTCTCTAGAGAGTTTTTTTTACACTTAACTCACTTAGGCTGACAGTGTTGAGATCCCTTTTCATTTTCATATGCTCCTTCTAAATAGCCATGGGGCAAGACATTGCTTTAGGCTTTGGAAAATGATATCCCTGATGGTGTTTTAGGAAAAAAAAAAAATCTCAGATATTTGTGCAGAAAAATATTTCTCCCACTCCATGTAACATAACACCTTTGTGGTCCAAGACCATGAGATTCTGAGAACTCTGTTACTAATGGGAACTGGAAAGCAGTCACCAGACTGTTCTTTAAAGTGCTTTTCTGAAGATGCAACAAAATCATTTCCAGGGTTCTTCCTTCTCTCTGCAATGTGTATGTTCTATAACCAAGTTTCCAGAATTAAACTCACCATAATGGCCTTTCTTTTGAGCAGTTTCTCTGACATCTTGCTTGCTTGTTTATTAGGATATTGACACAGGGGAAAAGCAAATAATGTCTTGTCCACCACTTTTCCAGTAGTGATGTTTCATCACATTAGAAACGTTGCATGTTCAGTTTGCAGAATATCTGTCATGAAGTCAGGCACCATCTGACTAAAATCTTTAATACCTTCCTTTGTATTTAGTGCACCATTAATAGCTATCGTTTAAACTAAGGGTAGTCTTAATGATTAGCAGTGATGAATTTGTTCCTAGATGTCCTGGGCAGAGCTGGCTCTCTGTTTATCTATGCGTGCAGATGTTCCTTCATGTCCTCCAAATCCATGTTAATGGGCAACAAAGGAGGCCCAGGTTCCACCAGGTCTAACAGTATCTCTCCACCTCATACCTGAAGCCACTCCCTTGTCTCCCCAGAATGACCCACAGTAGGACCATTGCCTGGATTTTCTTGGGCTGCTGCCCTCCCTGTGAGCAAGATAGGGATGCAGAAGGATAAGATGGTAGAAGCTTCAGGCTGATATTCTCTGGGAGATTCTGCTGTGAATTATTTACTTGTAGACTCCACCATGGAGATGACATTACAGGTGCTTATTCTTCAGCTAAATCCCATTCTTGTGATGACCAGCAACCTCAACTGTTCAGTTTTTTTTTTCTTGTCCCACTCTTAGTGCTTGGCCTCCAGAACCCCTGTGGACATATTGGTACTTACTCAGGAAGAGCTCCTCCCCATCATCTGTCTCCTTAGCCTCCTGCTCATTTGGGTTGCAGTGATCAAATGTACTACGTGCCTCATCTTCTCTCCAGATCTCCCTCCCTGTGTGGCAGCCTACATTAGATTGGATGGATTAGTGGTCTTTTTCAACCTATATGATTCTGTGATTTACGATCTTTCTCACATCTGTACCAGGATGGTCCTGAATCTCTTCAGCTCAGAAGATAGACAGAGGTCTGAGGATCTCTCTTTACGGTCGCATTTTCAGATGTGACCTTCCTGAGCAGCAGCATCCTCATAGTCTGAGCACTCCTCAGCAGTTCTAGTGTGAAATCATCTGGGTGAGTTTAAACGGCTTCATAAGTTGCAGGCAGACCCATAAAGTGGAGCAAATGCTTAGACACCAAGTGAAATGTTTTCCCTACTGCACAAACTGGGAGAGGTGCAAACATAAAACAAATCTTCACATCATGGCTAGTACTCCTCCCTTGGCATTTATCCAGATTGCCAGTGAAATGCATAGAGAAGCATTCTGCAAAACAGGTGTTTTTAGGAGCCTTTGCCTAACTGGTGTGACCTCAGCTTTGCTACCAATCAGCTAAGCTTAAGACAGTTATGGAAATCATTGCTTGAGGTAAGGTCTGAAATTAAAATAAAGGTAAAGAGTTGAGATTCATAGATGGTTTCAGTACCAGGAAAACAGTTTAATAATGAAAAATATTCATTAAATTGTTTTGGGTAGAAAAAATGAATAATGGACACCGTTTTTATTTGAGTCTTTTAAAATTGGATTGGATTAAATGCAAAAAATGCACTCTAATGTTCAGTATGTATTTTCTGTTTTTAACTTCTATTGCTCTATATTATTCCTTTCTTAAAAATAAGCAAGCAAACAAACAAGAAACAAGCTGAACTGCACATTTTTTGTCTAGGAGGCAGAGGAGTTGTTTTCTGAGCTGGATTCTCACCCTTCAGTGTCTGCTAGTGGTAGAACCCACACATCATGCTATTCTTTATTTCTGTTTCTCCTGCAGAAAACCTACATATGGAGATAATCGCATGCTATCACTCTCCGAGGAGAATCAGCATTTGACTAATTTATGTGTAGCACCATTACACCTCTCCCTTAAGGCCCTTAATTGTATACCATGCAGAAAATGGACATTTCCTATCATATTTTTCAATTTAAATAGAAATTCACACACTGTAGTAATAGACAGTGAATACAAAACAGACTGTTTTATGCTAATGTGTAAAAAGGCATGGTTGTTCCAACATAACAATTAAGCTCCTGAACAAACTCTTTTTTTCCCTTTTCCATTTGATAGTTTTTATTTATCACAATTTTGATGTAATAGCAAACCATAATATTTTTCATTTGAAATAATAATTCCAGATTTCCAGATTGAAGAGCTTCAGGAGCTTTCAAAAAGGCTCTATTATAAAGATACAGGCATTTTATTGATTTTATTTGATTTTATCTGATTTTTATGGTTCTCCTTTGCCCAGGCTAGATTCTATAAAGTTCAATCCTTCCAACCATCAGCCAGTCACCACTCACCACCATGCCCACTGACCATTGTCCCTCAGTGCCACATCTACATTTTTCTTGAATACTCCAGTGATCATTTTCTGCCCTTTTTTTGGTCTAGCAGGCCAGCTGTGTCTGCTTTCAGCTGGAGTAAGATCCATGCCTCGTTTTCTAAATTTTACCGCATTAGTTAATAAACTGAAAACGTTTTGATCCAGCTGAAAGTATACAAATTGTCTCAGACAAGTGGAGATGCAGTCTTTGCTTCAGTGACTACAGGCTGACAATTCAGGCTTAGAGCTGTGCGTGTGATTGAACCAGTGGTTCCAAAACAATTAGTGTGTAGAACTGTGATAAATAGCTTGCTTTGGTGCCACGCTGTTGCCAGCTTATGCTCTGACAATTTTTTTTTGTTTACTTTTCTTTGTTGCTGAATTCAATTGCTGACCAATTAAGAAAACAACCAGAGAATAGTCCTCAGTGACATGGATCTCAATCTCCAAGACTGTCTACAGCTTTTTATTATTATTATTTTAAAGAAAAGCAAGCTAATAAATGAAGAATTGGAAAGATGCATTAATACTTTTCAGCACAGCAATTGCCCAACTTCCTTCGTCTGTTCATTCATAGGGTTGAACACAATGTTCAGTGATCTCCTTCCCACACTGGTATAACATCAGGGGATGCCCATAGCTCCTGTGGCAGAGAGGGGACCCTCCGTAGGAAAGGGGAAACTGGGGCTGGATGATGGGAAGGGTTTTAACTCATATATCTGGTGTGCTTAGCTCTGGCCTTTGGCAGCCCACTTACTCTTCTGCCACAGATTCCCACAGCCCTAGGATAACTCAGGCTGGAGGGGACCTTGGGAGGTCCCAGCCTCCTGCTCATAGCATTGCAGCTTGGAGGTCGGTCACCATGCACAGAGGAGATGACAGGGACAATGTTTGTCAGCTAACACTGGTTTGAAAAGTGAACATCTTTAGGAGCGGAATGCACCTGAGGCTGTGAGGCTTTTGCTTTTCTGCTTCACTTGAATACATATGAAGCCTTGGTGGCTTATCCACAGGGACAGGTGCCTTTTCTGTTCAAAGTCTCCCCTGGATTTCATTCTGCTGCTCTTCCACTGGCATCTTCCCACCTACTTCAGATTTTACCAATTCCTCCCATCTCAGATGGCCTAATATACGTACTCTAAACCTCTTCTTTTTTTAAATCCCTCTACATATTACACATCATAAAGAGCATTAATTATACATATATTCTGTTGAGCTTGTGATCTCTTGTGCATTACCAGCTATCTCTGGAGAAAGAGCTTGCTACACTTGCATTATTCAAGTGGATGACAGGCTGAGTGACTGGAATCCTTATCTGGATGCATTCCTGTGCCTACTGCCAGCGTCAGAGGTTGTGGTGTACCCAGGTTGCTATTTATCATCTCCAGAGAACCAGGCAGTGGAAATGTAGGCATAAATCATATCATCCCAAATTGGATGCCAATACCAGGATTGAACTCTATGTTGTGTTTACTAGATCTCCATGGGAAGCCCAGACAAAGTAGTCAAAAAAAGAAATCACTGAGACATCAGTTCATTAAACAACAGGTCTGTACTGTTACAGTGGCTACATACGGGGTGGTCTGAGATGTGGTTTGGGAGAGCTCTGACAGCAGTAATTAATTCCTGCACTAACTCAGGTTGCTGCTGCTTCTCTCCTGGCTTTTATCCTCTCTCTTTTCAGAAACTAGTTAGCTCCGGTATTGCCAGTGTTGCCTGGATACCAGTCTTCTACAGCAGAGTTTTCATTTAAAAAGAAAACTATGTCAGATAGTTTGCTTTCGGCGTGGCATTTTCAGTCAGAGATTCTTTTACTGTTCTTATTCATTTGCATAGAGCTCCATCACTCTTCATGCAGTTTAAGTTTTGTCTCATTTTCTACTGACATGATGCTGAATTCTCATTCTAATTATCTCTTGTTAGGAACCTATTTTGATATATCTAGAGTGTATCTAGTAGTTAACAACTGATTAATTTTTCCATTGGAATGATAATGATGCAAAGATGATCAGAAAAAGATCTATTATTTCAAGAATAAACCAGTAGCTTCATCCTGTAGGCAGGAACAGAGAACTTGTAACAGCTTCCCACAACTTAGGTTCAGTGTGTCCTTTCACAGTCCCTAACGGGACAGTGAGGTTTCTAAATCTCATTCTTTGAGGTTTCTAAATCTAACATTACCAGTGCACCTTTCCCAAAGGCTTTTCTCCATCTCTTTTAGCTATTCAGCCTCTTTTGCCTCCCCTTAGATGTAGATGCTCTAATGTTGCATACTGGAAGAGAGCCATCTCTTACAGGTGTCTGACAATCTTAGTGGTACATCTTCGTTCCAAACCCCTTCTTCCTTCTCTAGCACATGTCCACAGTGAGCTGCTCACCAGAAATCCGGTTGTGATGGCTGCTGCTGCTCACGCACTCCCTGCTGCTGGGTTGGGCTGGAAGCTGCCACAGGCGAGGTGGGAAACCTGGGCAAGGGATGGAGCTGCCCAGGAAAGATGAGTTCATTTCCATTTTTGTGAACAATTTTAAGTGCTCACTTCCATTTTTCTCCTTTCTCATTACAAGTCATTCTAGAAGACTGTGGGCAGCCCTCCTATATGGTATATGTACTAGTTCCTCTTACCACTTGTTCATGACATTAGGCTTTTTCAGTGCTTTTCTTCCTCTCAGTTGTATTTCTGCTACTTTACTTATAGGCTACTAATACAATGAAGTCTAGAGAAGAAGAAATTTATCCTTCTATGCTTTGTCTGAATCCATGGAGATAGTTAAGGGAAAAATAGGGAGTGGAACAGTAGGACTGATCAGTGCCCAAGTTTCCTGATGCTTCCACATATGACTGAATCAGGGCAGTTTATGTAGTGTCTGTGTGGGAGATAGAAAGGGTATTGCAGCCCTTCAACTACGTAAGAGCATGCTGGTTATGTCTAAAATTATACAAAATACTATTGGTTGGTTGCTGGAATGGACTCCTGTTTGGTTATATCGTGGTACGGTGCAACAGCTTTGAGATATATTTATACTTGGCTCAGAGTGGCTTTTTGCTATAGCACTTGATATTCCATCCAATATATATATATATATAAAGACTTTATATTTCTGTTCTAGGTAGTGCATTTATTTCTGTCTTATTCCTAAAGAAGACCATGAGGGCTGCAGATATATTGGGTAAGTAAGTGTTTGCTAATATGGACGTGTGTGGCCATATGCTTAGCAAGCTGAAGCTCTCATGCAACCCCCCACTTCACACTCCCACTTCCCAAGTGAGTGTTTCGAGGCAGTTACTTACAAAATTGGGAAGAAGTGACAAAAAGAGGGAGAATCTTCAGTGCATGTCAAACAGGCTGCGCTCCCAAATCCTCTGTGCTTATTGCCATAACTCATTCCTTATGTGTCCTTTTGCTGAGATTGATTTTTATAGTCTGGTTTTACTTCTGAGGTTGTATTTAGTGTTATCTTTATGAGTAAATTCTAATAAAATTAATGATATAATTGAATTATTCATTCAAATATAAGGTTCTTTTTCTTACTGCATAGATATTGCACAAAAATTTGAGTTCAATTAAAAGTGGCAAATTCCCTTTTGGTATTAATTTTATCACTTCAAAGAGCAAGCAATCATGTTGTCAAGAGTTCTGTTGGGAAATGTGGTCTTCATTACAAAAGTATGTCATATTTGTGTGTGTGTGTCCAAGATTTTTTACATATTAAAACTGCCCTGCTTGTAATAGTGAGAGACAAGCATGTTTCAGAATTTGGATTTTGCACCAAACATTCTCAATACAGAGAGCACACCTGACAGGTACCTGCCATGGGACATCTGGTGTTACTGCAGAGCTTCCAGCATCTAGGCTTGATTGTCCATACTATAACAAGTTCATCCCAGCTGTTCTCACGAATGTTTTGGAGAGATCCATTCAGAATTGTTCCAGGAATACTATATAATATTTATTTAGGTTTGAGATCCAAATTTGCCAGCTCAGCTGCTACATTCAAAATTCCCCCTCTCTCCTCAACTGATCGTGTTTCCCTTTGGCCTTATAACTGTGGGCTGTTTTAACTAGTGCTCAGCACTGATTTATTTTATTTCTGTGAGTTAGACTATGCAAGAAGGATTTAACAATGTTGCTACATTCCATAGGAATGAGCTGTATGATGGGAAATATGGTGATGTTTTTGCGAGCACATAAATATAGAACAGTGCTGTTTTTCCAAAGAAATTGTGTGTGATAGCAGTGCCAGCAAAACCCTCCGGATGTGCTTTGTTTTGTATTCCTGAGCATTGTACTCCACACCGATTTGTAAGTTTGCCAAGAATTTTAAAGATTGCTTGAAAAAAAATTGATTAGCTAATATCTTCCCTAATCCAGTACAGCTTATGAGCTCAGGATCAGCTCACTTGTATCTAGATAACTCAATGAACATCTGTGTTTGTCAGCTGGCTGTCCACAAGGCAGAACTTCCAGATTTTTATTAAAAGCACAATAATGCAAGTTTGACCTTGAAAAGGGGCCCCAGCAACTCAATGGCTGAGCAGTCTTTTGCAAATCAGACTTTTATAAAACAGTTCATAGGTCTGCAAGTGCAGCAAGGAGTAGCTGAAACATTGGCTTCCTAACAGCTCTGCATAAGCATTGGACTAGAACCTATCTGTTGCACTTAATGTTTGCACAGCAGGTTTGTCACTGGTGCAGATCTCTGTGGACACAGAGCAGTGTGTTTATGCTGGTTGATGATCTGCCTTATTAACGTGTTCTCCCAGGTTAGAAGTTTCTGTGACCTGCACTGTGCCTATGAAAGAATACAAAAGATCAATTCTCCTTTGCGATGCACTTGGAATTAGAATTGAGCATAAATGAAAATGTGCTGCTGCACTGTGACCCTAATCCATGAGGCTTTACTGACAGCTTTTTATTTTGTAATTCCAGAATTCTTTATGTCTTTAATAAAAATTGTACTAGATAGACACAGTCCACAGACAGTCCAAATACCTAAGCCCAGATCTGATCAAGAAGACTTCAGTTTTCTTTTTGAAGCTGTTTCTAAGCAAGAATCACCACACAGTTATGTGTATTAACAAGACGTTATTTTCTTTTCTTTAAAGGAGGAACTCTGGCAGTAGTAGGGACATACCTGTTGGTGACATTTGCTCCAGATGTACCCCAAGAGCTCACAGCAAGACGAGTACAGAATGACTTAGTGAGCTGGCCTTTCTTGGTATATGTGGTGAGTATTTGGTTCACGTTTCTGCCTAAATCAGAAAAACTGGGATTCTTGGGCTTTGGGCAGCCATATGAATTAGTGGCAGAAAAACTGCTGCTGCAGGTACAGGCATTGTTCCCTGTGTGGTTTTCACAGAAGAGAGAGCTCCAGTCTCCAAGCTGAAAATGTGCTGAACCAAAGTATGTGTTCATGCCAAACTATCAGCGTATATATATATTAGTTAAAGTGCTTTTCTGGAATGTAATGAAATTGCACTTTTGAAAATAGTCCTCTGTTCTTCTATATCACCCCGTTTTATCTACATGCTGCTGAGTCTGCCCCAAAGGAGCTTCGTATGGAGCTGAAATGTAGATAGAAAGCCTGTCTCACTGCCATTCAGATTCATCTGAGCTGCAGTTTGAATTAAATACAAAAATGCCATTTTGGTTAAACTATCCGCATACAAACTTCAAATCCCATGCATTCTCTTTGATGTATGTAATTAGCATCAGGAACAAAACAAGAGTGAACAGGAGGAATTTCTCTCTCTCTTCCTCTCTGGAATTCTGAAAAATTTTTCCTCCTGCTGATTGTAAAAGATGCTTCAGAAGTGGTTACTTTTCTCTCACTTGGGTTAGATTATTAGTGCCCAGGTTTCTCTCCAGGAGGAAGCTGAGTTAGAAAACCACTGAGTAGGCAGACTGAGGGTCTTTATGCTTCATTCAGTCGGCAGATTTAAAATATATATTAACTACTCATTGAGGGTACTTACTGAGCACAAAGTACGTGATAACACAAAACAAAAGTTGATCCTCTTGCTCTGTTATTTGTGCACTTTTAAAGCTCCTGAAATATGATAATCCAACCCAAGGAAAGAAATTAATGGTCACACTCCGAAGACATACGTAACATAGCATGCACTTCAGATCACGTAGCAGATTGGCCTGTGAAGGCAATGCCTAGGAGTTCTGGAGTACTCAATAAGGCCATTCTCAGCTCTGACAAGAGCTTCAGCAAGTCCGTGTAATTAGCAGAGGGAGGAGGACCCTTTAAGGAGATAATTCAGAACAAGAAACTCAGTTGCTTCTTTCTGGAGAACCCTCTCTTTTTCCTACTGAATATACTCTTCAACCATGTGCTTCCTCTTATAGGTACCAAAACAGACTGTCATTCTAGGTACAGACTTTAAATACTGCCTTGCCCTTTGTGTAAAGAAGGTGGAAGGAGACAACCCTCCATCCACCCACCGTGACACCACAAACTTCTGTGCTATACAATGTGCACATTTTCTTACAGGCTGTTGGAAAAGGGCTTTTCCCCAAGACTTCATTTCAGGAACAGTCAATAAGAACACAGGTGAATATGTAGGAAGATTTTATTCTATTCTTCTTAGGAGAAAGTATAAGGAAGTGACAGGTAACCCCTGGACTTTCTTTCCCCTCTTCCCTTTTCCCTGCCTCAGCCAGCATCCAGTTCTACAGCATGGATTGCAAGGGAGAATGGAGCAACTACATAGAAAGTGTTCTTGACTCAACAACAAATCAAGCTTGATTTGTTCCTTCTACTCCCTAGATTCATTTGTTTTGACCTTCCTGTGTCAAAAGAAAAGGGAAGAATTAAAGTCTCCTCAAGAGACCCAGAGGTACCAGCCTGATGTGCTTGGCATGCTGCTGGAAGTTCAAGCAAACCCTACTGTAAATATTCTCTCTGGACAGGGAATTAGCTCTTCATATTTGTTTGTGAAATTTCTAGTGCAGGTTGGCTGCTGATATATAAAAAAGCACAGCTACAGCAGAAGTTGCTGAGTTTCCAGTATAAATATATATAGAAAGGAGACAGTGCAGCAGTATAAAGCAGTCCAACGGTCTTTCTAAAAGCAGTCCTGAAGTATGGTTTGCTGAGGAATACAAGGCCCCAGTGGTACAAAATGTTCTGTGTGGGTGATAAACCATCCCCACGTGGCTCACCACTGGCATCAGTGGAGTTCTGCAGAAATAGCCTGTGGTTCCCATGAGGCAACTTCGAGCCACCTTCTGAGACTTTGCATTCATGTCTAAGCAGGAATGACTATCCTAGCTTGCTTTCTTTTTTGTATACGCACACTTTGAGTCACTGCAGAAGACATCAATTATGGATGAAGTTTTTAGACTTTCCTAAACAGAAGAGTAGTGAGCACTGGGTTGCTAATTTTTACTATCTGTAAAATCAGTTTCAAAACATTTCTGCTTTTCCTTCAAAGTGTCTGGGAGAACATTCTGGTTCATTGGTCCTTGCATTACTGTATGTCTCAGAAAAACAACTGAGGCAGACAATGCAGTATGTTGTTCCAGGTACTGGTAATGCTTAGAAACATAGAAAACATCACAATTATAAAAATGCTGACAATGTGGATCTGAGAAGACTTCAGTGCAGATCAGTTACAGTTGTAAAAATGATTGTAAACGAGTCAAGTTCCTTCAGTTCTATAAACAGAATATATTAAGAAAGTTGTTAGATTCTACGCACTTCCCATTCCTGGTTGCTGTACTTAACACAACTGCAGCTAACACCTATTGAAACTGAGCACCATTTGGGGTAATTCTCAAGACACAACCAAAGGCAACAGCCAGAACACCCGCAGGAAGGACCCCATCTGCATGAGGTCTTGTTAGGAGCCATGCACTCCGCTTGCAATGTGACTCAGTGCAGTATCCTCTCCTTGTCTTCTGATTAAAGGGGACCTCTTGATGGTAAGAGCAGTTTGGCTGCTGGGCAGCAGGAGGTAAGAACTAATTTTTTGTATTTCATGCAAAATGCGCAAAAGGAGAGTTGTATAAACTTAAATAACAGCCCTGAAAAGCAAGCATCTGCTTTCTTCCCAGGTTCAGCTGCATATAAAGGCATTTCTCTTTTCTTTTGTGGTGACTGGATCTCTTAAAGCTGTCTGGGGAGTATAGAATGGATGGATAACCGAGGTACAGCTGGCTGCTTACAGCAGGCTGTCTCATGCATTTATGCATGCTCTGCACAACCAGCCCGATGGGCTGGGATAGGCAATGGCTGCTCAGGTTTACATCAGGGCCATGGGAGCAGGTCCTGCAGTGCCATGTCACATGGTGCCACGTCCCCATCCCTGTCACAACACTCTGCTTGCTCACCCTGAGTCAGTTGAGCCTTTCACCTCCTGAGCCAACACATCATGGAGGAAGAGTTCTTGGACATCTCTGGAACTTCTTTCTAGCGTGAGGACCTTTCCACGTGGGAGATACTTACTTAGCACAGCTTTCTTCTATTCCATTAGCAATTGTTCGCTGATTAAAATAAAAACAAAACAAAAAGCAACTGAAGCAATTTGAAGGCTATTGTAACTGCAGCTGGATAATGTGATATTTCCCTCAGGCCCTGAGATGTGTTTGCCAGTGGCACAAACAGCAAGCTGCTACCTTTACTTTTCCTCTTGAGTTCCCTCAGAACCATTGCAGTTTTCCACAGGGAAACCAAGATGAACTCACAAGCCTGCAGTTGCTAACATGTCTTCTGCATTGTTTCCCAATTGAGACATAACCAGTGTTACACTGCTGAATGAAGCTGGGTAGGCTGCAGAGGTTCCTTACTGGGAGGCTGAGGCAAAGGCCTTGTTCTACCATATGGTGTCCCAGCTTTCATCGCTGCAGGCACACTAGGGGTGTTGTTCTGGAGGGAGAGGAGAGCAGCATTCTGCAAGAGATTGCAAAGATGATTGAACAATGATTAGTCCAGAAATGTTTTTGTTTCTTTTAACCACCAGCAAAATGCTTTCCTACATTCAAACATTTACCAGAAAGTGTTTTCTTTTTTTTTTTTTTTTTTTTACTCTTGTAAGCAATGCTTGAATTTCTTTAAAGAATGGTGGTATAAAATTATAAAATCTAAATTTGTGTTTGCACTGTTTTGAGATGCAACGGTCTCTCAGTTGTCTTCAAGAGCAAGAGATCAGTGTGAAAGTAAATCAAAAGTGAATTAAAGCGTACCACGTTCTGTTCATATTTTTGCACACTAATAATCTGGGGGAGAGTGAGTGTGGTAGAAAATGTTATTTGCTGAATGCAGCTGACAACTTCTTACTTGTGCACTCACTTTCCATGATGAGAAATTTGCAATCTTACATTATATATCTATTGTTGCTAACCGTTCAGTTCCTTCTTTTTAAATAGCAGCAGATCTTCTCTATTGGAGTACTGTATTAAGAGTCGAGGGGCTGTATAAAATATAAAATAATGTGGTATTGATGGAACCAAAGGACTACTAGGCAAGGTTTTTCTTTGACTTGTTTCACTGGTAAAACAATGAAAATAATCAGATTCAATACTGATGACAATCTCATTTTCTGTCTTATTTCCTCCATTCAGTTACTTCTTCATGTGCACAAACCTCTCTTTCTCCACCCAGTCTCTCAGGCCAGGGGGCTCTCAGTACCCCTCAGAACTGAGGTCCCATCATTCTTGTTTTCAAGAGGCTTTCCGCACTTGCGATTTCGGTTGACTTCAGCAAAGAGGGGCATTTGGGCAACTACATTATGCGTGGTAGGAGAGGAATCCCCATCCTTTTGGGATTCTGTGGAAGCTCAGTCAGTCTCTGAAGCCATTCGGCACCACTAAGCACAGAGAAAAGCCCAGTGGTGGCTTGGGCAGCTGGAACAGCAGGGAGCTTCTGCTGAGGTGATGATGCAATGAGACAAGTTAACAGCAAGTCCATAAATTTAACCAACTGTCAGATGTTATTGAGGGAGCAAGTCTGGACCATGCGGTGTGAGTAAAAGTGCTTCAGCAGCTGAGCTGTCCTGCAGTGTGGTCTGCTGGTGTGTCACTGAGCTTTTCCAGGTGAGCTCCTGACAGGTACCCTGCCATCTGAGAAATGCCACAGCAAATAAATGTTTTCTCCCTGACGATGTGTAGCAGAAAGTCAGAGCAGAAAGACTGGGTTTGGTGGATTTTTCTGAGCAGGGCTTGGGAGAAAAGGGCAAAGAGGTCAACAAGCATAATTCTGCACATCACATGGAGTGACACTAAGAATACCATATCCAGAAGGAGAGACTGCTGTTTCCCCAGGTAAGTGCCTTATTCTATAAGAATTAAAAACACAGAAGTTCTGAAAAAATTATTTACAGTAAATATAGACATCTTCACTGCCACCTTAAAAGTCGTTCAGTGCTACCAATGAAAAAATATAGCTAGAAGTACAAAAACATGACATTTCAAAGACTTTGAATGAAGCATTTATTACACAGTTTTACAGCTCTAACTTTCTTCCCTTTTATTTCCAGATTTTAGAAATTATAATATTCTGCATTCTCCTTTATTTTTTCAAAAGAAAGGCTGTGAAGCACATCGTGGTTTTGTTAATGATGGTGGCAATGCTGGGTAAGAACATATTACTCACTTTGATGTTCCTGTCAGTCACTTGATAATTTCTTGTCACCCAGACTCCCCAACCAGTTTAGATTAGGGTCACTTCAAAGGGAAGGAGAATCACCAAAACATTTCACATCATTTTACTGTGGTCTTTTTGAAGAGGGAAGCCAGTTACAGAATGTAGTTTCTGTGCTCATTGCTGGGGCTAGTTCTCTTTAGAGAGCTCCTTATATGAATATGATGTGTGCAACAATACTGTGAAGCTTTTTTAACCAATGCTTTGGATCTTGGGAAAGTGAACTTTGAAACTTTGTTTTGTGGAGCAGAGCAGGATAGCTGAGAAAATCAACTGTTTAAGCTAGAGCAGTTTAAGACTGTGTAAGCACTCTGTACGCATATGCAGTGACACTCTGTGACTATATGGGTGTTTGTACTTCACCATCTTTCTAAAAACACAGCAAGCATTCAGCAGGTCACTGAAGTTTGCCCCCTGATTAACATTGCCACCAGAAAATAATCAATACCCAGAGAAACAAGAGAGAGCATTTAATCAGGTAGTTTTCACTGAAGTCAAACTGGAACCAGTTATGAAAAATACCAGGAGGCTGCCTTTAAAGCTCCGCTGCAAGCAGGCATATACTAAGAATTTGTCACTGCTCCATCTCTTTTCTCATCTTTGTCTTGTCAACTTGTCTATGAAACCCTGATGGTACACCATCTCCATACACACGTCCACGTCAGACGCCATTCTGTCAGACTGTCCTGCTGCCATCTGTCACACAGCAACAACATGTAATAGAATACTGGTGGGAAGGTTCAACCTCTACTGCCATACCATCAACATCCGCCTCTGATGTCATGGGCCAACATAATCAAATAGGAAACATCACAGTTGGAGAAGCCCTTGTATTTTCACTGTGCTCACTGGGTGGATGTGTCATCCTACAGAGACTTACAGAGTGTTTCTCATGGAGCTGGTCAGAACTGTTTTGATAAAACTGAATTTGAATAAAGTTTGCTAGCGATACACTGTAAAACCCATTTATTGGGCAGATTTGTTGGCCACATTCTTCCAGACTCCTGCCTGGCTTCTCACCTAGCTGAATAGCTCAGACTTCCTTTCATATCTATCTTTCTGGGACTGCCCCCCCCACTAAATTTCCCAGCACCTTGAACATTAGCATCAGCAGGTTTGCAGAAGCCTTGAAGGATTTCCTTCTCCCTGGATGAAGCAGAGACTGAAGAGTCCCAAAAGCCATCAGTCTGTTTGACTGTTCTCTTGCTTTGGAAGAGAGATTGTGAGCCCAGACAACTCCTAGCATAGAGCCTGACAGCTCTGGCAGAGCTCACTCAGCTGCCCAGTGGTTTCCAACCCCTCAGTGCTCCTGGGCAATGAGAGCTTCGGCGTCCTTGCCACACAGCTAAAGAACTCAGGACGGATTTCCATGCTCATCTTCCACAGTTTGGGGCAGACCCAGAAGAAGAGCATCTGGGCTAAGTCTAGGAGAGATGGTCCATCAGGCTGTGAAGCCCTATGTGTTTGTCTTGCTGTGGAGCCTGCCAGTCCCAATACCAGCAGTGCCAAAGGGACGTATGGGGATGCTGAGCAGCAGAAGATCTGGAAAGCCCAGGAGGCACTCACTGCAGCTTGGTGGGAAGGCTGATATCAAGCAAAAACAACAATTGCAGCTGGTGGCTGCTGAAGTTTTGGTGAGCATGTGCAGCTTCAGGAAAAATGTGTCATTATTCCTCCTCTATTAAAAGAGACACGAACAAACAAATCCTGGTTCATGGGACATCTTGAAATTCAGACAGTTCCCTCAAGCAGGAAGTCCAGAACTGTGGCTGACTCCAGCTCCTGAAGCTGTCTTGGTGCCTGGGAGTACCTGCAGAGCTGTACTGCTTCCTATCTGACATTTCTGCTGGGCTCAGCTCTGGGGACGTGAGGGAGGGCTCACAGCCATCCCGTGTGTTCCCTGCCCTTGGAGTGGCTGTAGGACAGGCAGATGAGGAGTGGGGTCACCATGCCCAAAATTCTCAGGGGCAGCTCACGGAAGAGGATTTCTGCCTTACCTAACATCTGCACAGATTCATTCCTGGTGGAGGGTTCACGTGGTTGTAAATGAAACGTAGAAAGAAAAGGCAGCCTTCGTGTTCCATTGGATGTGAAAGCTACTTCCATTACAAAGAAAATGCAGAGGTGATCATGAAATCTGCAAATATTTTACTTACTGTAAATCTGCAAGTCCATTTGGTGAGACTTATCTTACCTCATGCTTATACTGGGAGTTATCATAAGTTTTGGGGAAAATATTTCAGATTAAAGTGGGATTTCTGAGTTTCCTGCTCTAACAGCTGGACAGTGGCATCATTTGTCATGCTAGCTTGGAAGGGGTCATTCTATCAGAGACAGAGAAACTATTTCCTAGGGGTTTGAAACCTATTCCAGGTCTATGTTAGCTAAAAGAGCATTCCATCTTTTCAAACAAAACAAAGCCAAAACAAAAGTAACAGCGTAAACCAAAAAATCCCTTCTGCTTACTTTTTCTGGTTTGTTAAAAATATAAGGGAAACTAATGACCCTTTTATCAGAAACTAATTTTCAGCAATTTTTAGCAATTTTTACTTAGTTGGACAATTCAAACCGCTGACTTTTACCTGGAAGTGTTCTTTCCAAAATAATAACTCTCCCAGTTGCAACACAAATCTCAGTTATTATGTGGGCTGCTTCATGGGGGCTTTATGTATTTTTGGCTTTTTATCATAAGTCCCAGTGTGGGTCAGGATTTGACCCACCCTGCTCACTGTTACTGCTGTGTTTGGTGAACTACTCCACCTATTTCAATTATAGAGCAGGAAGTAAACCACTAGGTGCAAAGGTTGCTCTTAAAGAAGTGAATTCCATGATGGTGAGCAGGATCATCACAAGTGCATACAACTCCTAAACTCCCTATGAACTTTTGGACTTGCTGTAAGAAAAATGCTTGCAATCAAAACCTCAGACCCAAATCCATTCTTCTTCCCCCACCTTTCCTCCAAGCCCCTGCTCTGAACTCTTTGCACAGCGCAGCTTGCCTTGCCAATCTGAATTTTGCAGCAACAGGAGGATGAATCAGACACGGAAATTCAACACTCCCAGCTCTGGAACAGGGTGGAACTGGATCCCAGCTGGGGAGCGGTGTTCCTGACAGTGAATTACCTCTCTTCAAAGGTCACCGCTGCACCCTGATTCTTCTTACCATTATCAGTTTGTTTTGAGTTTGTTGTATTTTTTCTTGCAGTCATCACAACCTCCTTGATTCAACAAACCATGAGCGCACTCCAGTAAGAATCCTGAAGTAGCTCTTAGCTCAGTTCTCAGCCCCTTTTCTAGAAGATGTGTGTTGCAAGACTTCTCCAAACTGCTGACGTGTATACCAAATCATCATCTGCTGGGATCTTTTTTTTTTTTTTTTTGGTGATGCAGTGAAGATGATTTAATGGATTGAAAACACTGTTCTCTGGTCTTAAGACTCACCCCTGACACCCCTGCGCTCACTGCTTGGACCCTGTACACAACCTGTGGGGAGAATTAGGTGTTAGGTGACGTGATCCCACAGATCAGCTCTGACCAGCTCCTGTCTCAGCAGAGAAACCCTGAGGGTGAGCAGTTATTTCTGGCTGCTGTGTCATGTGCAGGCTGCTAGTAGGTGTGCTGATTTCTCTGAATGGAGCAGGAGGCCTCTCATGCTTGCACAATGCAACAAGGGCTCCAGATTAACAGCTGGGGATGAATAAAGGATGTCTGGCAGATGTGGAGGCTATTTGAGCACCTCTGCCCATTAAGGAGGGCATATACTCAGCAGCAGAAAATGGATGGGGTCTTTCTTTGAACCCAGCTCAATTTCTGTCTCTTTCTCACACACTGTGCAAGATTTTATTAGTCTGTTACCTCTGACACACTGAAAGCAGAGAGACTTTTGACAGATGCAAGGTTGCAGACATCAGTTCTGGAAGACCTGCAGAACACATCAGTAAAGCACACACACAGTTAAGGCTGCTCTGAGCTGAGACATCAACTAAGCAAATGTTTATAAATCACATGTTTGGCTTCAGGTGCCCAAACTCCACCTCGGTTTCTCTTAAGGCATCAATTCCATGACACATCTCTCACTGATGCTCTGAGGTCACCACTGTGGGTCCTGCCCTGTTAATCCTTCCTTTTCCCTTTCAGCTTCGCTGACTGTCATTGCTGTGAAGGCTGTGGCCAGCATGATAACGCTCTCTGCCAAAGGGAAAATGCAGCTAACTTACCCTGTTTTCTATATCATGCTCATCTTAATGGCAACTTCTTGTGTTTTCCAGGTCAAGTAAGTGAGTTTCTCCTTATCTCCTCACCTTTGTATCAATTTATCTGTCAGTTCTCCACAGCACTGACATGGAGCCTAGATGTAAGTTGCTCTTAAAGGCAGCAAATTCCTGGCAGAACCCTGACAGATGCATGAATTGCCTACAACTGATAATACTGTTTATTTAGGCTTTCTTTCTCAGTTTATAATTGATTAATTAGACAGATGCTTTCTCTCACTATCACCTTAAACAAAGTTTGGCCAAATATGGTTCTTGTTTCGGCACAAGTTTTGGACTCATTACTTGAAATTTATATTCCTGATACTTTTTTTTTTTTATTACTTTCAGAAACCTTCAGTGTTGAATAATCAAATGGCCACATTTACCCTCACTTTGCACCTCTTCTCCCTAGCTCATGCCACTCATCATACAGAAGAAGAGTTTACCCCCACTTTCTCCGCGCTTCTGTTACATGTGCATGCTTCTCTCTGCTGCCTTGTATGTCTGTGCTGTTTTAGGAAGTAGTTAGCTTCTGGTGAGTGGGGGACATCAGAGTTTTCCCTGCTGGCCTCTGGCCTGTTAAGTGATTGTTTTAGGCTGCTTTTGCAGATTGCTGGGGGTGGCAGCCTGGTAAAATATGACTTGCAGCTGAACAGAGAGTCCCTTCCCTTTATGCTTCAGGTGCTGATAGCATCTCTCAGTAATTTCATCTAGGCTGCTCCAGTGTTTACTTGCAGGATTATTTTCTGGTAAAAGAGCCAATCCAACTTTGCTGTGACAGAACGTACCATTTCCATGTGGAATCAGAAAGTCCATGCATTATTGTGCAGTGACTCTCCATGGCTGACTCAGGAACTCACCCATAACTGATAGCGGAGTGATTTACGACCAGCTTGTCTTCACCAGGACAACAGCTCAGGGCATTAAAAATAGGAAATAAAAGTTTGGTAAATAGGAAGCTGCTGAATTAACATCTCCTTGCCAACACTTTCATTATTTCTTTTTGCTGGGTCAGAATGAAAATGTGCCCATTTTGTTTCCTGGGCTCAGTGACTCTTTATCCTTCCTCTGTTTGGAAACATTTTCTACTGGAGACAGTGCTGTCAGTTTACTTTTTTTCATTCTCACTGTTTCTTCTCTTATTTTATTTGACTGTCATGTCAGCTCACAATGACAGCCTGGGCTGCTGCATCCTCCTGGACTCAGTGCTGAGCTCAGTACCACTATTTTAGACCCTGTGACCAAGTTTGTTGCAAGTGGGAGAAAATAACGAGGTGTTTTCAATGACTTCAAAATCCTGACTATCCTGTGGATATGTAGGATTTCTTTATTTTTAAAGCACCATGGAGACTGTTCAACAGTTGCTAAAATAACCATGCAATTACTTTAATGGCTAAAACAGATCCAAGCTTGGATTTTTACTGTTCACATATATTGTACCACTGAAACATTTAAGTGTGGTTCTTTTTATAGGTTTTGAATACACTCTTCAGTCTTCTGATTTTTCTCTTTCAGTTTGAAATGCACCGTTCCTGTAACAGACTATCGGTGCATCCAAGAGCTCATGCTCATGATTCATCACCTTGTGGGTAAATGTTGATGGCTTTGGTCTCCTTACAAGTGGGTTAGTGCTTGGCCTTCTTTGCTTGCTGATGCAGAATGTGTGGGCTGCTCCAAGACTGGTGTCTCAGTGCTGCACGTTTGTGTGCAGTGCACACTCCTAATCCTGCAAATTCTTGTTGATTATTTTGATGAGGGTTTGGGTTGCCTTTCTGAGGAGCACAGCAGAGAGTTTCCAACCCAAGGAGCACAGGTCTGGAGCCTCTTTCCTGGACTTTTCCAGTGGAACTGTGTGTGTCTGGGTGCGATTGCATGGGGTGATAAACATGCAAATACATGCTTTAGCCAAGTTGGACTGAGCAGCAGTTCTATGAGGAGTTGCATATGCATGTCCGTGCTGGAAATATATCCTTACCCAACCTGCTTAAATTAGAGCAACTTGTCCCTGGCAGCACTTCTTCCAAGAGCTGAGGCACACCATGGCCAGCAGTATCTTAGCATTCCTCCCTTATCTGGGGCAGGCAGTTTTTCCAGCAGTGCTTCAGAGGTCTCTCCAATGGCAGTCTATGGCCAGAAGAATCCATTCCAACTTTCTTGCTTTGCTCTTTTTTGTTGTTTGTACTCTGCAAAGTCAAAACCAGTAAGTGAATTCAATACACAAACCCATGTGTCAAGGACTATTTGCTACAGTGGTAAGAAATGGTCACACTGAACTGACAGAAGCCAGCTTAACCTTACTTAAACTGTAATGAAGCTCCTGTAGCCAAGTGGTGCGATAACACTTGTTTTCCAGGTTCTTAAATCAAGCAATGCATCTGTATGAAGCAAGAGCAGTTGTGCCCATTAACTTTGTGTTCTGCACCACGAGCGCCATCATTTCAGGTTGGTTTCTGACCCTCAGTCTCTATAGAATGGTTTTCTAAACACTGAATTTTCAGACATTACTGCCTTCAGACAGGACCACAAACCAGTCACATTTGTCTCCACAAAAAGGTTTTCCTAAGTGACAGGTGTTTATGCTCGGAAAAATGAGCCAGTTCGCAACTTTCAAAGCAAAATAAAAAATACTGAATTCTGGCATTTCCAGAATTGATATTTACAGTTTGCAGTGCCTTACTGGCTCACGAGAATTACCTGCATTTATCTTAGCCGCATCTTGACATCAAGCAAATGCATTTCCCATGTGCACACCAACCTCCCCGTATCTGAGCTGGTAGAGTAATTTTAACAGCCTGGCAAACTGCTCAAATGACAACCAGCTGTGCTTCATAGTAGTTAGTGTATATTCAGTTTCAGAAGGTGGAATTCTAGGTTAAGTGAAGGAAATAAAATGACTCCAAAGACCTTTTAAGCATTTAGCATTTTATTCTGGGTGAGAACTCTGAACTCGGTGCTGTTAAAGAGGAACTTCAGATCTTGGAAATGGTGCAGAATGGAAGAACATGAGCAGGGAGGACAACTAAGACGCTGTATCAGCAATGAGCCAAAATGATCGTGTTGTTATAACATTTATGACTCATTTTAGCACACGCTGGGGGCTTTCCTGTCATTGCTGCGCAGGAGTTTCTCATGCAGAGCTGCCATTAATGAGAAGGGGAGTTAGCTTCGTGTACAGATTGCCTCGGCACCTGCATTAGGAGGCCTACAGTTTGTGACTGAGACTTTTTCCAAAAGGGGGATGCATTCTTGCAGCCATATGGGGAAATTGGCCTTGTGCCTCCGTAAGATATCAAGTACCTATTCAGGAACGACTTAATGGCTTTGAGACTGGATACATATGCATTTGCATCATGTTAGTTAAACCAGTGTAGGACTTAGAGAACAGGCTCTGCTGAATCTTGCTGGGATGCTGGTGGAAGATACCTCCTCTCGTGATTTCCTCATCCCAAGCTGCAGTCTTTGAATATACAGACACACCTCAGTGGCTCTGGTTCACACTCTGGTGTTTCTAAGCAAAACTATGCTCATCAGTGGTTTAAAACAAATACACTTGGCTGTGCATTAGGGCAGCTGAGATCCAGATACACATCTGGCTCTGTCATCTCCACTGCAGAGGTGCTAATTCCTGTTCGAGGGGTGACCAGAAAGAGTTAGTGATCCCTTCAGCCAGAAGGATTTGGCAAACTTGGCTGCTGGAGCCCTTAACTCGGTGCAAATACCAGGGACACAGCTAGTTATCAAAAACCTGTTCCCAATTGGAGTTAATGTGTCCACATTGCTGGAGTGGCTTAATTAAATCCATGAGGAACCTGCTAGCTGTATGCCCGTGAGTTAGACTTTGAGTTTGACCTGCACAAAAACTGTTGCTGACAATGCAAAAAATACCCTGCATATGTGCAGTTACTAACATAGCACATGCTCCAGTCTGATAGACTAAATCTTCTCCAGTCTCTTGCAGTATCTTGAGAAAGCCTTGATAATGGCATAGGGGTATATAATATGAACCCACCACAATGTGTATTAATACCATATTTGGCATTTTTTTGCTCCACTTGAGCATGACACCGCTCCTGACCCTCCCAGCTGTAATTCATATCACTTGGAATCCAGTCAAGGTCTGCAATTCTTGTTTCTGTCACATTCCAGGGGTCATATTTTATCAGGAATTCCAAAGTGCAGCTTTCCTGAGCGTGTTCATGTTTCTGTTCGGGTAAGTGTATCAGCCTACAATCTGCACAAACGCTTGTACTGCAACAGCACTGCCTTGCGGAACCTCTTCTTTTCTCAGTAAGAAGAACCAGTCTTATTATTAAAGTATTATGGAATAGTAGGATGAAAAGACATTAAAGGAAAGACTTAATATCTATGCTATGGGAGTTTGGAGGCCTGGTTTTGAATCCAAATATGTAAAAATGTGAGATACTTACGAAGTACTACCACAGTGGTATGAAAAGCTAGCAGCAAGTGTTCCTCCACTGCTTTCCACCAAAGATGATGTTGTAGGGGTGCTTGTAGCTATGTGAGAAATCTCCCACAGCACATTCCACCTGCATGTCCAGCTGCCCTTTAATGCCATTAGATGTGGGCACTTTTAGAGGAGGTGCTTGCCTACAAGGATCTTGCTGTGCCAAGGAAGCATGCTAAGAAGCTGTTAAAACACATTTGAAGAAGGCCCTAAGTGTTGAGAGCCAGAAATCCGATGGCTACCAGCACAGCAACGACTCAGGGGAGAGGTGAATATTACTTAAGGATGGGCTGTAGATGGTTAATAGCACCTCCCAGAACTGTGGGACCATCTTGTCCCCCTGCTTTCAAACAGCCGGGCTGACAGATGCAGACATTTTCGTCCCCTGTAGTCAGACTGCAGTAGATGCCCAGAACTGCAGTGTTGCATGACTATGGGAAAAGTGAAAGAAAATGGAGATGAGCAAATCCAACCATGGATTTGGCAGGCAGGAGGTAGCAATTGTGCGTCCAACACAGAGTGGATAGGAGATTTGTCCAAGCGTAGCAGTTTCTCATTGCTCCTGGCTTACAGCTTGCCCCTGAGACATGCAGTCAAGTGAGAAAAACAACAGAGATGTTGATTGTCTGCAGTAAGCCTGAGTTGTTGATGAAATCACAGTTGCTGCAGTGCTAGCTGAGATGCTGTGTCAAGATTTGGTCAGGAATCCAAAGGTTGCGGTCTCACGCTCACAGGTATTTGATTAGGTATATGTTACTGAAAGCATCGTTTTCCTACAAAGCCCTTGGAAGCAATTGTAAAGTTTCAGGAGGCACAAACTAGTCTGACAGGAGCCCAAGATGAAGGTACAGAGCTGCCAGCAGGAAAAGGTTCTTTAAAAAGAGCAGCTTGTGTTTGGAAAACCTTGAACAAGAAACATGGGTAAAAGTTCTCATCTCAGACGCAGTGAACTGTTTCTAATAATACGATGCCACTGTTATTTTGCAGGTGTCTCCTATCTTTCCTCAGTGTATTTGTAATTGCAGTAAATAAAAAAGAGGAGCGTTTACAAGTTCCTTATATTGACTGTGGATGTATTCCTGGTAAGTAGGACTTTTTTTCCTGTCTGTTTAAAAATGAGATATCAGATAATGGAATGACCTAGGAGAGTTGAGTCAGAAATGTGCTCTAGTTGTATTTAATAAATATACTGTTCCCTTAATTTCTATTCCTGTTCCCAACAGATTTTTCGAATAATTTTTCAGAGCTTTTCCAAGCTATTGTTACAACCAGTCAAATGAAAACAATGATTACTAGAGCAAGGAATGTTCAAATGATGGATTGGTTGGGGGATTTGTTTTATTAAAATTCTTCACGGAGTTGTTGTTTTTCCCTTCTCTCACCCCATTTCCTTAGGACAAAAATTGACAGGCAAAATACAACCAGATTCTTACGGTTCATGCTATGGCACTTTGAATAATAAAGATGACTCAGGGAAAAGTCAAAGCTGAAAGAAGAAGTCACCTTACGTTCCACTTAACGAGAAGAATGCCACTGGAATAAGAATCCGCAGCACCTTTTCGTTGGATGTACTCAAGTAGACATTGAATTCCTGCACGTTGATGAGTCATATGTTATTTAATCCTACTTAATTTATATCCTGGCTGTCCCAAATGTGTTTTGAAGATAAAGAAAGCCTTAAGAAAAACTCAATAACCATTAATGAAACAGAACGTTCTCAAAGTATAAATGCCTCTTAGTGACAAGTAGGGATATTTTTAGACTTTTAATTGCCTAGAAATGCAAATAGGCACATGACAGGATTTTTAAAATTTGTTTTTGAAAACCCCAGATGTGCATAGATGCTTAAGGACAAATATGGGAAATAAAGAGGATTTTTGTGAGAGACTTCAAAATATTCTGCTGTATATCTGCTGCCATTAAAAATCTGATCCTGCTTGTTCAAGAATCAAAACTGTAGGCATATATACAGTATGAATAATCATGTACACACATTTTTACTATGTGCACAGGGAAAATCCTGATTATCTTTTGCTATCAGACTAATTCTCTTATCTTCAAAGGACATAAGTGCTTATATGAGATGGGGGAAAGAGAAGAGCATTTGTCATAAACCTTGGTGCACATGCACATATTTGCAAGGTACCCAGCCAAGGTAGAGCTGAGCAATCAAGTGTGGCATTTTATATCCTTCCCATGTCTTGCATACTGGGTTGGACTGGCCATATTTTAAATTAGTCTAGTCTAGTCTGAGGCTTAGCCACTGTTTTTAGGAAAAGAGGGTTTTAATGAAGGAAGTGCAAAGAGAAAATGAGGGATCCAGACTTCCTCTCTTTATATGTATTTCAGCACCCTGGGAAAGCTCCGTATGATAGACAGAGTAATAAAAATATTTATAAAATCTAGAGAACTACTAACCAGGGAGGAGAGGGTGGTGAAACCTTGACACAGGCTGCCCGGAGAAGCTGTGGATGCCTCATCCCTGAGGCACTCAAGGCCAGGTTGGATGGGGCCCTGGGCAGCCTGAGATGGCAGGTGGCAGCCCTGCCCATAGCAGGGGCTTGGAACTGGGTGCACCTTAATGTTCCTTCCAACCTCAGTTATTCTGTGATTCTATGGTATTGCAGAAATACTCCTAAAATTAATGCAAATTTTGCACCCTTACTACACCCATGGTAATTTTGCATGAGGAAAGTCTGTAAAACATAGGGTCACTAGAGTAACGATAACGGCAGATTTTCCTTCATTAAATGGTAGTTTCTCTACACTTATTTGAAGAGCTGACATCAGTGGGGGACCATAGCAGTGCTCAGGTCTGGGAGGTTGCGGTGTCCCCCAGTCCCAGCCTCCTGGAAAGAAAACTGCTGCTGGGCATTAATGGTGTGCCCATCCTCCCTGCTGGTAGATCTGGCCTGCCCCACTGATACTGCGATGTTCACACACCTCCTCTGAGACAGAAAGTGCTCTTGAAAAGCATTCAGTAATAGCCTTCACATCTTGGACAAGATACTTCTTTTGGGATTGGATTAATCTGCTGTAATGGATACGGGCCGTAGGCTGAGCAGATTTTGTTTCATTGGGATACGATGAAATGAGATCTCCCTTTTTTTCCCCCCCAAGTAATTGTTTATTTCATTCTAAAATAGGTAGAGCCAAAGATCCATGAGATGGTTTCACTTCAAACAAAGTGTGCACAGCTCTGTAGATTTTCCTATTCAAGCAATGTTCCAGCTGTGAAATTTGCAGAGCTGTTTTTTACTGTGGATCTTTTCCAGCTGGCACAGGACAGGGCTCAGTGTCTGCACCTTGCTTGTACCAGCTGCCTTCCCGCAGCCTTCCTTTACCCTCTCATAGTTTAAGTTCAATTTTCCAAAGTTCAAGAAAGAAAAGGTACCGGATTCTGTATGCTTTCTGCAGGGAATAAGGGCAAACTTCTGTGACTCCTATGCCCCTTGCCTCTTGTATGTCAAATGTAAGTAACTTTCTGATTCTCAAGTGAGAACATGTGCTAAAGATGTAAATAGGAGGCCTATAGTTTTTCATTCTATGACCTGGGACGTAAAGTGGGACATGATTTATTTTTGCTTCTTGTTAAAATTACTGGCCTTGGGCATCTTTCTGAAATCTGCCTCCGTGATTCAGGAGGGCTGAAGGAGATAAAGTATTTTCTCTTCAGTGTACAAAATGAAATGTAAAAACCCATAGTAAAAGTTGTTACTGGTTTTTAATTTCTGTATTTCTTCTCAAATAATATATCTTTCCTTCATATGGGTTTATGCAAAACTATAAGGGTTAAAAATGTTTTCCGTAAACTTGAGTGTAATTAAAATGAATTTATAGAGGAAAATCTTGGCAGGAATTATGTGTAGTTAAAACTTGTGATTAGACATGATTTTGGAAGTGTGAGCATATTCCAACAAATTAACATGTCACAGGGTCAGAGAAATGTGGTGATGGTAATTTATTACTGCTCTGCAAAGAAAGGGACACGATTTGTTTCAAGAATCAGTTTCTAATCAATGCTATTTTAAGGGTGGTCAGGCTGCCCAGGAAGTTGGTGGAGTCACCATCCCTGGAGGTGTTAAGAGACATGTGGATGTCACACTGAGGGATGTGGTTAGTGGGCATGGTGGGGATGGGCTGATGGTTGGACTAGGTGACCTTTTTCAACCTGAACGATTCTGTGATTTTGTGATTTGCCTTGTGATGTTTAGGTGACAAGTAGCACAGACAAATGCTTACTGAAAAAAGTTTTTTTCACTGGAACACAAAAAAAGCTCCTGGAACCCTTCTCTTTACCAATGAGTTATTTTCTTGCAGTGTTTTTCCTGACATCAAATACATGTGCCAGATACAAAATGTGAAACTTGCACCTGCAGACTGAACTTTCTTGAGCAGATGCTCCACAGGATTTGAGGAAATAAAACTGAAGAGAGTTATGAAGGACAGTCTGCATCTCACATGGTCCCTGCTGGCTCCAGGCTGGGATTTCTGACAGACCAGAACCACCAGGACTCACTCAGTGCTTGTTCCACTACTGGTCAGCTGCAGTAAAAGATGAAGTATTAACTGGCCACGGGCCTGGAAATGGGAACTCTGGAGTAGTGCTAGACAGTTTGTTTTTTGCCATAAAAAATATCAGGATGCATTTCAGCTAGCAAATAATAATAATAATCTTGGACTGGATTCCTACATCTGCCAATGGTAGGAGCCTGGCATTTGCCTATGAGGCTTGGTGCCAACTCCTCGCTAACCTGGCAGCTTCTGGTGGCATGTGAGGGCTCTGGAGTTCAGACTTGATAGCTTGAGCTTCTTTGCTTTGAAGCTGTGGTGACAATGCAAAACCCTGGGCCGGTCTCCCTAGGCGATGGATAGTGAGCACTGAGGAGCTCTTGTAGGGCTGAGGTAGGCAGCTCATGGCGTGAGGAGAGCCCTGAAGGCAGTGAGGAGCAGGGACACATGCACAACTTAGCATAAAGACTGATTTTTTTCTATCCAATCACCGTTTGCTATAAGGTGCATGAACAGTGCTGGAAGGATGGATAGGGACCAAATGTCCCTACTTCTAACCTCAAAATGGTCTCCCCTTGCAATCTCTCCTCCCAACCCACTTGCAGGATCTTTGATTGCTTGGAGAGAAAACTGATAACAGTGGGGTGCAGAAGATTAGACAGAGCTGTCTTTCAGTTTGGCCTTTTGCTTTTATCCTCTGAGACATGACATTTTCTTTTTTTTTTTGTTTGTTTGTTTGTTTATTCCTCTTGGAGAAATCAGCTGGGCTGCGTAAGCAGCTGGCCCAAAGGAGATAAAGGCTGATTACCATAATTATTATTGGAGGGCCAAGCTGGATGTTGTACAGCATTGGGTTTCTTGAGGAGAAAAAGGTAGGGAAAAGCTCAACTCTCTGCTTACACAGGAGTTTGAGAAATCCTCTGTTTGCAGTGTTTCTGGATTCTGGGACAGAATTAGAGACATCAGTGAATAAACAGTGATTCTATATATTATTGAATGTGTTTTTAATTTTTTTAACTGATTTGGAAGTGAAGGATGGCCATTCTCTGCCTAGAGAAGCAAAGAGAAAATCAGATGGAGATGTTGGCGCCTGGGAGTTGTTTCAACCTTTTAGTGCTGGAAGAAGCACAGAGGCTCCTTCCAACCATTAAGTTACTGAGGGGCAGCACTGGCAAATGCACCACTATGTATTAAGCAGTTATGACTTTTAAGAAGGGATCCTTGTCCTCTTGTCATGTCTGAAGCTGTTCAGAGGACATGTGGCTGATCTGGCTTCTTAGGTTGCACATAAACATCTTTTTGAAGCATACCGAGCCACACTATGGACTCCGGCCCCTTGAGCGTCCTACTGATACATCTTTGTTGTGCACTCCATGCAGAGGTGTTGTGAAAATCAGACTGTGCGGTGTGTGTGTACCGCAGGCTTACTCTGTAAAGATACCAGTATGCAGCACATTTCCCTTAACTTAAGAAGAGTTTCTGTCTATCAGGAAGTTGTGAAAACCTACGGACTTGGATAATATTATCTTTACTTCTTGACAGCCACCAGAGTTAGCAAAGACAGTTCTGGGTATCCACAGGAGCAGAACTGTTGTCACCTCAAGAACTTCCAGACTCAACAGATGAGACCCTGAATAAAGAGTTAGGGGACTACTCAGTAGGTTTCGTATTTAACCTACCTCCCAGTTTTGCTGTTAGGCCCCTACAGTTAACTCAAGCCTTTCAGGGGGAAAGTGCACTTAATAATATAAAATCTACGGTAGCATTTTAATTGCTGACAGACATGGCCATTGGTGGTGGCAGGAAGCTTTGCATGGACACAGAGAAATGGGATCAGGAGACTGGTAAGCTACAGCGGGCTCCTGGACAACTGGCCACAGTGCCAACAGGGCAATGCTGACAGTTCTGAGAGCAGCGCCGCTGTAGAAGAACAACTAGACAGGTGGCTTCAACACCGACTGCTTAACGTGAAGTTAATGTATCACTGCAGCTGGCGGCACTAATACCTTAAACATGAAAGTGGCCTGTGGTTGCTGATGAAGGAGCCAATTTCTGTATTTTGCTAGGTCACAATGGGGAAAATGGAAATGATTGATTTAAGCTTCCAGCACAAATACGCACTTGCCAGCTCTCCAGTTTGGAGATTTCCACTCTTGGAATAGGCATTGCCTTGCCTAGATGAAATCTTTGGAGCCTGCTGCCAGGTCTTTTGCCAGAATCATTAAATGGGTTGAAAGAGCAGCACCGTCATTCGTCTTCTATTTGATAGCTAATGGGCATACGGCCAGAGCAGCATTAACACAGGATCAGGACTTTTCTCCATGTTTAAAAAAATGACAGTGTTTTTCTTGAGTTTCAATAGCATGTGAACAGGCCTGGAGCCTCATGTTGTCAAACGCTCTCTGGTATACTCAGCCAGCAGTAAGGGAGAGAGCCTGCATGGCACAGAGGCAGCTCATTAGGTAGTCCTCACCTGTCACTGGAGATTACTGCCAGTAATACATCACATGACAATGGACTGCAACACCAAAGTACTTCTATGTTGTTTTCCA
>JAOWBP010004028.1:14494590-14522797 GCA_028571105.1 Tragopan temminckii | reverse complement strand
TTTCCAAGAACAACTGTTCTGTGTTTTACAGGGGAAAGGAGATGAGGAATATTATTTAATATTACTAAACATCACAGTTACTCATGTGTTTATTTTTTCCAAACAATATCTAACAGTTAATTAACGAGCCTGTCCTGGAAACACCAGCTGGGTTCTGGGAGCATGGATGAAGCTGGGTTGCAGACAGGAGAAAGCAGCCTGCTGTCACCTTACCTGTCCTTCTGCCTGCTCCAGGCACTGCTGTGCAAGGCCTGTGGCCCACGTACAGGAGAAGGTACTCTGTTCTTTCCTGCAAGTCAGATGAGAGGATGCACCACTGTCATTAGCAAAAGTACTAGCAGTGAGTCACTGCTTTTGAATTGTGCCTTATGTCTATTTTAAAGTGTCTGGATTTAGCTTGCAGCTATTTGTCTTTTACCAGTGATTTAAAGCACTTGCTGAGTCCCTCTAGTAAAATACAGTAAGATGACTTGGGCTTTTTGCCGAGCCAAACAGACGGACCTTTTAAGTCTCTCACCATCAGACATTTTTGTCAGCCTCAAACTGCCTTCTGTGGTTGTCTTCTGCTCTATCTCCATTTTTCCAGAGTCTAAAATTGGCTTAATGAGTGCCAAATATGGTGTAGAAATCAGATCCTAACACCACTGACGAAGTAGCACAGAGCTGGGCTGGAGCCAGAACACAGTGGTCGGGGTGCCTGACTTCCTCTCTTCCCCAAAGCTGAGCCCGGCCCAGCTGCCATCTCTCCCAAGAGGTGCCTGAATTTTATTTCATTTTTTTCACTATAATTTAACAGTGGCTGTTCTGCGCTCCCAGAGATGCAGCAGTCTAAATAAGTCTCAGCAATTTGACTTCTGAGTCATCCCTGAAATTGGTGGTAGTCCAAAGACGTCTCCAGGAGGCTCAGCACAGCTGGAAACCCTGAAACTGAGTGGCCCAGGGATGGACAGGGAAGTAGTGGCACCTGGCAATAGAGCTCTGGAATCACAGTAAAGTTTGGGTTGGAGGGGACTCTTGAATATTACCCAGTCCTGCCATAGGAACGGCTGTCTTTTGCCAGATCAGGTTGTCCAATTATGAACACTCCCATGGATAGGGCAGCCACAGCTTCTCTGGGCAATCTGCTCCAGTGCTTCACCACTCTCACTGTAAACAGCAGCAGCAGGAAGGAACCTCACACAGCTGCCCTTTCTCCAGTGCCAGAGCAGCTTGAGCTCAGCCCAGAGTTGAGAGCAGCGTGATTTTTTAGCAGCCATTTGAGGTGCAGTAAGTAAACAGAATCATAGGATAACAGAATCACTTGAGTCGGAAGGGACCCTTAAAGGTCATCTAGTCCAAATCCCCTGCAGTGAACAGTGACACCTACAGCTACACCAGGTTGCTCAGAGCCCCATCCAGTCTGACCTTGAATGTCTCTGGGAAGGGGCATCCACCATCTCTGGGCAACCTGTTCCAGTGTTTAACTACTCTAATTGTAAAAAAACTTTTTCTTTGAAACCATTTCCCCTTGTCCTATTACAACAGACCCTGTTAAAGAATCTGTCCCCTGCTTACTTATAGCCCCCCTTCAGATACTGAAAGGCTGCTATCAGATCTACCCAGACCTTTCTTGAGGCTGTTCACTCCCTTCGATCATTTTTGTGGCCCTCCCCTGGACACGCTCCAACAGGTTCACATCTCTCCTATACTGAGGACTCCATGTCTGGATGCAGTACTCCAGCTGAGGTCTCACCAGTGTAGAATAGAGGGGCAGGATCACCTCCCTCACCCTGCTGGCCACGCTTCTTTTGATGCAGCCCAAGATATGGTTGGCTTTCTGGGCTGCAAGGAAGGCTCTCTATGTGGAGAAAGCCTGCCCAAAAGATTGCTCTTGTCTCAAGATTGACGACAGCTCACCAGAGAGAATGAGTGCTTTAATTTGTGATATGTAGCAAAAAAGTTCCTGCTCCTTCTGCCTCTCACTGCTCGCAGTCTCACAGGGAGGATGCATTTTGAAAGCAGCAGCTAAGTCATCTCTTCTCTGGGAGAACGTGAGCACCTGATGACTCAAAATGGGGTATCAGATTTTGGTATGGCAAAGAAATGCATTTGTATTTGAGATGATGTTGGAATATATTTACAAATCTTAGTCCAGTGATACAGCACAGAGAAGGCACAGCTCTTTTGCACTATGAACAGTTTGAATTATGTGTTTTGAGTTGTTTGGGGTTTTGTTGAGCTTTTTTTTTTAGTAATTTAAAATTAACAGATTAGTAAAGTCACATCAATCAACCCAAGGTAACCTGTGGTGGAATTCTTCATTTGAAAATAAATAGCAATAAAAAAAGCTGATTTTACAGTGAAGTCTTTGCAAATAAAAGGCCATGCTCGAGCACTTTGAATGTGATTATGGTGACTCATATTTTTAATGGCTTTTTTTTTTATCTTGCAAATGGCTTCTTTCCAAACAAAGTCCTACAAGGCCTCATATAACAAACAAGGGTTACTGCTCTTTTCCACACATAACATGAAAAATATCCTTCAGCAGAGCAGAGCGAGCTGCAGCCCATCTGCTGTAGCTTGGCGTGGCGCGGCGCAGCTCCCTGGCCATTACACATGCCTCTCAGTAAAGCAAACCACCTGTTTCCTGCGCAAGATTCCGCCCCGAGCGTCCCAAAAGCTTCTCCCAGAGTGAAATCCATCCAAACCGCTGATGGGGGATGACAACCTTGGCATTCTCTTCTGCTGCATTTGTTGTTATGCTGGTTGTTGTTTGCCGAAGCTTCGTGGACTTTAGTCTTCTTTTCCATACGGACTAGAAAAAGGCAGGCTGTGCCAGAGATAAATAGACTCTTACTTTCTTGTCGATCATGCTGCCTTGTTCTTCAGCTGTGGTCAGCAAAGGCTTCGCTTGGGAGCCCCAAAGGACACCTTTGGAAGAGAGGAAAGTGGAGAGAGACATTTTGGGGCGAGCTGGCCAAGGAGAGGCCTGACCATAGGCCCGATCCTCAATTCAGGGCCTGATGCTGCAGACGGCTGGCCAAGCCTTACATGGATCTCATGTGAAAGGAGTGACCACGTGAATTCCAGGAGCATCCCATGTTCACCAGATGCTTCACCGAGGCACTCACAGTGAGCCAAGCTGTAATTCTGCCAAGGATGTGCTGAGCACAAAATGGCATTTCCCCCAGCTGCTGGCCATCACACTGGCCAGGCTACAGCCAAAGCTGTTACACAGCAGCTCTGATCATTCTAACATCAGCTTAACTATGGATGAAGGGATGCCTCTGCTAATCTCACTGCTGCTGCTCAGAGCAGATCAGGGACCGTTCTCATAGCCCCATCCACCAGCTGCCCTCAAGTCACAGGGATGGGCAGGGCTCCTGCACATGGGCAAGGCTCCAAAGGATGCAGTGCTTTGTACAACATATCCCAAGTGAGGTTAGGGCATGCATGACACCAGAGAACCTCTTGTTGGTCAGAACACTGATAAGAACTAGACCTGTGAGAAGTGGGTGATGGGGGCTGAGGACCCCCCCTAGGCTGCACCTCTGCTGCTGCAGTCCAGCAGGTGCCATGGTGGCACTTCATGTAGAACTTTATAAAGCATATGGGTCCTGTTTTGTGTCCGCCTTGGTCCCCCTAGCTGGGACAGCAGCGCTGGCACAACAGGCAAAATCTTCCCAGTTATGGTGGCAGTGTGGCAGACACATGAAGAGAAGCGGCCCCAGCCCTGGTGGGAGACAACTCTGGAGACCAAAGTGGCCAAATGCTAACACGTCCCACTCTGGCCTGTGGTTTTGGAAAGGCTCATGGCTTCTCTGCATCAGAGTGAGGATTCCCTGGCAGGATGACGACAACATGCATTCACAAGTGTACAATGTGCTGTGCCACTCTGTGCTTAGAGTGTACCTTATAAAATTTTTTCTTAGAGCTCAAAGTTATGCAACATGCAGTGAATATAATCAGGAGTAAGAAGAATACTCATTTGCTGCACATAAGTAATCCAAATGTAAGATAAAATCACAGCTTTGAAACATGTCATCATTAACCGTTGGCCAAAACAAAATCATAACTAAAATATATATCAAGTCTGGCTGGCCAGAACTCAAGGCCGTGCTAATTAATAAAGCTAAGTGGTAGCTCTAAGTACAGTAAGCCATGAGCAGGGCCAGGCTGCAGCTGAGCCTGGATGAAGTCAGGTAACTCATGCAACAAACATTATTGTAAAGCTGTAAAGATTAAATCTAATTAGAAACCTATAAGAAAGTGCTAAAATATGGTAGGAATGGTTTCTACTCTGCAAAATGCTCCTAACTCTGCTGTGTTGGTAGAAACCTCCTGTCTGGAGCAACAACTCTTGTTGGCTCTCCCACAGTCCCTCCTTTTGCCTTACACTTTGGTGCATTTCGGTGCTTCTGGTGATGACAGAGGTACCAGAGCTGTGAGCAGCCAGGACACCAGTTTGACTCCTCAGCAAACATTGATGTTGTGCATCTCTTGTGTAGGATCTTCCCTTCATCTTTTTGGGTCACCCTGCTTGCAGCATTTGTTAGGCACTCAGTGGAAGCTGGTTAGGGCTCAGAGTGTGACTGCAGAACAAATAATTCATCAACATAAATGTCAGCATGAACACAAGAATAAATAGGTTGACATCTACCATAAAAATGTGTCTGGAAATACAGCTTCCAGTCATACTGCTGTGGAGGTCTCTCCCCATCTCATGCTCCATAATTTGATGTAGCTGTTACATTCAGTCTTGGCATATTGCAGTTGTAAAGCTGCAATGCAAACTCCTGTGCATAGCAGAAAGCATCTCATCTGTGCGTAGCGGAGCTGCGAGGAAGTGAAAAGGCTTGCCCTTGAGCCCAGACTGCACAGTAGCAGAGGTATTCCAGCAGCAGTGTTTATATTGGAAGAGCCAACCCAGCCTACTGCAACAGTGGTAACAAGGACTCCAGCAGCACTTGAGATGGTGTCCAGAAGTGGAGGAAAATCAGGTTTATAACCTGCTGGGTTTTACTACAACGCTGTCACATCTAGTACACTTTCTTCCTGAGAATTATGTATCTGTTGGAAGATGGAAGCATGATGTACTCTAAAGAGTACAGGCGATGTATGAGGCAGATATATGGGGTCTTCTCAAGCAAATAAAACAGTGCACAAACTTCTCCAAAATGGTGTTTCTCTATGCCTTTTAATCCAGTTTTTGGCAAACAAAGCTGTAGAATGCCTGAGTAGTCTTAATCCAGTGGCCATCATGAATAATCAACTAAAAATTAGGCCACCCTTTGACTGTTGTGACAACGCGTGTGTTGATTTAGGCATTTTTGGGGTGGGGGAGGTAGTGGAGGAGTTGCTTTGTTTTAGAGTGATCTCACAAACCATCTTCTGAAGCCTTTTAGACCACGAATGGTCCCCAGAGCACAGGCTGAGAAATACTGTCCCAAGGACACTTGAGCAAAATAAAATCATAGAGCACAACTGCATTGTTCCCAAAAGCTGCGGAGTTCATGAGGGAATGCTGGTAGAGCAGGGGTGGTTAGACTTCTCCATTGTTATTCACAGCTCTAATTTACAGCTAAGTAGAAAATAGTGCTCTAATTGTTGTCAGAGTGAAGGGAATATTTAAATCCCAGTGCAAATGTAATCCATGCTGTTCTTCTGCAAGCATTTGTGGAAGTCCAGAGATAGATCTCCTGGGTGTTCCCATGAATTAGAGTATAAAATCAGAGCTGATATATTCAGTGCCCTGCGTGCTCTAGTTGACTTCAGTTCATCAGTGACCAAAGTGTGTAAGAAGTGAGGAGTACAGTTTTTGTGAAGTTTTTGTCAGCGGTCAGTAGTCAGCAGTGTAAAAGCATATCAAGAAAGACAAGTAGGTGGGCAACAGAAGACTCCTCTGAAAAGCACCAGGCTTTCTCATGGGTTTCTTTCATTTTCTGGGTTGAACAGAGGCCTTCTGAGAGTCAAGAACATTTTCTTTATGAGTAAGAGGTACCTCAGATAAGAGACATAGAAGGAGAGTCTTAATAGAATCAGTACTCCCCGCTACCCCAACAAATTTCCTCTTCATGAATAAAGAAAAAAATGTAAATATTGAGGAGTCTCCTTTTGGCACTTACAATGGCCATGCTTTTCTGTTCTTTTTGAGGAGCACTTAAGAAAGATAACTCTTTTCCTCTTGTCAGTAAGAAAACAAAAAAGAAATTACCGTCATCTGAAAATACTGGCATTAACTCTGAAAAGGAAAAATGCAAAAGTAAGTCAAAGAAAAAAAAGAGAAAATTATTTTTTTGTTATATTCAGCTTTGTGATTAAGATAACTGAATTCTTCTAAGTGAGTAGAGCATTTATCATCATGACTGTCAAAATTTCCACTGGTAACCTTCATTAAGTCTCTTTAAAAGTCAACCATCAACACCCACGCAGTTTAGGAGTTTGCAGAGCAAAACCAATAATAAAGCCAGGTAGGTGTAATAATCCACTGTTCCCTATCCTCATCACTTTCTCTGTGTGTGTGTGTGCATGTGTATGAAACAGATATAAATTCAGCAAAGAGTACGTCCTGCTCGTCTCTGCACGTATCGTGCATTGATGACTCAAAACTATATCATTCTGAAGAAAAGAGAATTCATCCTTCTCCCATGCCAATACTGCTACCACCTCCCTTTCTTTACCCCACCCAAGTCATCACTTAAAATATTTTAGAACTAAAACAGGCTTTAATTTATATTTGGAGAAAGCAATCTCCAGCAGGTTTGCCTGGTCAGCTGTGGAGAACATTTGGCTCCGTTGAAGTTATTTGCAATGGGAAAAAAAAGGGATTTAACAAGTGATTTCATGTTTTGTCAAAGATTATTTTCTTGATAATGTTATACAGTAAACCCCTAATAGCTGGTTTATAGGCCAGCTCCACAAGACAAACAGACCAACTATACAAAAGAAACAGTGAACAAATCGGCCTAGCCAAGGAAAGCTTCCCTAAGCTAATTAAAAACACCTCACGCCTGCGTTATGAGAAAGAAGACAGCTTTCAAAATGTTTATCTTAGAGCTAAACTACAGGTTCCAAGTTTGCATTTGAAAAGCAGCTGAAAATTGTTGGCCACAGTGAGGAGCCAATGGTGCATAGCCAAAGTGTTGGGGAGAGGTAGATGGGCCGCACGGCAATCCGTGCACAGGCAGAGCAGCCAGAGCTGCTCCTCGGAGAGGTGGGCAGGGGCCTGCTCATCTTCTGATGCGCTGTGTCATGTCCCAGAGGCACGCTCCCCTGGCCTCAGGCTCTTCCCAACCACCCCACAGTCCCTCCTCACGTGAGATGCCCCACGGGCTCACTCCATCACCTTTAGCCTCTCAGGTTGTTCTTTCCTCCATCTTCTCACCCCTTTGGATGACCACATGGCTCATTCTCCCTTCCTACACTTCATCTCTGTGTCTTCCATGGACCATTTCATGCCTCCGAGGCCTCCAAATTTCTGCTGCATGGCAGAAGGCCTGCTGGAGCTCACCTCACACCTCGCAGGCAGTCCCCCATCTCTGACATTCACCTTTTCTCCCAACACGTCCTTCTCCTTGCATTGCTTCTCCTCATGCTGGCTTCGCATAAGTTATTTAGGCAACGTTTTCTGTGAAAAACCAAGGTGAGAACAGAGGTTGATGTGGTAAAATGGCTTTGATCGTAACCTCACTTTCAGTCCCAAACTTTATGGAACTACCACCTCTAGATTCCAGATTCCCAGGCATCGTGGCTGCTTGCAGCTATGTGGTTTTATTTATTTTGGCACCTTTTCTTAACAAGAAGAAAGGAAGCAAAGTTCAGCTGTTGCTGAGTGAGTGGGAAGTGAAAAAAAAATCCTTTCCTCATTATAAAAATATACTCAGACCCTTTTCCACGCCCTCCCCCATGCACCAAGCAACACTTCAAAGCAAAAGGCAGTCCTAAGCAGTGACACTTGCTATGGAAACACATTCACAGAGTGCAGCACAAGGCTGGGTCCCGAAGGAAACTTTTGTTGTTGACTTGACAGTTATAGGGATTTGGAAACCACCTAATGAGCATGTGCAGTAGGGTATTATTGTCTCACGAACTCATTAAACCCACACCTGGAGCATTTATGTGCGGCAAACAGCCACGTGCAGAACTGCTGTCTTCAACAACAGCCCAAGGAAGCCAAGGGTCTCGAAAGGACAAATCCCATGTGTCAGGAGAACTCCTGCAGAGTTCAGATGGTACAGTAGTGCTCTCCTCTGTAAGCCACCCCATGGCACATCTGTCCATCTGATTGGAGTTGACAGGGATATCACTGAAGTGTGTGGGCCAACTCCTGCTCACCAGGTAGGTGCTTCTGCAGTCATCTGCAGGTTCTGCCAAGGTTCAGTAAATGCATGTTCCCAAGGAAAATGCAAGCAAGTTGGACTTCAAATTAGGAAATATAGTCACAGTGGAACTACAGTTTTGTAAACCTATTTCACCGAGAACATAGAATAATAGGATCCAATAGATATAAGGACAGTAAATGCTGGCCAGTTTTGCTCTTCAGAGATATTTACAAAAAGAGTGACATCTTCATACAGAGATGAAGATGCGTCTCTTATTTTCCTCACTGCATACACGCCACTGAGTGGCTCTGTTGAGCCAGCAGATGGCACAGAAGCCCTGATCTCTTGCAAGGCCTCTAAGACAGCATTGTGATACATCAGCTGCACCAGGAGTAGCACACAGCATACAAGGGGAAAAGGTTAGAAGATCATACTTGTGAAAAAAAATGTTAAGCAAAAGTTTCATACTCAGTGAGAAGTGTTCCAGAGGTGGAGAACCATGTGCTGGATATCCTCCAGCAGTGAAGAACCATCAAACTTAATAAAAGATGGGCAATATCAGCTACCATCAGTGATGCAACCAGGTCATTATCCCATCTCTGGCCCCAGTCAGGTGGTCAGAGTAAAGGGCAGGAGTGCCTATATTGAGTAAGTGCAGACAGGTGAAAGTGTTGGTGGTCTTCTTATCACAAGTCAAGGCTTCTAGGAACACATTCTTCTAGGAAGAGCATAGTGTTGTCTCAAAAAAGGCGGGGTGGAGGGAGGTGTCACAAGATTGTAAGGGTGAGCACCAGGGCAATGCCTCTACATGCCTACGTGCTTACTACTGACCAGTTAATATTCCATAAAAACTGGATTTAAGCCTTGAAGATGCTTGCCACATGAACATCTTTGTACACTTCTGAAGTTAAGAGACAACCTTGCTTGTTGCATGATTAGCAGCTAGGGTTTAGGCGGATTTGTTACAGTAGTTCTGTAGCACTTACCTGCATAAACCAAATAAAACACAAAGACAATTTCAGCGGTATGTTAAAGGTCAGTAAGGCAATACGGGAAAGGGCCAAAATGGATGATGGCAAACAGTGGGGAAAAGGTCATGAGAAAAAAGTAAGAGAAGTAAATTGTATTAGCAGAAAAACAGGGCATGACCCTACCATTTGGCACAGTTACAGAAATCTTAACCTTTGGAAATGCTATTAGTTCATTGCTGTTGGAAAGTTGGCCAGAAATGCAACATTCAGGACTGACTCCATTCTAGAGTTTCTGCTGTGCTAAGCACATGAGCACACCTCCCCTCTCAGAGGCACACTCATAATGAACAGTCACTAAATACTGTGTTATTCCTAATATTTTGCAACCCTAGGCAACCAACTACTGACTCTGCTCTGCGTGACACAGCCTGGAAGAACCAGATAGACTAGAATCAATTTGCTACTCCAGTTGAGTTTGATTTTACGATCTTAACACTTGTCATTTTGGGAAGGAACAAAACATTCACAGTTGCTGGGGTATGTAATGCTACTGGGAAGCCATAAATTTTAATTCAGTACATTATTTCCCTCATGAAGAGTTGTTGCTCATATGTGCTGTCACAGTTGGGGGTTCCTCTTTTTTTTTTTTCTCTCGTTGCTTGTCCCTTCATTAAGTTGGTGAGTGCTCAGAAGCATGACAGCTTTTGTTTCTATCAGTGATTGATGTCATAGTGAGAGTTTTGGTCTGGTTTCCTTGAAGAAGGAATTGTTTCACACGACTTTTTCTGTGGGATGAGCTTGCTCATCCTTGCTCCTTGCTCCTGTCTCCCTCACCAAGCTCTGCCAATCACCATTTTTTGTCCTTCAACATCCAGCTTGAATTTGGAGTGGCAGGAAATAGAGATTTATGGTTTTACTTTTTAGAAGGAAACAGACCAGAGTGCATTCTTGTGCCCAAAAAAGATTTAGAAAAGAGAAGTGCCCAGCAAGTTTTCCAAGAGTATTTGAAGGCTTGGAAGTGGTATCCAGTTAGACTTAATGGAAACAGAAAACTTCATTCACAATACTTGCATTTTACATTTAAATAAATAAAGTATTTTAATTTATTGTGAAACCATAATCCTATTGAGCTTTCTGTGAGATATATTGATTCATACTTGGGCAAAAATACCTACGGAGCCTAAAGAGTGAGGGAAAATGCCTACCTTTCATTTTTCCCCCTCATATTTTCTGCTTGAAACAATTTTGCTCTGACAAAAACTGTAAGGGAACCTACAGAAGAACATCCAGTGAACTGAAGGGTGCCTACTGCAGCGTATCAGAGAAGATACGCAACACACTAAAGGAATGCATCTTTAATGATAGCAATTGATGTTCAAAGGGGGTACTTTTAATGGTTTTCTATCATTCTCTGTTATGGGATAATCCTCTCCGTGAGGTCAGAAGCCATATTCAGCTCCTGTTTAAGGAGAGTCGAACTTCAGTCAGGAGATTGGCTGGAAATTTTAATATGCTTCAGTACACACTGGTCTTCACATTTTGAGGACTGAAAAGATGAAAACAGATACTGTAACTTGCCTACAAGTCTAGGTCCCCACAGACAAATTCACATCCTTGAAAATATGTATATTAACTTTATGAATGAATCTGGATGAGAATCAGTTTTAATGGTCATCAATTTAATGATCTTGCAGATAGAAAAGACTGCCTCTCCTGCTTCTTAAAAAATTCTGAAATCCAGCTGACAGCGGGGCTCAGTGTCGAATGGCAAAAGGGAAGGTATTATTTTTGATAGGGTTTTTTGTTCCTGTCCCTGAAGACCACATGAAACCTGGCTACTGTCCTGGGACTTCTAGTTCAAGTTATTGTCTTTGTAGTCCCTGGAGTTAACCTAATAGCCTGGGATCCTGCCTGCAGAAAACATTTGGAGAAAAAATGAATTTATGTTGTATTTCCTGCATATTTTTGATAGCTACTTGGCCAGACTAACAGCATCCCTCTTTGTACTATGGGACAGTAATCTTTCAGCTTTTGATGGCCTTTTACAAAAGGAAGTCTGAATAAAAAGTACACAGTATTTCAAAATGAAGGCCAAGATTTACTCGGAGCAGTACCAAAGTGGAATTTACAGCACAAATGTGGCCTTTCCCTCTGCTGTGTTCTGTGCTACATTTGAACAGGAAAATTGTCAAAAAGGAAACCATTCCACAGAAAACCAACTGCAATCCCACAAGGGAAACTCAGCAGAGAACCTGGAGGATCCATCTGCGGACAACCAGGCCCAAAGCTCCCATAGGCTGAGGTGTGCTTGGTGGTGGTGGCAAGCCACATACTGAGAGTACAAATGCTTTTAGAGAAAAACAGCATTTAAGTACAGAAAAGTACCTGTCTTTTGAGGGACATGCTGATGCTGTGGGCATATTACACCTAACTACTCATTTGATGCGTTTTAAAGTGAGTCTCCTATGGAAAATAATGCCAAGCCTTACAGCAATGCAACTTTAATTCAGGTGCTATAGAACCGTGAGAAATTCAGTAGAAAAAAAATGAAAACAGACAGCAAATGGTTGACCACCACTGTTCCCGCAGAAAACTTCAAGCATCAGTTTTACTGCTTGCCCAGAGAAGCAGCCAAAAGATTGTGTCACTGATGCACGTGTATATGTATCCTTATGGCCCTGTACAGGCCTTGGAAAGAATTCCAAGTGTGAATCCACCCGGGATGCCTGAGGCACTGCAGGAAGGATACAGAACTTAGAGAATCTTTCTGCCTGTTATAAAAATGTAAAATGAACTTCCCCAAACAAGACATCGCTGCCATATTTTAATGTTTTCATGCTCTACACTACCAGTAGGCCTTTCTCAAGACTCCCATTTTTTGATGTGATCTATATTAATGCATTTGCAACATTATTTCAGCAACATACCCACAGGCTGCAGGGATGTCCTTCTTCCACAGGAATGGAACTCATGGCATTTTTACAAATTAAAACATAGCGTGCTATTCAAACTACCTTTCTAAACAAAGAGAAAACTCAAGTTTCAAACCACAGTGCTTTTAGCAAGAGAGATTAAAAACATCTCAGGCTTTGAAGGTTTTGATTTGAAAGCTGCATCAAGCCTCTTCTACGCCTCAGGCAATCAAAGAGAATTATTTGCACAGTCTACTCCAAGGGCAGCAGTGATTTAAATATACTTTCATTAAAAAGCCTCTTACCGTGCATGGCACGCGTGGTTGCCCATGTGGAAGAATTTGCATGGTAACAACTTGCAGCAGCAGTGAGTTGTTGCTGCACACCAGCAAGCTGTAGAGCAGCAGCGCAGGTTTGAATGCATCTAATGTGAGAAACAAGCCTGCAGGCGGGGTCTTGCTGTTTTCTGGATATTTCTCATTTTGTTGGACAAGTTAAAAAGGAATTAAACTGGCCTTGTGCACTTCAACTAACCTAAAAAATAAAAAAATAAAAAATATTATTTTTTTCTTTTGTTCCTTCTTCCTTTTTTTTGGCAAATGAACACAGAATGCCTGAATCAGAAGCTCTGCTCTCTTTGTGAAGCTCACCCTTCCTTCTCCAACATCAAAGGAGTCAGAAGCTTCGCCATCAGCACAGGACGGGTGGGTTTCCACAGCTTTCAGCAGGGAGCTGCTCTTGCTTTGCTCCAGGAGAAACATCTGCAAAGGTTGCTCCATTCTGCTCCAGTGCCCATCCCAGCCAGACCGGCAGCTGCATGCACGTCAGGCAATGTCCAGGTTGGGCAATGCCTGAAAACCTCCTCTGTCCCAGAGATGAAATGTGGTGGCACTTCAAGGGCTACAGAAATACACAGATTTGGAGTTGCTGCTTTAGAAGTCATCTCACTGTGTGCTTCCTGAAGACACAATATTAAATTATTGAGGGGACTAATAGATACGATGGCTAGTTCACTCTAATGTTTACAAATCACGAATGCCTCAAAGTATAGTAGCTCAGAGAAGCTAAAATTAATTTACTTTTAACACTTTTCTCAGACTACTATTTTATTAATGCACTAATGGTTATTTTCATCTGCTTCTCCTCAAGAACAAACTGATTACAGTTTTCAGCTAATTTGATGTAAATTTTTTTGTGATATTATTTAGAACGCCCTTGATATATTTGTCAATGAATTTACAAGAATTATTACACTGTAAAAATATTCAGAAAACCCACATGCAACCGATTCCCATAAAACAAAGTGTTTTACAGAAAAATAAGTTACCTGTAGTTAATCCTTTAATGCCTACTGAACTGTACCAAGACCATTTCCACATATATCTTAAAAAAAAAAAAACAAAAAACAAAAAAAAACACATAATTATTAATCTGGAAAGTGTATTTTTAAATAAAATACCTACAATGTGCTCCTCTGTGCACATATTTTGGATTTTTTGAGCTCCAAGGAAAAGCAGCAAACTCTGAGATGTACCATTTCTCTTTCTCACCCAACCCAATCAAAGCTTTTGGGCAGTTGGCTTAGCACGTGGGTAAAACTGCCGTGGACGACACCTGTTACAGCTCAGGTAGCATTTTTAGGATGTGTATGCGTAATATAATAATCTGTTTCTGTGGTGAGGATATGTATTTATCATTGATTACAACAGTAGACAAACAGGATGGGTCACTACAGACACAGCTGTAGGGTTTCTCTCAAATGGGGAGGAGGATGTGGTTTATTTATTTATTCTGAGATAGCTTTTAAACTCACCTGTCAAGTAAATAAGCTCAAGATAACTCAGGTTGTGCCTGCCCTACTTTGCTTTCTCTTCACGCTTTCATAGAATCATAGAATGGCCTGGGTTGAGAAGGACCACAATGATCATTTGGTTTCAACCCCCCTGCTATGTGCAGGGTCGCCAATCACCAGACCAGGCTGCCCAGAGCCACATCCAGCCTGGCCTTGAATGCCTCCAGGGATGGGGCATCCACAACCTCCTTGGGCAGCCTGTTCCAGTGTGTCTCCACCCTCTGTGTGAAAAACTTCCTCCTAATATCTAACCTAAACCTCCCGTCTGTTTAAAACCATTCCCCCTTGTCCTATCACTATCCACCCTCATAAACAGCTGTTCCCCCTCCTGTTTATACACTCCCTTCAAATACTGGAAGGCCACAATGAGGTCTCTCCAGCGCCTTCTCTTCTCCGAGCTAAGCAAGACCAGTTCCCTCAACCTTTTCTCATAGGAGAGGTGCTCCAGCCCTCTGATTACTTTTGTCGCCCTCCTCTAGACATACTCCTAAATGAATCTTGCCACTACTATCCAGTGACAAAAGAACAAATCCAGAAATTAACAGAAGCTATGTGCGAATGAGTCCCAGTGGGCACACTGGCTTACAGATGCATGAGTTCTCCCACCCATCACAACTGTCGTATTATTTCTAAAATAAAACATTCTGTGGGCTAAGAAATAGGATGCTGAAAAAAGGACTGAATGGAAAGCAATGGTCTTTCTCATCACGGCTATTATTTGATCATCTCAACATCAAATGAAATACCAAATTACACCCTCCTTTGTAGAAATTACAGCAAATCTTCAGATATTTGGATCATGAAATTTGAGCCTCTGTCTTCCTTCAGACTGCCTTTTGATTCTCTGCTGTATTCTTGCTCTGCCCTGAACATCTTTTTGATTTCTGTTTGCTAAGAATCTGGTTTAGCTCTGCCTCGCTGTCACATCAGACATCTAAAATGGGTCATACAAGCTGAATTTGGTACAAGTTTTGCAGGTTGTAGAGTATCTAAAAAGATTTGTCTTTCATCATTTTGTCTAGGCGTTTTTCACGCTATGGAAGAAACCGCCTTTCTTCGAGATGAGACCCAATTTAATAAATGAAAGCTGTGTTTTGCCTATCCCATTCTTTTGTCACCCCACTTTTCTTGCAAGCTACACTGAACTCACTCTTATTTTGTCCAGGGATGAGTAGGCTCTGTCATTAACTGCTGCCACAATGGCCTCAGCACGTCTGTCCTTTCTCAGATTTCCTCACTCAGTAGAAGTTTACTTGCTCTCACAGGGATTTGATGAGACCAGTGCTCATGAAGGAGAGCTTTAGGACAGCTGAACTGTATTGGCAAGAGGTAAACTGTGGGCATTATTTAGATTGTTAACCTCTGGGAAGAGCATTTAGAAATATGGGGCTTTTTTTTTTTTTTTTTTTTTTTTAAAAAACATGTTTTATTTTTGGAAAATAAAACTGAGCTCTTGCTTTTCTGCTCTTCTCAGTAATAGTGCTCCTTTGGTAGTTTATTTCCCCCGCAGCTTTGTTCCTGCTACCTACCCCACATGGACATGTGAATGAATCAGGTTTGACATATCTGGCTCTTCCAGATTTAGAGCACTGAAAGAAAGCTGTCATGCTGCATTTGAATACCGTCTATGTGTGTGTGCCATGATCCCCCAAGGCTTACACCTCCATCAAGTGCTCTGTCACCCTGCCAATTATTTTCCCAGATTTGTTTCAACAACCTGACAGCTTTTCTGTCAGGTAACTTCTTCCATGCCTTACACACTGCTAAACAAACTGACTGCCCTAGACCCGTTCTGAACTTCCTCAACAAACACACAACAGTCTGGCAGTGGTCCCACATCACCTCATTCCACTCAGTAATCACCAGCTTCATTTTCTGGATTTACAGTGGTAAAACATGTGCATTTCACAGCCATGAAGCTCTCAGCGTGGGTAGGTCTGTTAGTCGCTGTGGCCTCTGTCAGCGTACCAGGAGACTACCTTCAAGTCATGGCCCATGCTGGGGAGAAGACACTTCAACCAGGTGAGTGGTTGAAGAACATCTGTTCAGCCACTCTGGAGGAGCTGTATGTAGAGCTACATGACCAGGCGGTAGCAGTTGAGCTCTTCAGTGCTTCAGATAATGCCAGAATTGCCTTCTGTGCTTCCTATCAGCTTCCAAAAGCTCTTGCCAAGCCAGGAATGAGAGCTAAGGGTTTGTGCTGGCATCCATTTTGAGAAAGTTATCTGGAGAACAGCATGGGAGCCAGATAGTTTATAAAAGCTTTTTTTGCCCTGGGTTTGAGTTTCCTGGGTTCCTGAAAATGCTCATGCACCAGGGCTCAGGGGAGCCAACCCAGATGCTCTGGGGTAGTTAACTAAAGGGTAGTAACTGCAGTGAGATACAGCCTAACAGATGTGTGCCACAACCTACACCTGATCCAACATGATGAACACAGACATACTGTCCAGCTGACACAGAGATAGCACAGGCTTAATTATCCACAGCTTGATTATCCAGTGTTGACACGGTTTTTATGACTAAGTCACCCCTGAGACATTCAGAATCTGGAAATCCCAACCACAGATAAAAATTTCCTTGCAGCTACATAAAATCACAGTATTTTTCTGACAAAGTTTGGCGGAGAGTTTTGAGCATTTTTAACTTATCAGGCTTGCAGTGCATTTTACAAGGAGAGTGAAGACTTAGGGCATAAATCATTGACTTAAAGGAAAACAACTGTGTAACAATATTACAAGATATACAGAACAGGATGCACTTGGATTCCAGTTTCTGTTCATTGGCTCACCAGAGAGAAGGATCATAAATCAGAAATAGAGAATGGAAATCAAAGAAAAGTAACAGGAAGTGTCAAAATGAAAACCTGGCAGAAATTACCAATAAGAGGAAAAGAAAAAAGACTCCAGATGTTTAAAAAAAAAAGAAAGAAAGAAAAAACCCAGCAACCTGGGAGAGATTCAGTGAACAAAAGAACAGAAAAGAAAAGCAGAAAAGAAACAAAAATGATAGCTTGGGTGGGGGGCTTCTCTTTTTTCTTTTCCCCTCACTTACAGTGGAGGCCTAAGGAGACAGGGCAACATGTAGCTGAGAAGATGGGGGAGGCAGGGGGGGAGCAGCCATATAAGCATCACCTCCCCTCCCCTCTTCCCACGAAGCACAGCTCTGGAAACTCTGATCCTAGAAATATTTCAATTGAGCTCACAATTCAAAAGGTTCATTAAATCCAGGATTATTACCACGAGAGAACTTGATCAGAGCAGCCAGACCGTAATGTTTAAGGGGTACTTTATTTCCACATACCTCCATGCTGCGGAGCTCTCGGTCACATGGCGAGCATGTGAAGGCCGGACCCGCTCAGCGCCAAGCCTTTTCCTCTGGGGCCATCTACCGGCCCGCAGGCGCCGTGCAAAGCAAAGCGATGCCGGGCTGCCCCCGGCTGTTTCCGTGACGATCACTTCATCAGGTGCAGTGATGCAGTCAGCGATCACGCATAGTTCCTCATGGAGCCGTATCGCAAGCTGTGCTGGGGGCTGTGGTCTCTACGTGAGGCAATCCGCCCCACTCGATGCCATGAGTCCGGTCAGCGCAGCTGGGAACGCACGCACAACGCCCATCCGGCTTGCAAACTCAGCAAGTGGATTTATGGCTCTCGGCCAGGAAAAATTAACAGAAAAGTCCTCAACAAATGAGTTCAAACGTAAGTGAATTGGGTCGATTCTCAAATCTTCCCATACCTGCCTTGTTTCCCTCCCTTCCCCACGTACGTGTTGTATTTCACAGAATCACAGAACTGTAGGGGCTGGAAGGACCTCTAGAAATCATCGAGTCCAACCTCCCTGCCAAAGCAGGCTCCACACACCAGGTTGCACAGGGAGGCATCCAAGCGGGTCTTGAATATCTCCATTTAATCCAACAATGGCCCTCAATATTAATAATTATGAAGTTAAGTTACGCTAAATCCTCCCTGCAGCAAAAGAACTCCACAAAACATTCATTTACTCACCCAAGGCTTTTTCAAACAAAATTCTGCTGTGGGAATTAAATTACAGACTGATACTTAGGAAGACAAAATCATCAACTGATCCACATTTAATTTATTACTTCAACAAATCAAGCTGAATCGTTAAGATTCCGGAATCAAGAATATATTACATTTTTATTTGTCGTCTCATTTTAGGTTAATGTTACCAACTGGTAAATATTTGTACCATGCTCATATTAAACTACAGTGCATTACTGTAAACTCATTTTTAAGCTGCTTAACTCAAGAATGGCTAGAAGTTTAGGGTTACCATTAACAAAAAAGAAAAACACAAAACGAAGCCCAAACAGCAACAAAACCAAGTGACTACCCTTCCCCAATCAAATTAAATACATTTTTCCCCATTCTCATACATTTTATAGGTTATATGACTGCTTCAACCTGCATAAACCCTATAGCAAAATGAAGAAAGCCTTGGTCCCAGCACACTCCATACAAAAATAAAATGTTACACGGAATCAAAATATTCCCATTTACAACAGAAAATGTATGCCGACCCATCAAGAGCAATTTACATTCAAAAAGCTTATCATCTTTCAAAAATACAGTTTCCTCTCTCAGAATAGAGAGAAATTGATATGCTTTTCAATTTAAGAGCTTCAGTTGCTATAATTTTAAAATTATGCAGCTGGACTATCATATATTTGCATTTCATTTAAACAGAGCTTTTCCACCAACACATCTTACCTGCTGTCTGTGCTAGAATTGTCTACTTAGTTCTATTCCACTGTAGCCATACATTTTCAGACTCAAGGAATTGGTAAAAGCCACTTGCTATACATCCAGGGCACATGGATGAACAGTGATCTGGAAAGCTACAATTTATCAGCCATCTCAAAAGATTTCTAAAATGAAAATCTGTAATTTTGTTTCAGAACCGTTATAGCACTGAGGTGAAAAATAGGCTCCTCAGAGATATAGAATATCATGGTGACATGTATGTTACTGTCAGAAATCCTGCACAATGTGGACATCAGACGTAATACCAGGTTTAAGTATCAGTTATTCCCATTAATAATGTTACAAAGCTTTGCAATTGTTTCATATTCTCCAAGGCTCAGAAACACTTCCTCAAAGTAGAGGCCTAGCAGGAAGGCCATAGGAGACATAATACATACTTCGGTGTATTTTGCATTCTGCTGAACTTCAATTATATTTAAACCTCAATACTGAGTCTTGCAAATCTGTACTGTAAAGATGCTGGAGTTCTCAGCAAAACAAGCCCTTTTTTATCTGCTGGCTGGCTGTATAACATATAAAGCAACCCTGTCAAGCTAACAAAACCCAGTGCTTCTCCACAGCCTGTAGCTAGTGAAAAATCCCCTCGAGTTACATATCCCAAGAGAGTTCTGGAGCAATGGGAAGTAACGTCTGGGAGAGTACCTGACCAAAGACCTAGAATGAGGTCTTTACATTCCTCAGTTGTTTCTTTCTCTGGAACACTGGGAGGGTTGCTTTCTTGAGCCTTCACGTTATCTTCCTCTTTCTTCTTCCTCTTATTCTCTTTTAGCTTCTGTACCCTGTGCTTGAACATGTCACGATGCTTGGGTTCTTGAGGACCACAGAAGAGTCTGTCCTTGCTTAAATGCAGTAAGTCATCTTCTGTTGGGATGCAAATCATGGCATGTAATTCAGGGTTCCCCTTTCTCAAGAGAGACAAGTTGACCCATACCAGAGCCCTGGGATAGCTCATCAAGATTGGCAAAAGGACATCTTCAGTCATTTCCTTTCCTCCGAGCTGAGAAACAAGGCGAGGCCGCCGATCTTTTCCAGAAGTGGGGTAGCACCAGGCTGATAACTGCATGAGTAATTTCTCACTCCTATTAAAAAGTTTTAAAAATAAACAAAGAAGATAGTTAGTAATAAGTAGTACAACAGAAATCCAGAAAGTCACCTATTTGAAAGAGCATGATTAAAGAAGCCCTGGGGCTTCCTGTAACCTTTCAAGCTGGTGTCTGTAACTCTCAGCACAAGAAGAACACGGGCAGGTGAAATTCATGTGTTAGGAGGCTACTTGTTCTGAAGACATGAATTTCACTCAGGCTGTTAAAGTTTGTTTTGATCACAAAAGCTTTATAACCTTCAGTGACACAATTCCGTTCTGAACTGCCAATATTTCTTCCCCTGATAACTACTCAAAAATGAAAAGATCTGCATTCAGGCACTTTCCAAACACTGTTGGCATCCACATATGTTACAGTGAAATACAGGAGATTCTATCCTCTTTGCAGATCATCTGAGAAGAGAACGTGCTCATATGCACTGCAAATTTTAAATCACAAATGTGACCCTCAAAGCTCTACACAGACAGAGCACATCAACTCCAAGAAGGTGCTAAATTCAAACCTACTGTATTTAAGACAATTCCTTACTTCATCTACTCATGGTGTTTGTTTGAGGAAACTAGGACTTCCACTCAACAGCAAGATTACTTAATCTCCTCCTCACTGTATTTGAACCAAATCTTCCTTTAATCAAGGCTGAGCCATTCCTTTTCCCAATTTAATTACTCCTAATAAATAATACCTCATGTGCTTGTACCTTTTGACATACCTGAGAACAATAAAGTCACTTCTCATAGTTTCACCTCTCTCACCAAAATCTTGGGTGCCTGTATCACCCTCTGTCTTTATGGTATCTTCGGAGCTTATTTCCATGGTCTCCTCTACCTCACCCGTCTCAGGGGAAGCTTCTTTCACCACTTCTGCTTTGGGGTCACAAAAGCCATGTCCTTCAGTTGCACAGTGCTCAGCATGTGGCGAAGAAGGACGCACAAATTCTTCTGAAGCTTTCATTCTTCCTTCCCAGCTCTTCGCCAGCTGCCTCCAAGGACAGATGAAGGGGGACAAAGTGCCCAGTTTGACATAATTTGCCCTTTTTGCAGGTGGACGTCTAAGTAATAAATCAAGTACGTAAAAAGATTTATATCCAGCATTCTTATTTCAAATTGGCACTTAGAAAGGCTAATTGTCTACTTTGCCATGCCGTTCTAATAGTAAACAAGCGTTTAAAACTTAACTGCACATTCAGTAACCTCACCAATAATTCTCAAGTTATACTTCTAGACAACACTGATACATGTTTGCCCCTCCATATCCTTTCACTGACGCCGGATACTACTGACCATTTTCTCTGAAATTCTCCTACTTGTTGTAGCTAGCAGGGGAACTGATTCCAGTTTGTCCAGAAGACACTTCCAGATGCCCCATAAGCATGGTACTGCACTGATTGTAATGAAAACAAAGGCAAACTTCTACATTCTCTCTAAGTAGCTGAGAAGCTTGCCTGAAATAACTTTATTTTTTACTCAATCTTGTAACTGAGCTTCACTCTAGAAATAGAAGGTTTTAGTTCATTTATTGACCTGATTAGCAAAACTTTTCTTGAATATATTTATTGACATAATACTTTAAAAACAATGGTGAAAGACCTTCCTGAAGTCCAAGTCTAAATGAGTGCAACAACAGATAACAAAGGGACTATCTTAAGCACTGCAGTTTGTTTTTTTCTTCCATTCTTGTAATCAGTCAAAGTTAATGTTACCGTTTGAATTTGTCAAGAAGATTGCTTTCCAGTTCTTTGGCAAACTGCATTCCCGCCGGGCAATCAGGGAAATCATCTGGAGTGTGAGGTATTCTTTGATACTCAGAATGTTTTGAAGCTTCTTGCAAGCCACCAACTCGTACACCCCGATATATCTGTTATAAAAATCAAACCCCCACCAAAAAGCGATGTTTGTATTGATTCCTGCTTCCTAACTGAAATAAAACATTAATACTGTTGAAGCCATTACTGTAGAAAACGGAAAGTCTGTAATTTCAGCTTTCCAAAAAAAAATAAAAATCAAGTTAAGTAAGGTTTTCACAGTTCTAAATGATAACTTCAACAAAAACATTGCTTGTTCTCTTTAAATTTAAATTTTGAAAAATAATCAACGAAAATAAATTTCACAGGTTCTGATCTTGTATGTTCCAGAAACACGCTATGAACTCAGTAGTCATTCTCCAACTAATTTGAACTATACAACAGGTAACACTGCAGTTATTTCCCCTCTGTATTCAGAAGTGCAATGTGAAGAGCAGAAAGGCACTACATCAACTACCTAACATTCAAAGTAGGATACCCCTAAGAGTGCCCGAGGTATAGTCAGACTAGCTCAAACCACATTTCAAGCTCCCCCTTCAAATCAAAGGCAACTAAACTGTTGACAGAATGGCAGAGATAGCCAAGCTGGAAGCAGATTAGCAACTGGCACCAAATCATTTACCATTCGAGACATACTCTCTTAAAAACACAAAATCAAGCAGCTATAACATCAGCTTTCTCTTCTTACCCTCTTCCCTCATTTCCTGCTTCAAACTGCCATATGGGCACAGTTATACTCAAAAGAAGATACAGAAAGCTGTTTATTTATTTTTAAGATTTTAAGACCAAGACTGTCATCAACCAGTTCATACATTCTCTTTATAGCAGGATTTTGATATTGTGATGGTTTGATTACACAATGTGAAGTATGCTTAAAATGGTATTTCAGACCAAATGGTATCATTTGTTAGATTTACTTGCCATTTTTAATGAATGTTACTTACAAAAGGAATCCAGAAAGCCATGCCCCAGCCCTTTGGGAGATAGATATCCCAGCCACTTCCCCATCCTGGTCGATCTTCTCCAGCCATTTTTCCTGGCTGTTGCACCAACAGTATAGGAATTTTAGATTCACAAGGACCCAAATCAAGCCGAGATCCAGGTACCAGTAACTGGGCTCTCATGTTGTTTAATTCCTAAGAAGGAGAATTTTCCCGTAAGTTAGTAAGCTTTTCCCCTCTTCCACATATCCTTCCAAGATACAGGCATGAGATAAACTTACAACTAGATAAATTAGTAGTAACTCTCTACACTTTTGAACTGACTTTCACTGAGGCATAAAAAAAACCTTTAGAAAAATCACTTAAGAACCCTTTGCCCCCCACCCCTTTAAATTTCCACTGTCCTTGATGGAGGGAAGGTACTGAAACTCAAGTCCAAAGATGTACAGCACAGATGAGGAAAAAAGGCAAGTATTCCAACTTGGTATTTATAGACCTGTGCACAAGACTGTACTAAGCACATGCTTTCAGACAGTCTGTCAATACAAAGGGAAAATCTCAACTATATCCAGAGAGATGAAAAGAGCATTTTGTCATGAATCAGTTTCACAGAAAGCATGCAGGTACCAAGGCTCTGTCAATCATCACTTGTTATATTTCATTGTACTGCATTAAAAATACATGCATGGGGAAAAAAAAACAAAACCAAAAAAACCCAGAACACCAGACTGCAATTGTACGTGTCTCTTCATGTCTCTTTTGCACCAGCTGTTCTGTAAACTAAACTGTATATTTCACAACAACAGGAAGAACATATGAAGATTGTTATGCATGACTGTAATATTGAGGAAGTATTCTGCTTTTTTACACTATGACAGTTTGAAAGAGCACAAAACCAATTTGCATCAAGAGAACATTTTGAGAAATGTTTCTGCCACACAAACATTTTCTCTTTGATTACAACGGTGTCAAAAGTTTGTCACTTCTAGTGGCAAAAATCACCTTTTTGCCAGTATATTTGTGGGTTGTCCCTCCACTGCCAATGTAAATGTCAAATTTTGAATCTGCAGAAGTGCACTTCAAACTGTCAACAAATCATAGATGCCTAGAATGACCACAACAGTGTACTGCAGTTCAGAACCAGAGAGATCTACTTTGTCTCATCTTTTTCTTGTCAGGAGAATTCACTTGGTTATGATTGAGGAGTAAATGGACAGAGCATCTCTGTGGTGCTTCATCCCTTTTAAGTGCTACATGAGTCAAAGTGATGCAGGAAAATCCAATTTCAAATCTTTCAGAAAAATAAAACCACAATTATTTAGTTCAGTGGACAATACAGTAAAGCTTTCTTTTAATTGGATATTAATAACTGCTATACAAGAATATCACATAAAGGCTACATAACAGACACTTCAACTCAGTCATCTGCTAATACTACATTAGGAGACTGCTGCTCTTGCATTTGTACGAGTTTCAAGATTTTCATATATGGACCATTAGCCATTTTCTCCATGGCAATCCACCTCATCAGTTACCTGCTCTGAGATTTTATTTTCAGTGACGTTCTTACAGATGTCCTGGTCCCAGATAAAGCTGTGAGCACACTCAACGGGTACACCCTCCAGGTACAGCTGCCTAACTTTATCATTATCTACAAAAGAAGAGAACCTTCAAACAAAACTCAAATTTTCAAAATCTCTAATGAGTACAATGAGCGAACAGTTAAGAAAACAGACTATTTAAAATGCAATCATTAGAGTGTCTGGAATATCTTACCTTAACATATGTTTTTCCAAATACAAAACATGAGATAAACTACCTGTTACTTTTAGAAGGATTAACCTGGCATTCTCACACAGACAGGTATTTCTTAGTACACGACATCACCTTTAGCAATGCAAATTTTAATGCCATTGTTAATATTCTGGACTTGGACCTGTCAGGAAAAGTATGAAGTTCACCAACTTTGGTAAAAATCATAAAGAACAACGTTTCAAAGCCTGGAATAAGTCCATCTAAACAAACTTATAGGAGAAATAAAGATGCCTTTTAAAAAATGTACATACAGGAAACATTTCTATGGGTATGACTACCATGCGACACTTATTTAGCACTAGTTTCCCACTCTCTGGATTTCTTCAGGCTTTGCACTACAAGGAAGACCATGTATTGCATAAGTCTGCACAGTCTAACAACTGTGTGCTTACCGAAGATGAATAAGACTTTTAGCTTTAAAACTCATCAATGGGGCATTAAAACTAATTCTGCTTCAACTCTCCAGTTCAAACAAAATAAAGAAAACGTACACCTACCTTTTGTACTCTGTGGATTAAAATCATTCAGCACCTAGCATGCAACGCATATCAATCTGTATTTTAAGTAAAATAAACTTTGCAAATAAAAAAACAGAATGAAGCTGTTAATATTTCTGTGGTTAAAACTTACAGGGACTGCTTTGTCATCTAAGTGGTCTTGCATATTAGAGGAACACAATATTTCTTGCTTGTTTTTAAATAACTTGATCTTTTGAATGACAAAATTCAGGTAATTTTTTCCAGTTAACATGGACAAAGAATTTCAGTACAGAAGATATAAATTATTAAGTTGTCCTTGCAATAGAATAGGTACTGCCAAACATCATTTGTAAATGATTTATAGTTGTCCATCCTACCATGAGTTGAAAAATCCTCAGAAACATTAAATGTAGCAGCTTTCCTGAGTTTGACAGTGCTATTAAGATGACACTTGCTAAGCATTCTTGTTTAAAGAACATACATTCCTTAGAATTCCTATACTGCAGAGCACGAGTATTTTTCTTCCATTTTAAAGAGCCTTTTAATGCCTGTCTCTTTCCATTCCCACAGCCCACCCAATGTTCTCCTCACTTACCCTAAAATCTAACCTCCTAGATTGTTTTTCTTTCATTCCCATTCAACCTGGAGAATTTTACCCCTCTACAAAACATACTCCAATTCAAACTGTTCCCCTTTCATTTTCTTTAGTTCACATTCAAAGAATGCTGGGGAAATAAACTTAGTGATGAGTAAGTTGATAATGATGCAGCAAATAAGATGCTACAGCTAGTACAGGAAACACTAAGCACACAAACTACTGTGCCTATTACTAAGCACACAGATGTCAGCAACAACCACCGGATTACCTACTTCTGTTGATGCCAATGGCTGGTGCTCAGGAAACACAGGGAAAGAAAAGAAGGTTTCATTCTATTTCCAACTGTTGTTCTGAGATTACCTTAGCAGTGTTAAAAGACAGGCCTAAGATTAAGAGTGCATCTGTTTGAATTTTTTCCATCCCTCTCTGAGGAGCAGCAGTAGCAGAAGCAGAAACACAAGAACCATTAGCGAATAGTTTCAGAGCATGTATGCAAGTAGTACCAGAAGAGCCAATGTAAAAGGCCAGATATGTAAACTTCTGCAGGGATGTGTTTACTGGCAAAGACTCAGGCTCTGTGTTTGCAGAAGGAACTTTAGCTCACCTGTCTTTCATGATGCATTCTCCTCTGCATTTAATTCACTGACTGTCTAGAGGTTCCAACAGACCCCATGTTGAGCAGCAAACTGTGCTAAGACAGTAGCAGCAAACCAAAACATCAGAAGAGTGCTTTAAAAGGAGAGAAGACTAATGCTAATTTGCAATCGTGTAAGCACTGACCACTCAGAGGCTTGACTTCCAGAAGACATAAACCTGCTGAAAAGGCAGTAAAAAGTGATTTGCTCATAAACTCTCTATCTTGCAACCTGAAGAAATTAGGACAGTTCTGGGTTAAATTCCCATTAGCACGCGTTCTTTATGTACACTGAACCCATGCATATGCATTCGGGAGTATGGTTAAGTGGGTAAGACTGAAATTTCTTTCGATTTTATAACACATCACCCACAGAGGGAAAAAGTACACAAATGTATTTTACAATGTTTTGAAAAAAACAAGAAGGGCGGAGGAAATAGATGCATATCATTTTATAGATTTCATGTATGACAACCCATGGGCTAAGAAGGCTGTAACTTACCTAAACCATTTGCACATTTGACAAATATTGCATCTTCAACATAAGCATATGTTAAGAAAAGCAATTAACTTCTACATAACATTAAAAAACAAGAGACATTAAAACAAACATGGAATCTGCTAAAATAAGCAGTACCATTTCAAACTTAATATTAATACCAATAGTATTTGAATATCCAAGAAACAAAAAAGGGAAAAACATTAAATACAGCAAGGATGAATGACTAGTAACATTACTCACATAAAGATCATCTCGCCATATTACCACAACTGGGTAAGGCTACATTAAAACCAAGACTCAGAAAGTTTATGTAATTCTACTGCTCACAAAGTGATTTGCTCAAGGGGCAAATTAAAACCAACTCAGTGAAACTACAGACCTCATCTTCCATCAGGGGATCAACTATCTAGAAGAGAAACTTAACTTTCTTTGTGAGTGTTACTGTGGAAACATTAGTAGTACTGTTGCTGTACTAGTATATACAATTTGCCAATATTAAATTCCTTTTTTTTTCTTTTCTTTTTTTGGTTAAACAAACTGCCCTTCATACATTTGAAGAATTCCTTCCCTGAGAATCTACTGGGCAAAAGAACCAATGGAACCAGGACAGAACTGGATGAAAAAAATGCTGGTAAAACTGCTAAAATGAATTAGAATAATCTTTGGTAAAGCATTGCTTTTGACGAAATTCTTGCTGGATATTCCAGTAATCTGACATCAAGCATGGACAATAATAGAGTTCTATGGAAGAGTGCAACACTAAGATCAGTCTGCAGCATTGTCATTCCAGACATTCGTGGCTTACATTCTTCACCCAAAGGTGAATTTTTTCCTCCTCCATTTAATTCTCCTCCATTTATTTAATGGATTTCTGAACTCCTGCAAAACTGCCAGGCAATCAAGTAGGTTGACAGGAAGAAAAAAATAATAATACATACAGTTGATTTATAGAGGCAGTGAAAAGTGCAATAAGATCACATGCCCTAACAAGATCACAAACTAAGCTGCACATAATTCCTTGTCCTGAAATAGAATACAGTGGGAAGAAATTGTAATGCTTGCATAGAGAGAACTGATCTGATTATATAACTAATCTGCCTTTTGTATGCATTTTGCACAATAACTGATTATACCTGGGCTTCCTTTTATTAATACTGATGCAATTTTTCTTTACAAAAAAACAAACAAACAAGCAAAAAAACAAAACAAAAAAAAAAAAAACCAGAAATCAAATGCAACTGAAAGCCTTCCCCAGCCTAGAAAACTGCATAAGGATCTGAATCCAACATGGATTGATTTTCTAGAAGTATTGAAAAAAAAAAAAAAAAAAATCAAGTAACTTCTCTCAACTACTTGAACAAATAAGCCTATTACGGCGAGACATAGCACTGGTAGTAGCTGTCACATAGTCAGTTACAAAATCAAGATAGGAACAACAGGCTTTGGAGAGTAGTAATAGCTTCTCTCTTCAACTAACACCTAGGAATATCAATGAGGCAGAGAGAAGAGTGGCAGT
>JAOWBP010004028.1:14432026-14486697 GCA_028571105.1 Tragopan temminckii | reverse complement strand
TGTTTTTATTTTCAGGCTGGTTTTGTAGCCACTTCATGCTTCAACACTAGTAAAAGGTTGGGTCGTTTTGAACTAATACTCCATGTCCTTTTTGGATCTTGTAGGTTGCGGACATCAAACGCGTCAACAACTTTATCAGGGAGCAGGACCTGTATGCCTTGAAGTCCATCAAGATCCCTGTGAAGACCCACGGGCTGCTGACAGAGAGCAGCAAGGAGCTGAGGCCGCTCCCGGCTGCGCGCTCCCAGAGCGGCGTGGTGCTGGTGGACGTGCCGGAGCCTGGCGCTGGGGGCAGCGGCTCTGCTGAGAGCAGGCAGCTCGTGGATTACTTCAGGGGCATCGACAAGAGCATCCAGGACGCCGTGCAGGCGGAGGTGCAGCTGAACGCTGAGTTCTGCGTGGAGGCACCGGAGAGGCTGCTGGCCGAGCCGGGGAAGCGGGAGAGCAGTAATGGTGCAGACTGTGGAATCCAGTGGTGGAACGCCGTTTTTATTATGCTCTTGGTAGGAATTGTCTTGCCGGTATTTTATATCATCTATTTTAAAACACAGGAGAACGGCCCGGCGGCCCACGCCTCCAACACAACGGCAACCTCAAATATTTCAACAGATGGATTGGAAGGGAAATTACTACAAAGCTCAGTTGTAGAAAAAAATGCTAAGGGGGAGATACAGCCAAATACAGCCTCTCCTCCCAGCACTGACGCCCATAAGATGGTGACTCTGACTCGAGTGCAGTCGGGGGGATAACACTACAGATATTCTCATTTTTTTTAAAGTAGTCAATGTAGTTCTGAGCTTGACTGAACTGGAGATGCGATTTGATGGAAGAATAAGGATGCTCTGTTGCTTGTGAAGACCAACGGGCAACTGGCTTAACATTTGTGAGCTCTGATGAGGGAAAGTATTTTGAAGCAGTTTGCTCTTCTTGCTTGCTTCAGGTATTTAAGAGTTCTTAAGAAGCTGAACCCTTTACTTCTGTGATAAGAGTGCAGTATTGGTATGATTGGAAAGCTGGGGGCTGTTTGTTTTTTTAAGAAAATACGTTTTGCTTAGAGTAGAGGTGAGGACTGATCTTTTTCAATGAATTGTCATTTTTCTGTCTTGCAGAGCGTGGCAGCCTTGGCAGGCCTAACCCAAAAAGCAGTGGCTTTTAGTTGGTTGGCTGGGGTGTGGCACAGCACAGGGACGCCAGCAGCACCTCACCACTACACCTTGTGCACGATGGTTAAGCGGTGGGTGGTTCGAGTCCCGCAGTGGCTTTGGTGAGGCCAGAGCTTCTCTCCTGGTGGAAGTCCCTCAGAGACTTCCTGGGAGCCAATGTCCGTGCAGGCAGAGCTCATCGCAGAGTCCTTGTTTTTGTCAGGGTTTTGTCAGAGCCACAGCGGGCTGGCAGCAGGTGTCCACAGTATTGGCAGGAGATTGCGAGAACAGAGTTAGGCTTGTGGGATGGTGTGCTCTTCTCGAGGGTTTCTTTGGTGTGAGGAAGTCTAGCTGTTACCTGCTTTTGGTTTAAATCCATAGTGGTGCATCTCAGATGTCACATCGCAGTCGTGGACTTGAGTTTCCTTGTTTGTACTCTGCAAATGAGAGTGCTGCTGAGTTCACCTACAAAGACCAGCAGAGAAGCCCAACGTTGTGTCAGGTAGTCACAGAAAGGTGTATCAAATGCTTTCTAGATGGGGACTAGGAAGCTGCTGTATGCTGAGCAGTCCTGTCCCCTCTGAGTAAATAGGAGGGATGGGTGGAGGTTTGTGTGGCTGAGCTGTACGTAAGCCTGATACGTGTGCTGTGTCAGTGACCTCTACATGCTGGAAGTGAGCAGCCGTGAGGCTTTGGGAGAGAGTTTTGCTGCAGAGAATTGTCCTCAAAACTTTTTATTCAACAAATTCAGGGACTGCAGACAGAGGTAAGCTCTCCCAGAGCTAAATGCTGAGATATTGTAGCACAGTTGCATGAAACCCCCAGGCAGGCGATGCGGGCTGTAACCCAGCAGCAGCAGCTGGTTGTGTCGGCTGGTGGGGAGCCTTGGGGCTGTTTGCACAGAGCTGAGCTCCTGCAGGGGAGGCAGAGCTGGTGAGCAGGCACACAGAGTGGCAGTTTGTCTTTGCCCCGCACTGCAGCCTCCCCACCATTTGTTGTGTTCCCAGCAAACTCAACAAGATGCCTGCAGAAAAAAAGCAGAATCCATCTGTGACAAGCTGTGCAGGTCAGACCTGAGCTGCTGGAGCAGTGCTTGCCTGCTGCGGGCCTTGCAGCAGAGGGCAGTGCTGCCTGGGAGCTGTGGAGGCTCACAGCAGAGGCAGTATTTTTAGGGACCCTGGCTGCAATGGTGGGCTGTGATGCTGAACCTAATGTCTGTGCATGAACCACATGCAAAGGTTGGTTTGGGTTTTGTTGGTTGTTTTTCATGCTTTTTTTTTTCTTTTTTTTTTTCCAAAGCCTTTCTGTTGCTGCCTAAAACAGCAGAAGTGAAGGTGGGTGAGGGGAGCAGCCTCATGGCATCTTCTGCATGGCACAAAAGATGTGGGGGGAAAAGAGCATTACATGAAGCAGAGCCCTGTGGTGTTACACCTGTATCCCAGGGCTCCTGCAGCCTTAAAAAGGGCTCAGGAAAGCCTGAGCAAACCTAAGTTGTGAACGAGGAACCTAAAGTATCTTGTAATGGGAAAAAAAGGCTCGTATTTTCTTCTGTGAAGGAGAAGTATCCCTTGTGGTTGGGAAGAGGGGAATCGTTACGTTTTTAAATCAAGTGAAATGAAATAAAAGCACAAGGGGCACTTACCCACCCCAGACTGCGTGTTGGGTGTTTTTCAGTTTGTTGTCTGTGTGGTGGATAAGCTTTGCTTAGGAAGATGTGTTTTGCAGGAGTAATGCGGAGCGCCACAACATGTAAGCGTTCCCAACGTGTTGTGCTGTCACGTTTGTTTTGTGCCAAAGCATTTGTTTTGCAGAGGTTCGGCAGCAGCGCTGTGACCTCCTGCTGCTCACGGCACACAGAGCAGAGCCTGGGGTGGTGATGCTGAGGGCCGCGGAGCACAGCAGTGCTGCAGCAGCTGCAGGGAGCGCCAACGGAGAGGGGCAGGAGGGCCGTAAGTACGTCCTTGCCTTCTGTTGTTCTTCTCTGTAAGTGTTTTATAATCTTAGAGTGCTTCTGTTAAGTGAACTGTGGGTACAGCTTGAAAATGGTACTTGAGGACCGAACCCGAGGAGGATTTTGGGTACTGCAGGAGGGCACGGAGCGGACAGACGTTGTGCTCTGCAAATACGACAGAGGCTGGAGTACACAGTAAAAGCCAGTATCTTTACTTTAGTGAATGCAGGATACAAATATTTTACAACAACCTCTAGCATTTTTCTTAACCATTTGATAAAAAGTTCACTAGAATATTTATTGTATATTGAAGAAAAAACAACACATTCAGGGAAAAAATTGAGATTAACTTATTTTTTTCTTAAAAGATTCGTCTCAAGGATGGCAACAAAGTCCAGCTTGTGCCGCCAAACGGCTTATCATCATTAAACCGTGAACAGCTTCTTTGTGAACTGTTGACTACAAACATTTACCAAATACATAAATCTCTTTTAAAAAAGCCATTTTAAATATAGCAAAGCAGTGTTCTCTTGCACAGCAAAGTGAAGAAAGTTTCTACTAAGATTTAAATGTTTACATTGAAGTCTTTCTTTCACATTCTAATTTAACTTCTTCCCACGATGGATTGTTAGGAGTTGTTATGTTCCTTATTTACTATGTATTTCTTGTGCGCACAGCAATTCGCAAGGCTCGGATGCTTTAGTGTCCTTGGAGTGAAAGGAAAGGCTGAAGCGTTGTTCTGACAAATCCCTGACTGGGGATTTTCAAATACATGTGAATTTTTAAATACTAAAGTGAGAGCTCAGAGATGGAGAGGTGATTTGTCACAATAGAAGATAGAAATCTGAAGTCACTCAGGCTTCAGTGGCTTCAAACTAGGATTGGATTCACTTGCAACTTCAATATATTTACTTAGTTAAAAAAAGTATTTTTCACCTGTTGAAATATCTGTGCTATGTCTTTTTCTCATTATAAAACATTTTTACAATTCCTAAAAAAGTATGTTCCAAAGTTAGTTACCTGTTATTAAAAACCAGGCTTCCCATTTATTCAGTGGCGTGAGGTTCCCCCGCTAGGAGAGAACGCGGCCAAAGTCTCCTGCTGAGTCTGTGGGAGGGGACGGGGCACAGGGCAACACCAGAACAGTCCCGTGAGCAGTTCTAAGAACCTGCGTGTTGGTTTTTGAATTCATAGGTGCAATTTCAATACAAACTCTAACCCTTATGTAGCTTTTTCTTTAAGAAAACAGTAATAGTACTGTTTACAAACCTGCATAGAAATAAAGACTATTGAGATACAGTCAGCAAAGCCATCTCGTAAGGCACACAAGAAAATAGACAGTAAATGTGAATGCAGAACTCCCACTCAGATGTACAGCAAAGTTCATATATGTGCATAAATAATGAAAAAAACCACATAACTTTTCCAAGCATTAAAAGGATCTCCCCAGTGGTAAGTGAATTCGGTCACTTGGGAAATAAATGAGAAAAGTCTCCCTTTCCTGCAGGCTCCTGCACCTGGGCACTGCAGAGCATCACAGCTCAGCCATGGAGCAACAGAGACTGTTCGTGTTCAGCAGTCACCATCACAGCAGCAGAGCCACAGGCACCAGCTTGGTTCTCCAGCTGCACGTTAAAGCGAGCAGCCGTGAAGGTAGCAGGCGCTGCCCCCATTGGATCACACTGGAGTTTCTCACACTCCCTAGTTAAAATATCAATTAATTATTTTTTTTTCAAATCTGACAAAATTATTTTATAAATATCAGGGATTATTTATAGGGGTTTCAGTAACCAAACAGCACTGTTGTCTTTTTTTCCCTCCCCAGAACTACCAGCAGTAATTCATTAAGAATTCATTAAGGTCTACTTAATTTGGTTCCCAGCATAAAAGAACGTGCAGGAGGATGATCTGCGTGGAGCCAGGAGTGGGAATGAAACGTCTACAAAGCAGGAAGGCTCCATGGAGCACTGCTGGTTCCCCTGCAGGTGGGTGCTCCCAGCTCCAGGCTCCTGCAGTTTGCAGCTGCTCAGGTGCAGCCTTTCCCAGGAGCTGCTGCTGCCCTTCCCGTTCCCACAGCTCCACACAGAGCAAGCCCTGGCCCTGTTCTGCCTCAGGGAAGCAGCAAAGAGGCTCTGCATGGTTCCTTCTGAAGCTGCGGCTTTATCCCAAACCACTTACCACTTCAGAAACCCTTTGTGCTCATCTGATATGTGTTATTTCCCTATCAGGAGAAATTAGGTCAAGCTTTTTCCACTGTTTTTTGTTTGTTTTTTTCCTCCTCAGAAGAGGCAGTTTTAAAACGATGCCTTAGGATGTGTTGTAGCAGATTTTTTTATATTTATGCAGGATGAACTTAACTCCGGATTTTTTTTTTTGCCACTTTGCTATTTATATACATATATATAAAATGTATAATGAAGCTTAACCATACAGCACAGAGATTACAATTTAACGGCACACATTCACCACCAGTGAGGGGGACAACCCCTTTATACACCCTCTGAAAAATCTGGATAATAATATTAATAATAATTAAAATCCAAAGAAAGTACAGTATATTTAACAAAATAGTAAATATTAAACAGTGAATACTCTACTTAATAAGGACCTCGCCTTTCTCAAGTCGGCGTCAATCCACAAAAATATACTTTTTAATCTGGTGAACGTACAATACATAGGTACTTACACCAAAGGTGATAATATATTTAAGATGCTATATACACAAAGAGTTTGGCTCAAATTTAAATTTACATATAAGTGTTCATGGCTTATTTTTCCCCCAAGGTTCCGCCTGCAAGTTTTTCCTTTTCATCTTTGAAAGCAAAAACTAGAAAGTCAAAATAAGATAAAACTATACTCTACAAAAAAGCTACAACATACAGCTTTGGCTTATATAAATAATTCATAGCAGAATGTGTTCAAAAGTACTGTATATAACTTTATATATAGTCTTCAATTCATTAGGGTATTGTTTTCTTTAATATAAAATATACATGAGCTAAAATCCGTTTCTATATTTTTCAAAGGTATGAACGTAAAAACAAATTTGTCAAACATATTCCAATTATAACTTAATATATTAATTTTATTTTGTTAATGTTCTATTTTCTAGGCTAATATTTTCGGAATATTTCATGCGAGTTCTCTATGTCTCTCTCTCACTTGTTAAAAAAATCACTTCTTTGACCCAATACACTTTTTTTTTTTGCACGTGCAAAACAGGGTTTTTGTTTTTTTATTTTCTCTAGCATCAGCCCTTCTCCATGCACCCTCTGCAATAGAGACCCATGCCAGGTGGGGTAATATAAAGGTCATTTTATGTACAGTATTGCTTTCTTCTTCCTGCTTTTCTACTGCTCTGCTGCTACAAAGCATTATTTCTTAACTACAAGTAACCATACAGCTTTAATAAAACACACAGGGACGTTACTACAGGCGAGCCCTCTTGGTTTCTGCAATCTAGTGTGGTAGGATTATAATACGGGTACAATGTTTCTTTGCAAAACAGGTTATATTATTAAAACAACAAGTCCAGGTAAGTGCCAGACTAGATCAATACCTACAGGATTGTTCTGTTACGTTTTACCATGGGACATCTGCAGCTATACAAGAAGTTTGTAATAAGTGCCTGATGATTCTGTGTATGCTACACACACTAGCACATATATATGCATGTGAAGATATATATATGCACGTATGTATATACATATAAATATACTTATTTCATGTCCTTATTTATAAATTTAGATATGTCAGGACAGTTCATTTTGAGAACACAAAACTGAAGAGGCAACACTGCAAGTTTATGTCACCCACGTGTCCATCCTCATTCGTTTTACCGACGGACTCTCTCTATCTTCTGAATTTGGCGGCCTTCCCAGCACCACAGGAGAGTGGAAGTCACTCCGAGGGTCCTCCCGGTCGCTGCCATCGTAGGAGCTGCTGGAGCTGCTGAGGCTGTCGACGGGAGAGCGGCCCAACTCCTGGCGCTGCGGCGGCTGCTGCGGGGGCTGCGGGGGCTGCGGCTGCTGCGGGGGCTGCTGCTGCGGGAACCCAGAGGGAGTTACGCGGTCCCGGGGAGGTGAAATCGGTTCCGATTTGATGTTGATGTTTTGGTTGGTGTTAATGGATAAATTTGAACCCTGAGATATCTGGCTGCCAGTACTGGGAAAAAGAAAACCGAAAGGAAGAAATAAGAAAACATGAGAATGGAAAAGAAAGCGACAGCTCATGCATCCGCTGGACGGTACTGCCCTGTAGTTCGACATCCTTGAAATAAGCGTGTAAAGAACTGCCACTTCCTAACGTGAAAGAAAGCATCAATTAAAGATCTCAAGTACTTCTGTAGACGTTAAACACAGACAGCAATAGGTAGCCATTCCAAACACTGAAGTTAATCGTGTTGGCGACTTCAGCAAGGAGGCGGGCCTGCAGGGATACGGCATGTCAGCTTCAGGCCTGAGCGAAGGGCCGCAAAGGATACATACAGTACAGCCTGGGCACAGAGCTGCAGCCAGCGGGCCAACTGGAAAAGCAATGTACATGTTGGGGGCAGAAAAAAAAGCAAAATGGTTTTGTGTTATGTATTTCCCAGTGCAGATAATTCACCTTGAAGTTCCCCGCCATGCAGTACTGCACTATTACAAATCTACTTACACGAGAGAGCTGAGGGTTGCTGGACCGAGATGGTGCTGCTGCCAGGCAGATACCTGCCCTAGAGACAGCATTCCTGGGGAGTTAAATCCCTGCAAGGCAGACAGGTCTGCGCTAGTCAAGGAGTAATCTGAGGGAAGAACAGATAAAAAGGTATATTAACAGACTTATTTATATGTACTTACATATACATACACATATCTAAATATGTCATACAGACACAGACAAACAGAAAGGCTTTCTGCCCTGAACACCTAAAGGCAGGTGGCCCAAAGGAGCCCACAGGTGACCACTTTGATACCTGGAGAAAGTCCTCCCAACTTCAGGAGCACCACAGCAGGACACATAGCACCAGCTGCATTCTGCAGTTCCTACCTACATGCCACTGCCTTACACAGCTGCTTCTAACCTAACACACGCACACACCTCTTTACAGCAAGTTGTTTCTGAAGATTTTAATCTGCAAGGAAAGCTCAAAATGAAACAAAAAAGGAAGGAATGGTGTTTCTTGCTCTGAACTTACTGAACAAAACGTGACTCTGGTTCAGCTTCATATCAAACCCGTACTTAGACGGGAGGCAGCAGTTCCCCAGACACAGCGTGCACCTTCTGGCTGCTGCCTCTGCTACAAAGCATTGTGCAGCCCTACAGCCCATCCCCACGGCAAGCGGGGAACTACTCACTGCTGCTGGCCCAGCTGCTCAATAGTGAGCGCAGGGAGTGGCACAGGGACCCACACCTGTGTGTGTGAGCACAGGGCCGTGCACCCACAGGGTGCTGTGAGCAAAGGCACTGCAGCTGGGAGCCTTAACAGCCCCCCTGCACGTGGGTGCAGCCCTACCGTAATGCATCACATTCTCCCTCTTCCCACAACAGTGATTCGTTATTTTACGTCTGAATAAATGGGCATCTCTGTACCAAATGAGCTAATTTACAAAAGAAAAGCATTGTTTAGAAATATAACTTACTTAAATGAGTAATAGGAAAACCAACTGATCACCAGTCAATGTCAGGCTCTTAGTTCTGCCCAGGCTGCAATGCTCAGACAGTTCTCACTTCTCATTCACACGAGGAGTTATTTTCATTTTATCATCATCACCCTCTGCTTTTCTTTCAGGTTCAAAAACAAAGCTGCAAATACTTGTCTGCTTTTAATTATCTTGTAACATCGCTTCCTTAAAATAATTTCTGGCATTTAGAGGGTAAGACAAAATGCTGGGAGTCAAACTTACATCACCCACAGGGTAACTAGAAACTCCACTCACTCAAGTGTGATTGTCTGATTGCTGTCCTAGCATTGTCCTAAAATGCCAAAACCATTACAGTTTATCTCTCAGTCTCCCCCTGCCCATACACCAACTCGTTCTGTGTGCAACTTGTCAGGGTTTTCCTCTCGTTGCCCTATAGAGGGAGGCAAATGCAGTGCCAGCAGCCACGCTGCTCAGAGATGCATGGGCAGCACTGCATGAATCTCCATGAGGACACTGGCAATCCTGGCAGCAGCCCAGCACACTACGCTACGTACGCTGCCTTTTTGTTTCTTCTCAGCTGGCATTTGTACCCAGCAGTTTGCAAGACAAAAAAAAATCCAGCCCTCCAATGATGAGGACATGGACTCAACCTACAGAGCTACTGGAGCTGTAACAACCAGCAACACGTGGATGGAAGCCAGGCAACTATTTTGGTTCAAAGCCAACTTTCTGTTTTTTAAGACCCCTGAAAGGCTCTGTCTAATAGATACGATTTCGAAGCACCTGAGAAACACTAAAGGCAAAAGAGCTTTTCACAAAACACAGCGTTACCCAAAGGCAGCGGGCTGGTTTTTAGAATAGTTTCCTAGCAGTAACAGCGCCTGGCTGCAGTGTGGGACACATGCTCACTGTGTGCTGCTCCCAAGCACTCGGTGCGCAGCACCGCTCCACTTCCCAGCAGCTGCTGCCACACTGCACTGCCTCCGACCAACACACAGCGCAGAGGGAACAGCATCACTGCTCAGGGGCAGGAAAACAACAGCAGCCCTCTGAGTGGGCACAGGAACTGCTAGCTTACTGTAAGCAGCAATTAAACAAAACGAATCACAGCCAGGTCTACATGTCCAGTACATTCATGCTGCAGTTTCTAATCTTAAACAAGAAACTAACAACAATTCTTCACTCGCAGCACTGTTACTGCAGCCCCATCCTGTTCACTGGCCACTCCAGCCCTTACCCCTCAGGGCAGCAACCACCTGCACACGTTTCTCCTGCGCTCAAGTGCTCCAGCAGCAGAAACCTTTGACCCTTTCTGCAGCAGAAAGCACTGCTGACTGAACAGTCCCTGTTCAAACCAAACCCCTGCATGCAGTGGGTGCAGGGCAGCGCCTCCAAGGCAAACCAATGCAGGAAGAGTACTAATAGCAGCTGATGGGCACAATGATACTGTTGCAGGGAATAGACCAAAACAGATTCCAGTTATTGAGCTGACAGATGGTACAGGTAGGAACTAACAAAACATCCTGAAGTCCTTTAAAGCTTAAAAAAATATACCAAAAAACAGCCAATGTATAAAATCCAGCCTTTTTGTCAGGAAAATGATTATGAAGGGACGGCACTCGTTCTGCTCCCTCTTTCAGAACAGACAGTGCCCATCCTTGCAGAACACAAACACAAAAAGCCTTTGTTTAACTCGAGTCCTAGCTACTTTCTACATACACGAAATAAAGTTTCTTTGGATTTGCCCTGACCTTTGCACAAGGCCATGCTTTGTTTCCTGCTCTGCCCTCTTGGGCTTTTTTGCCCAGCAGAGCCTTCTGACGGGAGGAAAAGAGAAGAAGAAAAGACAAAAGGGAAGAGCTCAGGTACAAGCTGCTCAGCCTGAGCTTTCGCTGCCCACAGGACATGAGACAGCCCTCAAACAACTGCATGTGTGCCTTCTCAAAAAGACCACTGCCATGTTTTAAAAATTGCTTAATTTGTAACACACCATACACTGCCTTTTCTGTTCTTTGTTTCAGAGCTCAGCAAGCATTACAGACTGCCTCAAATCTCAGTCCACAAGGAATGCTCACACACCACCAGAAGTCTCCTTTAAGAAGTTTTCTTGCATAAAACAATGTCACCAAAGAAATACATCTACAGACTCATTTGCAGAGTATTTAATATGACTGGACTTTAATTCTGCTTGGAGTATATACATAATAACTAACTGAAAGCCTAAAGTAAGACTTCAATGCTACTACTGCCAACACAACGCTCCCCAGGTCAGAAATTCCTGTTATAACAGACATTATAGCATTTACATTTGGATGTCCTAACTAGATTTCACCTAAAAGGAACAGCACACTGGGCAACTATTTCCTTTGTTTTCCCACTTGCTTTTAAGCAACAGCTTAACTTAACTCAGACCTAAAACCACGCTTATCTGCAATGCAGTTTCTCTGTAAGTGCATGCAGAAATTAAACTATCCATCACAGACCAGCCCAAGTCCATCAGGTGTGGCCTATCAAGGAAATGATTATCAAAAACTCCCTTCCCTGTTGCATACAGGCTCTGTGACAAACACAGAACCTCGAGAGCAGGCTCTGAGTTAAGTCTGCTGGTGTGGAGACAAAGCAGGAGGCACCACGGTCTGAGCTATGTTCTGAATGGACAAACCAACTGCCACGTTCCTAAGTTATCCGACTCACACTTTGGATAAAAAAGCAGTTTTAAAGTCCTTCAGACACTCGCAGTGACGAAATGCTGACTGTGCCCACCACCAACTCCCCGCCTCTCTCTGGAGAACACAACCAAAGAGGAAGGGGCCCTTCTGCTTTTTGAGAACTGGAAGTCCTCTCTGAATCCAGCTCCCTCGTGCCACGGGAACTCAGCAGAGCGCGAGGCTCAGCACGCCCTGAAGTACCAACACTGTCAGTGTGAGGTTGTCACCTCACAGATGGACAGCGAGAACACCACAGCAATAAGGAAATGCATTCATTGTGTCTCTGCCTGCATTCAGCTGTGCACAACTTGACTGAAAGCTTCTTCCGTCTGTAAGTCCCAACATTGACACATTTTACGTTCGGAAGGCTCATTTCTGGATGAATAAAAGCCTTCATTTCAACTGAGCAGCAAAATAAAGCCAAGTGTCACAGAAATGCAAATTTTCTGGGCTTATGAATCACAAAACCTGGTGCATCTGAGGAATCAAGGCACGCACAATGCTTACCAGTGTTGTAGGCAGTGGGCATGGCCGAGTACACGAGTCCCTGCGGCGGCAAGCTGGGAGTTGTCACTGACACCACGGGGGTGGCGAGGGGCTGCGTGGACTGAGAACTACTTATCCTTTGGGTATTCTATAAACGATGAAAAATAACAGCATGCCTTGTGATATCAGTCAGAGCAACAGAAACTTACGTGCTAATAGAAAAACAGCGCTCAAATAAAAGGTGTCACTTTGCTTTGTGTTTTAATTAGCAATACATAGCTTTCGTCAGGATGGATTTTATAAATGAACCTCGACATTTCAAGACTCAACCAAAAACGGTCTCAGCAAACAGAAATGAAAAAGGTAAGACTCACTGGTCCCCTCCTGAGCATGCACATCTCAATAGTGTTCGTTTCAGCTGAAGGACAAGAACTCAATGCACTTTCTTAGGGATACATACAACAATTCTCAGAAGTTCTTAAGTGACTGAAGGGGCTTCAAGCCTTATTTTTGAAGAGGATCTAACGCAGATGGCGAGCTGCAGTTCCATTAGGGACAGACCCCACTTCCCAGCCGTTAATCTGACTGCCGCATCTCAGCTGCCAGCTCTGACCCTGCGCTAACTACACCTGCCCTGACAGCAACGCAGCGATGGTGTACGGTTCTGTTGGTAAGACCTTGGCCAGGAAACAATCTTGCTGTTCCCATGGTTGCTGAGAAACCGGTGAAGCACTTGTTATAGTGCAGATACGTTTCGAAGCAAATGACATTTGAGTTAATGCAGAACAACTGTGCCTTCTGACAGGAAAAACAGCCGAACTCCAGAGTCTCACATTATCTGTTCTCGCTGTAGGCGTGAGCAGTCTTTCTTTGCCATATACTGGAGTGAACATCTGTAGCAAACATATCACTCACATTAAGCTCTTCAACAAAATTTGCTGTTTAGAAAACCTAACATTAAATATTGCGCTGAATGCCAGCAGACAGCAAAGTGCTCTGTCACAGACACACAGCTCTCCATGGATGCAATGCTGTGGGGTTTCTTGTTAAGCAAGAGATGCTTCATTTTACTGACAGAGCTCCTAACTTCCCTTTCCTTGCACTCCATATTTCTACATTCTCAAAGAACATTCCCCATTAAGAGAGCTGGAGTTCATACATTTTTAAGGCTATTGCCTGTATCCCCTGTATTCCTGAAGAAATGTATCTGCTACAGAAACAGTGGGATTTTTGTCTCTTTGGTAGAGTTTCACTTCCTAGCTTTAGACAGGTACACTGCAGCTACCATATTAAAACGAGTGTAGCACAGCCTTCCCACACAGTGATTGCCATGCCATGCCTGGCCCCAGCACTGCAGGAGGGCCCTGAGCCCCACAGCCTCTGGGATCTGCTCCACTTCCCAGGTTCCAAAGCCCTAAAACTACAAAGTGAGTCCCACTGATTTTCTGTACAATTGAGCCTTCTAAATCACTTAGGGACTTCTGAAAATCTCCACTAGACCGAGTTTATCTGGCCCTAAGATATGTTATTAGAGCAGATTTTTGTCTGTCAGGAATTGACCTTTTTACAAAGCTTTCTTGGATGGCAGCCTATAAAGTTGGGATTACTGCATAATGGAAAAGTTAGAGGAGTACACTGGGAAACAATCCAGGCCAAAGGATTTCCCCATGGGATTTTTTTGCTTTTTTGAGTGGATAATAAAGGTGGTTTTCAGGGGTGGTTTATTTCTGAATTACTCTGCCACACAAAGGCACTGAGATGTATCTGGATGTATCCAACACTCGTTGCTCTTGGAGAGTCAGCCCATTCCTTAAGCTGTGCACGGGACAGGGGACAGTCAGAGCTGGATACCTCTGCTTCACACTACTATTTCTGCTCCAAGCAGACCGAATATGCGCTCACAGCTGCGATGTGGAACTGCTGTCTGGCACTACATCAGCACCAGAAAGGAGCACGGTAGGAGCGATTCCCTTACAGGTGCTCTACATGCTGCCACGAGCTTGCAAGGAAGGCCCTGCAGCTCCTCCGTGCCCCCCAGCAGCCCGTGGCACAGCCGCTAGAGGGCCCGCTCCCCACGCAGCATCCGTACACCTCAGTGCAGCATTTCACATCGCAAGGGGTGCAGCAATTCTAGCAGGAGAATGCCTTAATTCAATTGCTTTCGCACAAATCTGATTTCTGACATTTATGCAATGCTATTTTGATTAAGAGTTCCTATGTTGAATTAAAGCTCTCGCGCTGGAAACAGACACTCCTTACAAAGGTGAGAAGCCGGTGGGGAACTGCTCCGCTAACAAGGCAGCCCAATGACACGTATCAACTATCACACTGGATTTCAGAAACACATATGCCCTTACTTCTGTATATCTATTGCTTACGTGTAAGGTAAAAAACAACCAAAAGCATGCATGTATTAAGAAACGTATCTACGTCACTACATTTTCCATGCTTTCATGCAATTAGAGCCTCCTGTTAGCAACAGGTCCATGTTGGAAACCAGATCAAGTCGTACGCTACGCAGAGTTCCCGGTGGGTCTTTAGGGCTGCACTGCGATGCAGCACCTCCTGCACGCTCTGTGCTACGGCAGCTGAACAATTTGCAAATTGCTCTAAAAATAAGTTACAAATTATTGTAGCCTTACGTTATTTTCCAGACAGAATGCCAAATGTTAAAACCTTTTGGAAAAAAAAAAACCAGCAAAACACAAATCCCAGGAGTTTCCTTTCAAAAACAAAGTATCGTTCCACTGGAAAAAAGGTAGAATAATACGTTTTGCAATTCTCCGTTCCTTTTGGTAAACAGGGAACACCCCTGTGGTTTGATAATCTCAAGCAGGATGAAATAATGCTAAACTCAAAAAGGTGACCTCATCAGCAATGATATCATCTCCATGCAATAAGTAATACACGGCACACTTGTGTTACTATCTGAAAGCGTCAGGACTGAAGCCACCTTCTAAAAATATTGCAACAATTTAGGGGATAAGTGGTTGCTTATGTTTCATAAAACAAAGCACATCAAACATGCTATACACATGGACAGTTACTCTGTAAGGCTCTTTTCCAATGTTCCCTCCAAGAAAAACAGAAATCATGTCAGTAAAAAAAAAATTTACAAATGGAAAGTGCTCAACTTTGGATGTGAATTCAACTTGAATTGGTCCATTTTTAAGTCTGATAAACAATTGTATTTCCATCTGCTACCAAGGGAACACTGGAATTGTTTAAAACACATAATGAAACTACAGTTAAACAGAACTGTAGTAAAAAGTCTTGCTGTGTCTCATCAAACAGGAGCCCAGACTCACCAACTCCAATTCATCCTCCTCCGTCTGTACTCAGCAAACAAGAGGGATAACACAGTTACTAACAATAGCATTGCTTTCAAAGATGGAAGAAAAAGTCACGTTTGTGCTTTACATTTTTATTCATTTCAATTAATAACGCGAATTTGCCTCCTGACTCTGAATAATACTGCTAGGAAGTACCTCATGTAATGCAGGTCGCTTGATAAGAAATACTGTACCAAAGACATATTTTGGCAAAACTAAAGCAGAAAAATTAATAAAAACAAGAACACAACTACACATTGACATCATATGTAGGTATGCAACACAGCTGTTTCTGGCTGCGTCTATGCAATGCACAGTGAGCAAAGTAACCAAATATTTCTCACATACAATCACTGTGCCATCCCAGCACCTCTAAGAATTTTCCTTCCAAATTCCTCACAAAGCCAAAAAGTATGTGCAATTTTATGCCATTCCTGACAACGGCACAGTAAGTGGGTACTGTGCACTTCTAACGTTAGAACTGCACCAACGCCACGCTCTTTTTGTACCTATTTCTAATTATTTTAAAAATCATTTTCACTTTAAAATCTATCTAGTGCATTTCCTGTACTCCGCACTTCAGTGTTCCTAAAAAAACCCCTCATCTTTAAGAATCATTACTCCAAACATAACTGTAACTTTTGTTATTTGGATTAATTTTGTATTATTCATTGTGAATACCAGTACAAATGTAAGCACTTGTGGTATCTTAAAAACAAACACAAATTATTCAGACAGTACTCCTGTTTCTTATATCCTACTCCTCTTGGTTACGGTTCGTTCTTCCATACACAGAAAAGAAAGAATACCCATATCAGTGTTCAAGAACTCTACGTGACAGTGAAAGACCAAAAGGATTTGGTCAGCCAAATGAAAGGAGGAATAGAGCAACTCTTCCTGACAGACCTGTTCTGCCCTCAGTGCTGTGGTTGCTTCATGCCTGACTCAGTACTTGGTGCTATGCTAAACCCAGGCTGAGCAAACATTATTACCAACATGCCAAGCTGCATAGTAGTATTGAAAGGTACACAAATAGGGCCTGAGACTGATCCTCATTACCCTTTCATGTCTCCATTGAAGATGGGACACCCAGCGCAGCACGTTGTGCCACACAGGTTGCACTCCAGTACGTCACACTGAACAGGAGTTTTTCTCAGACCATCATTACCACTGAAGCTATGTTTTATATCCCACAAACATTACAATCCAGGAAAAACAGGTACAAATTTGCTTTGGAGCACGTTAATAGAGTTTGTATTACCAATAAAATGAGCCATTCCTGCACAGAATAATGCATAACCCTTCTTAAAACCCACATCCTCCAAATCAGGGAAGTTCCCAGTGCCGAGTCAGTGAGGCATCAAAACCAAATCCAAATCTAAATCTCTAGGATTGCTCTCTTAACCATGTTTAGGTCAGATTGCTATCTTACGCTTTAAAAAAAAAGGCTTTTCTATTACTGTAACCTACAGTCAGCAGATGAGATAGTTTCTTCCTGTGCGTGTGGGCAAAACAAGTCATTTTGACCCCAAATAAAACTAGCTACAGAACAAATGTTTTAACTTACCAGTGGTGGCATCATACCCTTGCTGGAGGGTGGGATGACAACACGGAGGTCCGGTTTGCGATTGTTCATTCCAAGATTACCTCCTCCAGGTGGAGGTGGAGACTTTGTAGGCATGACTTTGCCTAAGCCATTCCCACCGCCAGCAGTGCCGAGCAGGCTTGGTGAAGCTCGAGAATTCACAAACCCATTTCCTGAAAAACAAACATACCTTAAGACACACATACCTCGAGCGAAGGAGCCACAGAAAATCTCGGTGTGTGCACAAATTATGTAACCTTTCGTAAAACTTCCAACGCAAACTTCTCACAAGAGGAATGGCACAGAGTAACCAAACAAAAGGCACTGCACCCAGAAGATCAATACATAAAGCTGGTATTACCTTAAGGGCTCTGCATGGCAGCTTAAATGCTGAGAACAACTACTGTCAAAGAACTGTTTCTAATAACACATGTTGGTTTTGGTCTTCCCTTTCTCCAAGCCGAACTCTCAAGAACGTGAGCTTCTGCACAGCCTCACTGCACCCCTACCCCCACTCCACACAGAGCACCAACTATACAAGTTTGCTGCCTCTGAGAATAAGTCTCCATTTCTACAATGGATTCTACAAATACATTTAGGATCTGCAGGATTTCAGTTCCTACTCAGCAATAAAATTAATTTCAAGTTGCAATAATATACATTGTCTGGTTAGTATACTTGGTAATGATAAGGGGAACAAATTCTTTCCATTTAAATTCATTCTGAGCTCTGGGCACAGATATACGTGTTATTCACGTCCAGTGATTGATTTTACACAGGTCCCTTACTCCTGGTGTGCATAGTGAAGGACAACTAGACGAGCCCCATCCTACATACAAGTCCTGACTTCAGCACTGCAGTCTCCAGCAACTGACTGTGCTCAGCACACAGCCTTGAGTCTATACTCTGATCAGAAGAAAGTAACGCAATACAGAAACAATTTAGTGCACGGTACTGCGTTTTCCTGTAGCAATAGAACATGTCACGTTCACTACAGCATATTTATCAGAATTTTTTTTAGGCCACCATGTAATGATTTTACCAGATTTATAGCAACAACTCCCCAGATACCCACACCTTATTCAGCTGCAAAGGAAAAGCGTTACGCGACAGGATTTTACAACAGGGAGCTCTATAGCTCACACTACAGAAGTTGTGTGTGCATGTATAAATAAATACAATTCATAATAACACGTTTATACTAACATTCCAGTTCTGAAAGTGGCCTTTATAGTCACCGTTCAGGGGAAGTCTATTACACAAAGTTCACTGTGTGGGAAATTCTCTTCTAATAGCCCGTAGTGCCGTGCTGGCATGAATTTTGTATTATTATTCTAATTTGAATAGGCCCCTATGCCCAATCCAATTTTATTACATTAAATACATGTTAATCTAAAAGCAATTAAAATAAGAAAGATATCAGTGTCACATTGTACCTTCTTTAGTAAAATTCCTAATGCATTTTATAGCAAGGATGTAGAACAGTAACTATCAGTAGGACAGCACAACAATTAATGAAGGTGATACTGAGCTCATCTGTGTCAAGAACCCAGGGGTGAATTCACCAGGCTGCTAACGAGGGAGCCTCTCCTGTTACCCCAATCCTTAATACATGGGGGGAACTGTCAAATGCAGTCCTCATCTTTTCCCTGCCTGCTATCAGTAGAACCTCATACATTACTTTCATCAGTTTAGCAGTGAAAACAACAAAGATTAATGTAAGAACAACAAAGTCCTTATGCTGATGTGAAGATAGAATAACAGAATCAGCAAGGTTGGAAAAGACCTCCAAGATCACCCAATCCAACCATCCACCCATGGTCAATATTTCCCACTGAACTAAAGATGTCCTATTGAGTTTTATAGAGGTCTTTTGGAAACTAGGGTACTGCTACATATTTTTCAAGAAAAAACAAAATGGTTGGGATGTACTGAGCCAAAGTTTGCACGCACAATTCTTGTTCACATGTCGCTAAGCAGTACATTCGCAACTTTCAAGTGAGGATTTCAAATTAGACTTCGTTGCTCTGTGGATTTCCTACTGTGCCAAATGCCTGACCATACATGGATGATCTGATATGTTCCTTTATTTCCAAGGCTCATAGGGTAAGGACGAGCTTTTCTAATTTAGTACTTTCCTGAAGCACTTTTAGGGGAGGTAGGGGAATCAGTTTTCTGAGAATTGTACCATCTTACTCAGAAGCTGGGTGGGAAAGAAGTGATACAACAATAGCAGCAAGAAAAAGCTTTTTGTGTCAGCATTCTTCCTCCATAACCACAGAAAAATCTATTTCATGATTAAAGTTTCTATGTTCTTCAACAGAAAATACCATAATTTCATGGAATGCTTCAAGGTTAGAAATAAAATTAAGCTACAGAGGCTGGGAAGTTTGCTTAGACTGGACAATACAAAATAGAGCTAAGTGTACAGCTCAATAGTAGGAGAAAATTGGCAACTTTTTGTCATGAGTTAGAAGAGACTTGCAGGAGCTCCAGGCAAAAAAAAGCAAAAAAAAGCAAAAAACAACGCAACCACAGACACAGAGAAACCAAATCCACACAGAATTGATTTATTTCCTAATTGCTGTGGCAGGTGTATGGGTTGCTTCGTGTGGCAGGACATAGGAATGAAGCACAAGAGCATACAGAACAAGTACAGGGCAATTCCAATGTTATGTTTTAAAAGGTAGGTCACACAGACAAAGAAACCGCAAAAATAGAAGTTCTGTGCTACCTCTGAGGTATCTGAAACTGTGGGACATCTTTATTAAATAGATGCATCGATACTTATCCATTATAAATGAGAGTACACATTAGCTATGAAAAGCCCACACCGCATCAGGTCACAAAGCAAATCTCCCCAAAGGACTGAGCAGAAGCTAAGCAGGAAAAAGATGCAAGGGAAGTGAAATTATTTGAAAACGGCTACTCTTATATCTAACTGTATCTAACACATTGTTACAGCATCCTCCATTTTATAAAAAATGACAGTGTGTTTAAAGACCTTACTGTACTAAAAAAGTTGGTGCTTTAAGCTAATAATAAATAGAATGTTATCACTCAGTATGCTGTCAGTACTATTACATGCAATGCTGTGGTGCTCTACGTTGCACTTGAAGCCTCAGAACAATACATCCCTTTGGAACAATGGAGCTCTGTGTCACATTTTGGTCTAGCCTGTAACTCCATTTCCTGTCCTCTGTTTTCAAGCATTTTGGTAGCTCATGTGTTAAATCTGGACAGTGTCTTTCTTCCACACCCAATACAGTCATTTCCTGCAACCCTTATTACAAGGCTCTGCCAATCCTTCAGAAACATTTCATGCTTTTAACAGTGCTGTCAAAAACAACAAACTCTGTGCCATTGCCTCCTCCAGGCAGTCTGACTCGAGCAGCAGGGCAGAGTCGAGCATTTGTTCTGTCAAATGGCTGAGCACTTTTTAAAAACAGAAAACAAGTGTTTAGAAAAAATATGTATTAAGAATGGGAAAAAAAGGCAGAAGTGTACAACAGTACGGGTATTGACCTAAGAGATGCATTTTGCTGAAAGTTCTGTTTCTTCTCTTTAGCGAGCACTTAAGTATTCATACCTATAACTTGAAGAACCAGATGCTGTGGCTGCAAGAAGACTGTAGAATATTCATTTCTAGTATGAAACTTTAAGCATTTTTTTTTTTTGCTGTTGAAGATCTAATAAGAAAATTAAATTAAAAGCTAAGAGTGAGAGGACAACGAAAAGCACAGCATTTCTTGGAATAAGGTCAGGAGCCAGAAAACGATAACCATTACAGCATGATGCAACTCCTCGGCACCCTGCCAAACTGAGGCTGTAATACCCCCATCAATTCTGCTCACTATTTTGTATCACGCAGAAATTTTATCCACCACATCCAACATACACCTTGCCCAAACACACTTATTTTAAATTTAAAAACACCAAATTGAAAAATGGAAGCAGAATATAATTCCCTATGCAAGTGTAAATTCAGACTACTGCTTTTATTTCCATTGTAAGAGCTTTATTTAACTGATTTTTTAAGCACAACTATAAGCGCGTTTGCAAGACACGTTTTTGGAAAACAGACACCCATGCAAAGATAAGTTCTCAATTCTAGAAATCATTTTAAACAAATTTTAAAATTCACACTTCATTGAATTGCTGCCACTGTCCACGAACCCACTTCTTCTTTAGTCTTCTTTCCTAAGCCTAAGTTTTAAAATCCAGCTATTTCAACAACAACTGAACCCCCTGCCTTCAGAAATGTAATGCAGCTTAATCTCATTTATAGTCCTCCAGCCCAAGATGAAGCATTCAATTACATGAGCCAGACTCATATATCACTGTATAAATCACATCAGCTGAAACAATGAACACACGTGGCTGGAAAGCACTCCATGTTCTTATTAATACTCAAGGAATAAATTACAGTCGCTGATGCTATTAATCTTTTTTTGTGGTTTACCTCTGGAGAAACTAAATGGCTGCATAGAGTTCTGAAAAATAACCATGGACAAGGAGTGAAATAATGTCAGATTAAGCAAAAATAAAAATGGTAGCAAATAAATAGATACACAAGTGACATCATGTAACCTGACAGAAGTCACATAAATAGAAGTAAACTGAAAAGTACATTTGCAAACAGCTAAAGCACTACACCTACAGAACACCAGAAAAGTGCTTATCCACGAGACTTGGGTTGGGGATAAAGTTTTGAAACCAAATCTAACGATTGCATTTCTACTTGCAGTAGCTACCCAGTTTGTGCTCCTGAATATGACAGCTTTAAGTAAGAATTAAAATAAAACTACAACAAACAACCCACAGCTGCAGCTCACACCACTTTCAGCTTAGAAATCTCTGCCGATGCCACCCTAATTTTATAACTCCACTTCTGTGCTGCCTTTGGGAAGGCTGTATTGTAACATTTCAAGGGAGCCGAAATTAATCTATTTCCACAGATCTTTAAAGTTCAATCCTTCAGATAATACTATGGATAGAATTAAAGTATACCTTTGACAGCAGTCAGACTTTGAAACATGTACAATTTATACTTCTATCGGCAGTACTTTAGATATTAAAATGCAGCAAAAAAAGACACACCACATTGCCAAGGAAATGCACACTAGCAAAACCGAAGGGCAAAAAGTTTAAAAAGACTCAGCCTTAGAAAGGTTGCTGGATTTTCCTTTTTTCTAAAGTTAAATGCAAGGATGAGAGAGAACCTTCAAGAATATTTAGAGCTTAAATAGCCATCTTCAAGATAATGGTTGGTTATTCAGAACACAGCAACGAAATTAAAACGAGCACGTTGCTTTTGTATCTAAATGTTATCCAACTGCCTGAGAAAATACAGCAGTGGAAATGAGACAGATGCCTTTTAGGTCATTTCCAAACTACACAATTTACAGTTAATGAAATCAGTTCTGCTTTCTGAATCTGTTGATTTCTATACATCTACCATACATACATCTACCATTGAAAAAAATTGCCAAAAATGCTCTGTTCAGAACTTCTGAAGCCACGTGCTGCTGTATCCTGAGCAAGCTGACATCATAGCAATGCTGTGACTTTATACAGATCCACCACAACACTTAAATTCAGACGGGAGATTAATATGTTATACATGTGGCAAACTGTACCCAGAATTGTCTTATGTGTCTTAGTAAATCAGAAATTATGGTAAGATACTCTGACATTTCAATTTTAAAAATCCACGGGTAATTCAGGGGCTAAACTGACCACATGCTGATGGGGCATTTTGCTACAACTGGAAAAACCTAAATGCTTTCTTCTACCAACATGTTTTTCCAAACCAATTTCAGCCCATCATTTCTTGTGAACTGATCTAATGAGAAGATGATGGATGCATCAAACTTTGTTCTGTGCTGATAAGCAGATCTGTGCCTAGCAGAGGAGACGGGTTCAGCGAACCAGCAGGTCTGCAGTCCACTCTCAGTAGTCCTCCTCGAGCAGAGCTTGGAAGCTGCAAGCTGGAAGGGTAAACAGGCTGCTCTCAGTGTTCTCCAGGCATCCTTCGACTTCTTCCTTAGAGAAGGGTGAAACACTGACTTGTATTTACCCAGGTAACCCTGAAGATCAGAGCAAGGCAAAATATTATGCCAACACTATTGAGATTACAGAGCAAGAACCTCTGTCCACTGCATTTTGCATTACTTGGCATCACTTCCAATACAAGCTAAGAAGTGAGGAACTCTGCCCAGTGAAAGACCACCTCTGACAGATACTATCTGTCACATGAAGAGGAAGTAGAGCAGATAAAGTAGTACTGTGCTCAAGGTTTACAGCTGTTTTCCTTGGGCACAGCAGTGCTACGCTGTTTATCTGGCACAGATGATATGTAGGTCGCTCCAAAAGTAATGCCTCCTAGTTACTTCCATGGAAACAACAGACACAAAGAATGCAATAATACTACACAATAATTCTCAGCTACAAAATGCTATTTTTCAACACAGTCACCACCACAGCTGTGCATTATCGCCAGCAATGAACAAGAGCCTGCATACCATGCTCATAAAAACCTGCACCAGCGGAGGTGACCCAGTGTTGCTGTTGCCACTGCTGAAAGGCACCACCCACCATTTCTCTGTGCTACATTCACTGTTTGTCTCCACAAACTCTCAGCCAGTGCTGATGAATGTCAGTGGGTGCCATTTTTCCTCATGGAAGAATTAAATTCCATCCTTTCGCTTCATTCCTCTTCCACGTCAGATGCCACTTTGTCACACAGCTCCTCTGCCATCCTACCAACATCTTTCTCTGACGTTGTGGACCAACGTAGTAAAACAGGAAGCATTAATTTTGGAGCAGTCCTCATATAAATTGGTGAATTTGGGTGTTAGGTAGAGGAAGAAGAACATGATTCCTTAAGGAAAAGGTTGATAGCACCAATCCGATTTAAAGCAAAACCACTGCAAGGGTTTTTTTTCAGAGTTAGTTGTATGCTTCTCATCAGGCGCTCTTTCATTTAGTAAGCAAAACATGAAGAGAAATGTATGCACAGGAAGCTATTTTATTATTGAAGCCTTTTGGTGTATGCTTAAGAACTGCACCATAACAGTCATTTGACTTAACAGACCTGTGAAAGGTCAGTCTGACTGTTTTATCCTCAAATACATAGAAATGTCTCCCAGTCAGACAAGCCCTCGAGTTAAAGTGAACCATTTTGCTGGCGTGGCCTTTCACACTTCCCTGTCTTGATCCCCTCCTGAACTGCGAGGCAGTTCACAGGTGTAAGCAAATTGTCAATGCACCTCTGCATAATCCTTCCTGGTGTCATGACACCATGATCAAAGATGACACATGATCTAGGCTGGCTCTCAGTAGGGATCCAGTAGCTCACAAGACACAGCTGTTCAGGCAATTATATTCTTCAGCTCTAGTCCAAAGAAATTCAATACACCTGAAGTTACTTCGTGTCCTCAGAATCTGAAGATCAGTGAGGACATGACATAAGATAGATCCGGAATGAAGAGGAGAAAGTCAGTACTCAGGATGACTCTATCTTACCCATTCTTTCTGATGACAAAACTGTAAAAGGAAAGATAATTTCCCAGATGAACTGGGTTCATAAACTACATTACTGACTACTTCACTGACAAAGATACTTGTAAAAAGATATCATGTCCCTGCATTATAAAGACTCTCCAGTTCCAACAGCTCCTTCAAAAACATCCATTACTGGGAAGTTCTTCGGGAGCTCACCATAGTTCAAAGGTATCAGGGTTTCTTTGGCATGCAGCCCAGGCAATGAAGGCCACAATCCTAATAGGCCACTCTGGTATTTTGCATGGTTACAGTTCAGTGCCTCACAAGAAAGGTGTGGGAGAAGAAAGTAGAAATGGGCTAACACTGGTACTTCTTTTAAGGTTTTCCAATTCTTACAGTTATCAAGAATAGGACAAATTCAATAGCACTGAACTTTGCTGGCAAATACCACCAAATCTTCTGGGACGTAGTAAGGTAGACATCCTTACAGTAAACATGAAGGTGATCTGTCCATCAAGTGTCCTTTCAGTTTTAGATCAAAGAATTTCTCCCCCATATTCAGAACAAGTGACAATATACTTTGGCTAACAGAAACCACAGACTTTTGAAAAGAATGATACGGACATGCAGCATGCGTTCGAGCCATGATAATGCTGGTAACAAACAGCAAACTACACATCCTGGGGATATAGGACCCTTGAAGAATATTAGATGTCCATCATAAACTGAACAGGGTTAGTGCTGACTACTGGCAATACCATCATAAAAATTCAAGCTGCAAAATATTTAACTAACAACAAAAAACTTTGCTCAAAAGCAAAGACTCAAAATGTAGGATCTTTTTCTTTCTCTCAAAACTGATACACTTGCTAAGGATCTGCTGAAGTTTTCATATGATGGGTTAACTTCAAAAAAAACCTCAAAAAATGTAAAATAGATTTCTCAGAGTTATGACAGCTGCATGCAAAACGATCACAAAATTTTCTGTTCTAAACATAAAAAGCCACCTACCAATCTTCGCTACAACACACAGATATTTTTATTCATCAGAAAAAGTTACTTTCCACAGAAGAACTGTTGTTGGCAGATTGACTGTTAAAGTAAATCATCTATTCTAATCAAGATGCATAGGATCTGAGGGAAAAAAAGTTCCTCATGTGAATTAAATGAGCCATTTTATGCAAGATTTTACCATGAACTACTTCCCAAGATAACCTCTACTTGTTTTTCACTCAGATACATAAACGCGTAAGCATCTTTCAATTAAAAGAGAGCATAATCAAATGCTCAAAACTTCCTAATGGAGACTGAGAGCTGCTTTTCCCTTTGTTTCAATCACTGACTCACTGAGGTTGGAAAGACCTCCAAGATCATCTGGTGCAACTGTTTGCAGAGAATATTGGGAAATATGGGTACTGTGAGTACCACACCTTGACCTTTGGCATCTCTACAGAGAGCTGAAAAATTAACACGACCTTTCACAACTGTATCTATAGCAGAATTCTCCACTCCTGGCAAGTATAAATGAGAAGAAAAAAAAAAAAGAGCTAAAAAAAAGGAAATGCATTTTGTTTAAAGTGAATTCTACAGTAGATATAACAACAAACTAGAACCACTGTTTTTTGCAGATATTAACTTGAAGTATACTCTTCATAAGCAGCAGCCAAGGCTCAGTCTATTTATGCATGCTTTCTCAATTTTGTTTGCAACTGAGAAGGTTACTGTGCACCTGACAGTATCTGAAGGAAGTCATGCCACATTCTAGTGGACTGTGGAGCTCCAACAACTTTACAGACCCTGTAATTTAGTACTGTGGTACTAACAAGGTATCTGCTTTTTGCTAGAGGTACTTCTTACAGATTTTCCACTGTTCTTGCATAGCCACAACTCTTATTTAAATGAAAATCTTTCCAGAAATGAGTGGGTATGTGTGTAACATTTTGGGTGTGATGTTCTGGAAAGCAAGAGATAAGTGATGCATTTTGACTTTTCACATAAACTATTAATAAATGCAAGAAGGGAAGCATTTCTACTGCATTAAATATGTTCACCAAGCTACTGAAAATTGGTATTTCCCTCGTTTAATGCTCCATAGCAAGTGCTGTAGACAACTGTCTTATTTTCTCATTGACAGGAGTCTTAAACCTGCAGCCACTGTTACTAAAGCTTGATTTTGGAAAAGACAACTGAAGTGTCTTGATAATAAATTTCCTCCAACTTGAGAATCACAGAATTGTAGGGGCTGGAAGGGACCTCCAGAGATCATCGAGTCCAGCCTTCCTGCAAAGCAGGTCTCCTCCAGCAGGCTGCACAGGTAGGTCTCCAGGCAGGTCTTGAATATCTCCAAAGAAGGAGACACCACAACCGCCCTGGGCAGCCTGTGCCAGTGCTCCATCACCCTCACTGTAAAGAAGTTCCTTCACATATTGCTGCAGAACTTCCTATGTTTCTAGAAACACTACAGAAATCAACATGTGATCTCCACAGCTTCTAAAAACAATTGTTTTTTCCTACAATTAAAACGTTGCTTACTCAATGGAAGCCATACTTAAGTATTTATTTGCTGCATGTAGCCGAAGAATGGAGAAAGCATGGAAAGTCAATCCCATGCTTTCAGCATGTAGTTGCAGCTTTTTTATTTATAAATTCTATCAACTGAGTTTATCTTCAAAGAACTTTTTTTCAAGTGCCACATTAAGTAACCAGGGGGCAAATACTGGAAGGTCAAGAGATGCTCCTCTCATTTCCTGCCATGAACATTTACCGAAGACAGCTATAAGTGCTTCCAAAATTGGCTCTCAGTTACCAAGACATTTCAAGGAATGGAAGCAATATGAAGAAGGTGGGTGGGCTATCATTCACTTTGTCTATCTGTAAAATTCAGTGGCTGCCTGATCACTATCAGAGTATTAAATTTTGTCTAGGCAAGACAAAGATTTGTTTACCTGAAAAAACGCTATTATATCAATTTACTGAAGACCAAAAAATACTGTGAATTTGATTATTTGGCAAGGTCTCTAATTCATGTTTGAAAGAAATGCCGATCATCTTCCAAAATAAAACTGAACCTTGCTATTATTTTGCAAGCTGTTTTTGTCCAACAGCTAGAAAATAATTAGCAAGGTATACATAGCAATACAAACAACATAGTATTTTCATCATTTTGATAGGCACCAGAACCAGCATCCACATCTTCAGAATACAGCTAGTTTAGTAAGCATAGAGAATTTAATATAAAGGAAAAAAAAAAGGGGGGGGAACATAACTCTCAAGCATGCTGTAATCCCACTTGTAGAAAAAAAAAAAAAAAGCAAGAGCAGCAAACGACTGAAAACAACTGCAGTAAAAAAAAAAAAGCAAATTATTACTGAAGCAGAAAAAGCATGAGGGTTAAAGGTCTGATAAAAAATTACAAAACTCACAAATTACAAGGCAATTTAATAACTATGTCCTTTGCTCTTCCTTAACCAAAAGGAATCAAAATTAAAAAACAGCTTCTGAACAAGTGTGCAAACTGAAACCACGATACTATTTTTCAGCACAAACACGATACCACACTTACCAACTGGACTGGTACCAGCTCCATTTGGCACTGTGAGGTCAGTTGTCCCTAGCATTCCACCTAAAAAAAAAACCATTGGAAAAAAAAATTGTGAGTTGTTTTGTTTGTTTTTTAATAAAAACATAAAGAAGGGTGAAAAAGGGAAAGCACAACAGTACTGAAATCCTACCAGCATTGCCAGTACTTGGTGGTCTCTGTGGGGCCCCAGGTGATACGTTCCGATGCAGGGTGGTCTGAGGTGGGGAGAGCATGGTCGTGTCTGTTAATGATGAGCTGGCTGCCAGTGATGGGGATACGAGGGAACTCCCTGGGTTACTGTAGGTTAAAGTGTTGGGGTTGGACACTGGAACCGTAACCGACATGGAGAAGTTCTGAGCAGGCAAGCCGGGCTGGAGGAAAGAAAGCAAAGAACACACAAGACAAGATTAGCATTAACCATATTCGCAAACACAGCACATTATAAAAAAATACACATTACAAGTTTGCCAACAATTATAAGAGTTAATTATGTTAGTTTTGAAACTCTAATTCATTAATCATACAATCTGAAAACATCCATTTGTTGCAGTCTGGTGTTGAATTATAATACGTCAAAAATACAGTTCCAGAAGAATTACTCATAAACTTATCAAAACACTGAGAGGAAATTAACATACAAAAACCTGCAGATATTCATATAGCTCAGAAATACAATAAATACACCAGTTAATTTGGATTATTACAAAGCCATGACAAGATAAATATGTTGACAAATCGACAAACTGTTATATCTTCAAAATGTAAGCATAAACATGCACATTATAAAATAGTTATAAGACAAAAAAGAATCAATTAGTAATAACATTTTCTACTAATCTTGCCAAAATATTGCTACTAATCTCTAAAACCTTTTTTCAACACGCCAAAAAAGTAAAACCTTCAGAAATTTACAAACTTCTGTAATTTGAATTTAACCAACTTTGACTGTCGTTTTCTGAGACACGTTCTGCAAAACTCTGCTTGAATAACCACTCCATTTTCTTGTTGTGTAAACGTTTTTCCCTTTTTATTTTTTCTTTTATTCTAATTCTCACAGCACTATTCAAAAGGCAACTATTTTTCCACAGTATATATGTTTGTTATTCAACAACTATTTGACTCAAAAGTTTAAATGCCTGCCCATCTATGGTGCTCATTTGGTTATGACTAACTTGTTTGGCCTTTGTCTCATTCCTATCCTTTGACAGCGTTGTGTTTCTGAAACAAAAGGGACTATTTTCTTTCACAACTCTCAGAGTAACTGCAACAAAACTATGACAGGTACAGCTTAAGAATAAAAATTCAGTAGAATTTGTTGACAGAGATGGTAGTTTAGAGGTCAGCTGAAGATGACACACACTCATGACCTAGCAAGTATATTTAAGAGATGTACTTTGTCATATGCACTTAAAATTTACACAGAATGACACTTCTAAATGATAATTTGATAGCATCTGAAATACAACAGTAACTACACTAACGTAAAGACCATAATACATTTTATACAAAAAGCAAAACCTCTTACTAGAGAGAACTAATGACAGCTTCCATACTGAAGCATTCCTCAGAATAATTACCATTTTCTGGCACAGATGGAAGCAAGAAGTAACGAAGCACAGCAATGTAATGCTAGCAAATCATTCACAGCATCTAAGTAATGACAAGCTGCACTGATACTTGTCTTCACGGGAAACTACTTCAAGAAACTGTTTATTATCTATTAAAAAAGGATGCTTTTAAATAGCATTGCTTTCCATTAACTCAAACTAAACTTGAAATAGCTGAAGTATGCTTAAAACAATGCTTAGAAGTTAACAGTAAGAACATTTTTGAACATTTTTTCCATAGGTTTCTCAATATAGAATCTATAAATGACAGCTTCCCCCACTCCTTACAATACAGATGGACAGCAGCATCTGTCCATCTATGGTATGCATTTGGTTTTGACTGAATTCTTCACTCTGCCTCATTTCTATCTTTCGACAGTAATAAGTGCACTAGAATAAAAGAAGTTACATTCTTATCCAAGATCCACAAGTACTGGAAACAGAACCACAACAGGTGTAATTTAAACTATAAATACAGAACTATAGAACTAAAAATTAATGTTCCCTTTTTTATTTACATTAATGCCCACACAGAAAACTTAGGCCACTCAGGAAGACCACAAAACATCAACGGAGAGCAATTTAACCGTATCATACTAATAGATGAGGCCTAAAGATGTTTCAATACAGAAACACTAGGCAGCAAAAACATCAAAACAAAGAAGGAATAAAAGACACTGGATACATTCAAGCATAAAGAATTTGCAAAAAGAACGGATTCTGGGTGTCAGACTGCCAGTTTGCTGTTCTTTTCCCAGAGATGATTCTGTGATCAATTAAATCATTTTCACTATTAGCAGTCATGTGGGGACACATTCTTCATTTACACCAGGATCTATGCCGATTAACCTAGCCAGTCCACTTATTTTAATTGCTACAACTAGACAACGTTAAAAAATTTAAAGGTCGTGGCAGAGCCCCATATTAGTTTTCTCAGAAGATACTCCACCTGTAACACTCAATGCTAACTGCTCTTGTAGGTGGAAATTAAACATCACACCCCTGAGAAGATCATGCAAAATTTCCATTACTGTTAACCCCAAGGTTCTTGAGTTCTAGAGCCCACTAATTCTCATCTAAGAGTACTCCACTAAATCTTTTTACCCTGGACTCATAAATCGAAGAGCACATACAAAACTCATGAGAACATGGACAACCTGCCCTGTAAACACATGGGGCTCTTTTTTTAATTACATAATATTAAAATGGAAACGATGCTCAGATCGCACTATGGGATTGGTGACAATATCTTCCTAAAGCAATTAAGTGACTTATAGCAAGTGACAAACATTTGTGTTAGACGCTCATTACAAAATTTTCAAAAGATCTTCTGGTGTCCATGTTCCCTGCCTGAACATGCTTTCAACAAGATATCAATCTTTCTGAGGATCCCACTGTCATTCTGAAACATCTAAACGCCTTTCTAAATCTTGCCTTCAGGAAAATAAAGTCAATTAATTTGGTAATAGAATGAACCAACTCTAATTGTAACATATTGTAAAATCTTTATCAGACAGAAGGAGGACTGTAAGATTTTTATATCCCATAATGAAATCTGTCTTTTTAGAATATTTTAGGCAAGGAAGCTAAGGTCCTGAAATTTAGAAACGTTTCTTCACATCCACACAGCATGAAAAAAATCTGTGTGCATAATTGAGAAGCTGGAGAAACAATTTCTTTCTTTCCTATTCCTTATGAAAAAATGTAATTATCAAGAACGAGTATCGATACTTCATTTTACCTCATGAAAATACACATTTCCCTTTTCAAACCAGTACAGCTCTTGTCTTTACAGTGGTAAGCAACACCTGTGAAAACTCTCATGCATGTAATAGAAGCACAAACCATACTTTAGTACTCACTGCGATTTTATGATTCCGCATCATATTATCAAACTCTTCATTTATTTTTTTATATTTTTCTTCTGTATGTGGCGTGAGCACATATGAAGTGTCAGGGTCCGGGCTGTCGCACCCTCTGTGTTCCTTCTTGTTCAGAGCCTAAATAATGAAGTTAATAAAAAGGATCAACAAATAAAAAGTAGAGATAAAATAAAAGTACTTACAGGGCCTCGCTTGAAAATAAAATCACTATCTTCATTTAGTTTGCTGAATCTGTCCTCCGATAGTGGACTGTGCTCAAAGTAATCGTCAGCATCAGGGCTCTCACAACCATTAAGGCCTTTCTTTCTTAAGGTCTGAAATACAATTGGAAAATTCACATACAGATCATACTAACTTGCCAAGATCTTTTGTACACTACCGAATCATTCAGAGCCACTGAAACTACAAGAAATTTTCACAGACAAAAATCAATAGACAAGCTAAGTCTTTCAAAATAGTGGCATAGTACACCAACAGAAAAGATTCATTCAGAAGCATAGACTCCCAAGGTGCCATCTCATGGGCTGTTTTAACCTAAGATCATTCCATTTCTCCAGCGTTCTACACCAAACTGCTTTCAGACACCGGCTGATAGAGGACAGTTGCTTGACAGACTTTCAACAGTCAGCCTATGGCAAAGGAGTTAATGTCCTCACCGGTAATTAAAAAACATCTTAGTCTTTGTTGGATCTTTAATAAATTGATTTTAGCATCCCTATTAGCATCCCTTATATTTTAAAAAGCATATGGCTTGAAGTCGAGCGATACAACGGCTAACAGTTTCCATCTGAACGTAGCTACTGCTTTACATGAATATATGTAACACTTGGTCTCACTGGCTTACAAAGGCAGGATTTTCCTGCACTGCAGTCATCCTGCATGGTAACAAGAAGTGCAAAAAGTATAAAAAGAAATGACATAATCTCTCTGTAACATGACTTAGTTTGCTAAATATAAGCTTTTTCAGACTCCTTTACTCTAACTTGATGTGACCGCTTTGTGGGGTACTTCCTGTTTTCTGGTGGAACTCTTACATCAACATCCCCCAGAAACAGAGCATGTCTACAATGCAGGCACTACGAGTAAGCTGCTGAGGAAGGATGTGAACCTGCAGCTCTTGTGAGCAAACAAAAGATCCATTTGATACATTCGCAGTCCTTTCTTTTTTCATCTACTACACAATCAAAATTCTCGTTACAAGTTCTCATTTCTAACAAAGTAAGATTTAAAATGCTACCCACAGGAAAATCATAAATGTTTTAAGACAGGTTACAGGAAGAAAGCAATAGACATTTTTCAACAGGTCCACGTGAGCCACGTATAAGGCAGCAGTGGGACCAGAGGGGCAGGGAGGTGGTGCTTTCTTTTGCTGACAAGGCATGCAAGTTTTATGAACTTTACACTGAAAGATCCTTAAAAATTGAAATCCACACGTCGACATTCTCAGCAACAGAAAGAAATTCACTTTCTGGTAGAAGCTACGTTTCCATAATGTATTGAACCTTACTTTTTTAAAAAAGGTTAGTTTAAAGCCTTCATTTTTTATTCAAGCACTCTCTAGCACAATAAGAATTACACAAAACTCTCTTACTATTTATACATGTGCAAAACACTCCCTACTTCAGCTTCTAAGCAGCACTAAAATCCAATTGCGTTCTCCGAAATTCTTTAATATCACAGGTCACCACAAGCTATAATTCCCTCTCGGGTTTCTCGGCCGGCTCCCGGTATCCCACGCCGTCCCTGGAACTCCCACAAAAATGCCACCACTGAAGCAGCACATGGGGAACAGGTGGAGCTCCCTCCAGCCCCGCTTGCGCCCCGATCCCACACCGCCAGCCAATCCGCTGGGCACGGATATGGACGTGGCCATACAAGGGCCGGCTGCTCAAGGTCGGAGCCCGCTATCCCTCCCAGTCCTTCCTGACAAGTCAGGCTGCCAGTTCTCTACACTTTGATATCAGGAGGGAAAATGTTGACACTGTGTAATCTGCGTTGTGCTTAACCCCTGCTACCCACGGAATGCTTGAAATAGAACCCAAATAGGTACTTAACAGGGTGCTCAGCACAGTGTGCAAGACACTTAGAAGCTGTGTTTAGGTATTATACAGAAAGAGCTTGCAATAAATACACAGTAGACAATGCTGAACTTCTGTCTAGTTCCTAAGAGGTTAGTGCAACTCTAAGTATTGCAGCACGGGAGTTTCATTAATGCCCCTTTTATAAAACAGCGGAGTGAAAATGTGAGTGTAATGCTGGGGCTCATCCTCAGGGATCTGCCTGACGATACGCTCATGGCTCCAAAACAAAGGAATGGGCTCAGAAAATACAGAAAGGCATCCTTCCTCTCGGCCAGCAGTTATTTTTATTTTCGATAACAATGGGGTTAACTCCGTTTGACTCATGAGGAAGGAAAATGCTCAGTATCTCCCGGTTAAGATTCTGGAAACCTTCACTCCAGATGGGGTTCCTGTCATTGTGGAAGGATTTAAGGCACGGTGTGCTGTTACAGATAATACGTCTGGGTCTGATATCCCGAGCTCTGTCTCTTTATCGCTGAAACACGCACTGTCACTTCGAGGACCTAACCATAAAAAGACTGCTACTTTATCACTGCGCCATAACAGAACGGTGAAACCTTCCTGCTTCACGGCTGTGCTAACAAGAGGAATGCTGTCAGCTGTTCACAGAGTCAGGCGAAGCCTACGCAGCACAGCGCAGCGCGATAACGGGCCCTGCCCACAGAGCACAGGGACGGCTGCTGGGAATGGGGCCATGGGGACGGAGCTGAATTCCACACCAAGGGCTAACCTCACCCTTTGCGGACCCTACAGCTACATTTTGTCGTTTCTCCACTGACTGTAAATAACTCTGCATACCTTTGTCCTCCCAGCACTTGAAGGAGCTTACAAGCGACGGGACACAAGGGGGAATGGCTTTAAACTAAAAGAAGGGAGATTTAGGTTAGAGGTCAGGTGGAAATTCATTACTCAGAGGGCGGTGAGGCCCTGGCACTGCTGCCCAGAGAGCTGTGCGTGCTCCATCCCTGGAGGTGCCCAAGGCTGGGCTGGATGGGGCCCTGGGCGGCCTGAGCTGGTGGGGGCAGCCAGCCCATGGCGGGGAGGGCTGGGTGATCCTTACAGTCCCTTCCAACCCAACCATTCTATGATTCTGTGTTATTTCCGAGATAAATAAAGATCCAAATTTCACAAACTCTGAAGATAAAAGAAATTCCTCTAACAGTTTAATTTCTCTGCTGCGATACACAAACATTTTTGTAGACAAAAAAAATGAGAGTTCTTGCAGCTGAGGCTAATACAGAACAAACTTTCTTACCACAAGAGGGAAAAAGAACACTAACTTCCAAGTTTTGCTATTCAATGCTCACTCCAGTTGCCTTCTTGTGTTAAGTCTTATTTTCCAGATGATTTAAGCGAATGTGTAGCTTTTGGAGTTAATCTGTATTACTTTCCACTTCCTCTAAGACTTATCCAAAACTACTGGCAATTGTTCCAGCACGTTTGCCAATGTGCTGCACTGTGTCCTCAGTGACTGACACTCTGCAGCTTTGATGTTAGACCCCATGAGCTAACTGAGGAAAGAATTGATTTTTCTCAGAAGATCACGCAAAGCAAGTGCTGAGAGGAACCATGGCAGGTATGAAATCCTTTTAAAAAGAACCAAGCAAACAAAGCGACGTCGCTGCGCGCCGTGTGAAGTCACTACACAAATGCTCCTGGCAGCTGTGGTAACACACATACTGCAGAATGGCCCAGAAGCTTTAGACTGTTTTTGTGGCACTGTGTAAGACTGAGATAAACAAAATTGTTAGTTTTATATTGATATATGGTTTTTTTGGTTTTTTTTTTTTTTTTCAATGGCAGAGCTCGGTAAATGCTGTATGAGAAAGGCTGGGCTAGTTGTGGAGGACTGAAGTACTATTCAAGCACACAGCACACTGTTCTCCTGACCTTCCCTACACATTGCACAAAGTCATTTTAATTGCACTGCATACTGCCTGTGCAAGAAGCATTTAAAGTACAGGAGACCTTCTCACAAAACAAGTGACAAACAATTAGCTTCTCTCTGCAATTCAACACATTCTACTTTAATTGCTAGTACAAAGGGAACAGAAATACGATAGCTATTTATGGTGTGACCCATGAGGAAGCAAAGATGATATTCAACCACCAGAGTGTAACTATCTTCTGTCACACAAACTTACACTGGCTCAAAATACCGGTCATCAGCAGTTCTGGAAAGCAGAAACAGAACTGCCAGGTACAGATTACTGCTACCCGAGACAGAGTTAAATGACAACATCCAACCGTCCTCCTCTGCAGGAAAGATAACACAGTTTGTGCCCAACTCTGGAAGGATGTGTTGCTAATGGTTAAAAAGCACAAGCAGCTTGTTTTGTGCTCTCACATGGTTAAAAGGGCAAGAATGTTGATAGCAGTCATCTGGGCTCCTCACCAGCTCCCTTGGCACAACTGTAGAGAACTTGCTTGTGTTCACTGTAACCTCAGGAAATAATATTTTTTTGCCTTAAAAGGCAAAAGTAGGAGGACATGAAATGTAAAGTACATTATGAAGCAGGAATGTTAGCTCATTCAAAGTCCTCGCTGTTGGGTTCTCATAGCCTACTAACATCACACAAGTTGGGAAAAGGTTGTTGCTATCAGCACTGCTCCGAATCAAGATAACAGCTCAATTTCTGCAATTTCTATTGGTGCTGGTTTTGGTTTTTTTTTTTTTGTTTTTTTTTGATGTTTCATCTCAAATCATGAGAAAAAACATTTCTCATTAAAAAAAATTTTTTTACTAAGACTGAAATGAAGAAGATGATTTCCTTTAGAAAAGGCAAGCCTTCCAGACAAAAACAGTGGCTAGCCCTGTTCCAGACTGAGCTTGGAAAAGATGTGAGGCAGTACAAAGTTGGAGTAAACACTTAAAAATAAAAAAAATCCAAGTGTAAGTATTCCTTAGGCATGAAGTAATGGAAGAGGCACCACTAGAACTTCTAAATATTACTGCTGCCTTAGTAAGCATGTACACCATGGTTATCAAAGGATAACCAACTGCACAGTGTCCTGATGCTCCGGAGAGCTGCCATGCAATAGCAGAGAGAGAGAAGATGCTGCTGCATCAAATTCCAAAGGCTCCTCATTCACAATGTGACCATCACGCACTCAAACAGCGCCTTTGCAGGGCAGAGGGGACTGAGCAGAACTCTGCCACCTGCGATGGGAATAACCATGAGATCCAGAGGCACAACACTGTACAGCTGCAGCTTCACACCAATAAAACACAGATACCGGTAGTGTTAGCCCAAGTTGCGTTAAAGTCTTTCCTACTGAGGTTCAGAAACAAACAAAATCATAAAAGAGAGATCCAAGGATAACTGAGCTACTCAGCTATAGCGTATCCTTTAGGATCAGCCTCCTGTTCCACCTCTGCAGAAAATTACAGAGATCATGCTTTGCAGTCATTTGTCCGAGGTTAAGGGAACCGCTGAAATGTCCATGGGTACAGCTGACACAGTGACATCAACAAGTGACAGCTACAGAAAGTGCATGATCCTGGACAAAAGTATTAAGCCAACTCAGATTTCTGCTTGAGCCTTCAGGAAACCATTTTCTTCTGCACTAAAACGATGGAGAGTTCTCCTTGGCCATGTTTCAACTTACTTTTGCTTGTAGTCAGTGCTCGCAGCAGGAATGAGCTGGTGTACCAACGCAGGGGCTGAGCACCAGAGATACCAAGCAGGCAGCAGTACTGGCCTGGCCTTTCTGGCAGCTGCAGACCACTGTCTGAATCCACCACTGATAACAACATCCTCCTCAAAAAGCCCCACCTTTTTTCTGAGATATTCCTACACAAAGGAAAAAGAAAAACACGGCACTCACAGCCCCGGACTCCCACCCAGTTTTCATTCTTATTATGTGAAACATCAGCAAGAGGAAAAAAAGGGCAAATTCCTTTCAGGCAGTTCACCTCCCTTCCCACAGAGCAGAGAAGTACATGTATGGCTGCAGAGCTGACACACAGCAAAATGTCACAATGAAAGCACGACGATCCCTTTGTTATTTGCTCCCTGTTACATGCTAAAAACTAGGCTGAATTTCTTCCGTTATAACACAGAACATTTCACTCCTATCACCCCAAATAATACCTCTGTGCTTCATCCTTTACATACATCGTTTGCCCCTTATTAAGAGGAGTATTTTTAGTAACAGGAAGCTATTTATAGTCTCTAAACTTCCTGCAGGTCACTTCAGTCTCAGAAGCAGCATCATTTCTGTTTCTTTTCTCCCAAGTAACGACACGGCTCCACAAATGCCAAGCTTGACCCTGCAATATCCGATGTATAAATTCTGCCGCTGTCTAAAATACAGCAGGACCAAAGTTTACAAGTAGTGCAAGCGAGCAGCCAGAGAAAAACATGTAACTCATTAGTAACAGTGTTTTGTGTAGGAAGCTCATCAACACTATTTCTGTAGGCTTTAATTTCTGTATTTATTTATTTTTTTTTAAGTAACACGGACTGGATTTTGTGCACTGTTTACAGATTTTGTAGATTTTCCACAGGTTCTATTAATATTCTCAACTTTAACTACTTAAGCATCTGCAGATGTCATCATGAAGCTGTTTTCCTTCCCCGTGAGTTAAAAGGCTGCTAGGTTTAGCCCAATGCTTTTCTCTTCACTGTCCCCACCAGACGCTTTGCATTTTCCTATGCTAGCAGTCAGAATTCTGCATTCTAGTCATAGCCACAAGTACACACATGAACCAAAATAGCAGAGTAAAGCTATAGAGCATGCAGTGCCCAGTTCTCAAAACTTCAGTGCAATGCATGAAAGGTTAAATCAGATTATGATGGACATTTGCACAGCTAAGCAACTTGGAGAGCTTAACTTCCTAATGATCAGGGCCCCACCAAGCTTCCTGGTGGGCTCCTCAACCTAAATGAGGTATATTAAATCAGAGCTTTGAGTTAACTTATATACTGCTTTCCATGCTTGTGCATGTGTATTACAAGATAGAAAAAATAAGTAAATAATTGACATTTTGCAAAGATATCTAAAGGATATCTAGATAACAAAAACTCTGAGTACAGCGCATCTTGATGAATTCTGCCACAATTATTATACTCCTTAGCCAAATGTTATGCTAGGAAAACATTATTTTTAGGATTACTTACTTTGTGGTTTAAAAAAAAAAAAAAAACAAGAAGAAATGAGAAGCGTGCAGAATGATGGGCCATAAAACAAGAGGGAGAGCCCTTTAGGTAATGCTCTGCTAAGTTCAGTTTTAGGCAAAGGTATTCATCATTTACAGATGCTGAATGTTCATGACTTGAAATTTTATCAGTGTCCTTGTTATATTCCACTCTCAGAAAAGACAGGGTCTTGTTTCAAATGCTGGAGCACTTCCAGTATCTGGCAAATTTTAACACGCATCCTTAGCTTGCCAAACATGAAAGCTAGCTGTCAAATTCCTCCAAGATATGATAAAGATGGCACTCAGGATTCAAACTCTCGTTTATATAAAATAACACATACAAAAGGTTTTCAGACTTCTAGCTTGAACCATCTTTGCTGTGAAATGTTATTTTAAATAGATAAACCACCAGCAATTACTGAAGAACAGTTTTATCTTCTGTAAAATCCACTTTAGAATATTATACAATGCATGGGAGTAGTGATGAAGGAAGTGCTGTTCTCCTACTTACAATTTTTGAGAAACTTTCAGTAAGCTGTGGGCATTCCAATGCGTTAGTGACCCACAGAAGCAGCTGCACTGTTCATTCCCAAGTGAATTTCTTGGGGCTTAAAATGGTCAGTAATCCAGCAGTACTGACAATGCTGTTTCCTCAGAGAAAACTAAGCCAAGCTTTGTCTGACACTTGACACGTTTGTCTTCGTTTCACTTTCTATACAACTTAATAGATCATTAAATCATATATAACTGAGCAGGTTTTCCTTTTACCTGAAGTACAGAAAGCACCTTCAACTAGAATTTTCAATTAAAGAGTAATCAATTGACTAAGTCAATCTTATTACTAAAAACAAAGGACAATGCTAACCTACGTTCATATTCAAGAAGCAGAAACAATTCAGTAACTCACAAATTAAACATATTCTATAGTCTTTTCAACAAACAAAAGTAATTGTAAGAGTACAATTCTACCCATAAGACAGTTCAAAGAGTGCCCACCTGTATTTTATAGTACATAAATGTTTTCAATCCTTACTAACAGAGAGCATGTATATGTACACACACATCCTCCCATGTGTACCTTTCCATAAAAATAAAATGGTTAAAACATAAAATCAGCAACAGCAGCATCGGACTGAATGCCTTCTTCCAGCAACAGTACATTGCAGATAAGCCATATGGAGCACGAAAAGTTGTCCAATCTAACAACTCAGCTGCATAATACACTTCATGATCTTTCACAAATCCTTTAGTAAAAATATTATTTGCTATTCTGCTTGCTAAACTTGCTTAGTGGTTTGCTAAGAAAAATCTAACTCTCATTACAATTCACTGATATAAAAAGAATGGAAGTGGGATTCTTACAGTCAACCGGCCTATGCAATAATGCCAGATTGCTACTTCAAACATTTCATGTCCTATTTCTCCTTATAGCCTCAAAAGTAGAAAGGATAACAGAAAGTATTTCAAACTCCTAGAATACTTGAGATAACTTAGTATTATCAAACCAGAAACCTGAAAAGGGGGGTAAGGATGCAAAAAGGTCATAGGTCTGTACTACCACAAATGAACTATCTGCACAGCTGATACAGGAAAGTGACCGAGCAGAACACACCAGCTGAAAGAATCAACAGCAAGTGTCCTGTTCAGATGAGCTGAGAACATTACAGCCTAGATGGGCCACACTGGTATTAGCAAAACACGTGGCTTTGTGACAGAGCAAGCCACGATCTCCATCATATGACTACAATTTCTTCCTCACACCTACATGCTGGGGTATGCAACAGGAACGTTATATGAGAGACTGAAGACCTAGACCAATTTTTCTTGGAAGTCAGCATCTCTCGCAGCCCTATACTGCAGAAGCACCATCAGTTTAAGGTCCAAACATGAAAATTACTAAAACACAACGAATTAGAAACTGAACTCCAAAAGGAAACTGGTAGTGAAGTGTCCTATAGCAGACACAATCCTTCCTCTGAGTGCTACAACACTGTTTGTTGAACACCAGTGATCAAGACATTGGCATTTCTGCTGCCGTTTCTGCAAGGCGATTAATTCAGAGGCAGAAGACATTATCAAATCACTACATTCATGAGCTTGAAAGTCAAAACCCAGGCTTACTTTAACTCTCGACTGAAATCAAGAGTATCTTCAGAAAGATTAGTTTAAACCTTGTTGTAGTTCCAGAAGATGCAATGTTCTGGGATCTATACTTTGCAAGTACAGCTTGCCCAAATTCACTCTCGATTAACAGATGCCATGGTCCCCAGTTGGAAAATCGCAAAGTAAAAATATGCTCTTCTAACTGTCAGTGTAAAATTCCAAATCTTGCATCAGCACACAGGCTGCAGAATAAATCAGACCAGCAAAGCTTGAAGAACTTGTTAATACGAGGAAGATAATTATATCTTTGTATGATTGCCTGCATGAACTCCAGTATTAATGAGGAGTGAGAAGTTGCTGATTTTCTTGGAGGTGAACTCCAATCCCACTTAACACAATGTCACCAGAACACCAAAACCAACAGCTGATCTTTGATATGCATTTCCAGAGCAGCATTGTGTGAACTGGGCATTGTGTGCCTGCCCTGTGTATGTTACAGAAACAAAAATGTTCTTCCAACACATTGCAAAAGCAGTTGGGAAACAACACCATCAACAGCAACACCAAAAAAGAACTCTCATAATTGGAACTTCCCTGAATGTTCTCAAGTTATTTGCAAACATCCAAAACACCTTACTTAGAATTTTTCCAGATGCCACTTCAACACAGCTATTCTTCAGATTTGTAATCAAGCTACACTGTAAATACTAACCAAATCAAATCAGGAAGAATACAATTCATAGTTGATATTAAAATATCTCCTATGATTTCAATCACTGACCTCAAAAAAGGAAATCCAGTAAGCAGTGCATGTTAGTTATATATTAGGTATGCTAAAACACACTAGCTTTGTATTAAGACTGAAACAAAATGTATTTCTTTTAACCCTGTAGAACTAAGCTTACTCACTGGTTTAGACACAAGGAAGGCAGAGTTCTAAGTTATTTGGTGGCGAGCCAAAACTTTTGTAAGAAGTTAAGCCTAACCCACTTCCTTCATGTCTAATATATAAAGAATTGCCAGAAAACAAAATGACAGTAACTGGGAACAAAAACTTTTTTGTAGCACTGTCAGCTTTCTTAAAGTCACTAACAGTCTGCCTTTTTTTTTTTTTTTTTTAATTATGTCAGTGTTGTTCACCAAGATGCCCAAAGCAACTTCTGCAGAGCTAACAAAGAATGAAGAGAATATTTTACTTTTAAAGCAGAACAAGTCTATCAGATGCAAGATAGACAAACCCTGAGAACAAGCAAGTAAAATTAAAAAAAGACTTTTGGGATTAAGCGCTGAACTTCATTTCCCAAATACGGGAGGTGGCAATGAAAGCAAGGGAATAACACCTGCTGGTGGGCAGCAACTGTCCTGCGCAGCACAAAAAACACAGCTATCTTCTGTCCCTGCGCTCATAGCATTTGGTACACTGGCAGTACTGAAAATGTTTCAAAGAATGTGCTTCTTCCTGAACCCCTTGTGGAAAATGAAACCCCAAAGCGTACCCTGCTTACAAGTCAGGTTTACAGTGGATGCTTCCACTACAAAGAATTAGACTCAAGTCACCATACAAAGAGACTTTTATATATGCGAGTTTCACAGTCATTCCTCTTCCAAAGCACTTCAGCTTTTACGCATTTTCTCTCTTTTTAAGGAAAGCTAAAAGTAATTTAGTCCTTCACCATACAGAAATCCTCCTTGAGACTTAAGATGTCTCAGAGGCATTTATGTGCCGCCTCAAAGAATTCGAAATGTTATATACGCAGTATAATTACATTTACATAATTGTTTAGCAAATCAGGTCCAATAATGCCTACATTTTCTCAGCATCCTGAACAGATTATCAAGCCACTTCCTCACTCAACTGAAACCATTTTGAAGCTTCTTAATTCTTTTGAATGCATACCAGTTGCTGCTACGGTGTGGTCAAAGTTACGCGGAGACCAAAACAAGCGGTCCAAACAACAGCAACACATGACAGTAATATTCAGAGTACTGGCGTTTATTCACAGCTTCTCACCCTCCTTGCCCCATACCTTCGGGGTTTTTTTGTTTTGTTTACTTTAGGTAAACTTACTTTAGCTCACTTCTGGCAGCTCTCCATCAATCAGATATGAAGGAATGGGAAGTGATATAAACTAATCGAGCACTGTCAGTCTTCCTACAATCAACAGTGTGTGTAATTCAACATTCAAGGTACCACTTCTCAGCACTATCTTCCTCTTATAAAGCTGTGATCTTTGATATAAATTTTGAAATTTAATCTACGTTAGCCATCAGTTTCCATTTGCCATGGAAGCTAGCTGGAGAGCATTTTCTTCTCTTCCTTTTTAAAATTTACCATGTAACTTCTCTTACGAAACATTTCAAAGGAAAACACTTCTGAAGGAACTCATTCAATTTCCACCATCTTCATTTTTAGCTTTTAATTGCAAAATACAGAAGCCCAAATTACGTGCCAAATACATATCTAGATATCTACACATCAGGTATACAGCAAAGTGTGAAAACCACCAAGAAAGGAAATAAGATCAATTAATTGAAGGTCTTTTTTGTCTAATTTTGCATCTGCATATGTGCATCCATGTATATTTACATATAGTTCTCAGATCTTCAGTTGAACACCAAGTTCACCCAAATTTTAAAAGAAACTATGAACCAAATGAAAGGTGCTACCAAAACACAACAGTGCTCAAGGTTAAGCTGCTATTCTATACGAGACAACAAGAACAGTTCAAAAAACACATTGCTCATCGAAAGCCTGGAAAAGAAGCAATGCTGGGTAGCTGGAGAAAACTGGATTAAAAATAAAAAAATGCTTTAGGTTTATAAACACAGCATTTCAACACCAGCTTTTCTGTTTATGCTCTCCACACGTGTCTCTTGGCATATGCTCCATCTGGCTGTGGAGATACATCTGCTTCTTTATGCTGCAGGCTCTCCAAGTGCAGATGAGCTCCACGCACATACTCAAACTATGATCTGACAATCAAATCCCTGACACTAAGCATGTCTATGACTAGAGAACATGGATTGCTCCTACAATAGCTCATCATTAGCATTTTGTGAAGAGGCAGCGAAACAGGAATTCCAGTTTGGTATTATAATGCAAGACAATGCACTGAATACGGCTTCTGCAAGATTGAAGTGGCATATTCACACTACTCTAAGTAGCAGCAGGTACACTGAACCTGCATTCTGCTTTGCTTCTGTTGAAAATATGACATGACCACTATTGCACCAAGTCATGGCAGACATTACTTTCCATTTGAGTGAGCATTTCCCATGCTAAGATATTTAATCAAACATTCAGAGCTTGCTCTAAGTTACATCAAACCCACGATTATTCCAATACTGCAGTCTTTTTACAAGAAAGTGTATGTTTACAGTAATTATATGGTGTAACTTAGGACAGACTGCTTTTAATGCTTACGATTTTTTTTTTTAATCAAATTATTGCATATTTCAAGGACTACTGTCAATACCTGGTGTACAGCCTAAGCCTTGCACTGCACTTCACCCTCTAACAGCAAAGCTATACAGTGCAGAGGATCACTGACACTACCCAAAATTTTCATGGGCACAGATGACAAACAGGAAAACAGGTCGTTTTTTAGACAGACTTCTAAAAATCGTATCATCTCAGTTTGATGAGTTGATACAATAGAACATACAAAGCCAACACAGCCCAATGTAGGTTAAATAAACCCTGGTTTGCTGCATCACTCAAAGAACATCAAAATGCTAAAGGGAGAAAAAGACAGAAGTCAAGATGATAAAGCAAGAAGAGCCTGTCTTCATCCTTGACTCCTACACCGGAAAAGAGGGTAGAGACATTGCTTTATGAGGCCCTCTTGAGGGACAGAAGGACACAACCTGGAAGGATTACCCACCACACGCATCCAACCCAGTAGTTTCATGTTTCTGTTGCCCTCTTTTTTATGTTTTAATACAAATATGAAAAGTAAAAGAAGGTTTTTTTACTTGTATACATTATTTGTATATTTTATATGCAGCCCAAGACAATTCCTCTTCACTCAGTGTGGCCTAGGCAACCCAAAAAGTTGGACACACGTGCTCTAAACAATCCGCAATAGTCACAGAGTATCTTCAGTAGGAAGAGACCCACAAGGATCAAGACCACTAATTGTTAACATCTCCTACTAATTAGGATGGAGTTTAACTGCTTGTTCATCACCTCGTTTTCCTCTAGATCAAACATGTCCTACAAACTAGACATTAATCAGCTTTGAAGGGTATCCGTTACAACATTATTTCCCTTATTTTAGAATCACCAAATGGCAATGAATGGACCATCCTCAGGTAAACTGTTGATAGTTAGAAAACCCAACTTATAATAAAACACAGACTTCCAATTCCAGCTATTCAAATGTCTATGATTCTGCCATGATGGCTGAAAAAAAATATTCCTCACACCCCATATCAAGCTATCAAAGAAAAAAAGTCACGGCAAAAACCACGGAAGGACCAACAGAACTGGTATATGACAACAACAGAGCATTTGTATCTACAGTACCACGCATAATGAAAGACATAAGGGTGCAGGGAACACATTTAAAAAAATAATCTAGTGTTCATTTAAGACATCAGTGCTCTCCCTCCTACTATGTTTTCACACAAACGTTCCAGCAGCAAGAAGATACCAAGCTCTGGGCACATCAAAGCAATTCCTATGCCAACACTGAACAGGAGGCAACTACAAGGGGAAGATGTCTCATCGATTTCATTTAATCACTCACAATACTGCCATCTACACAGTGCTGAAAATAAGTAACTGGCCTGCATCAAATTAACTTCCTTCTCTACCACAGCAACCAAACTCCTGTCAAGCCCAGTGGGTCAAGACTAGTTTTGCAGTGAGGCTAGAACACAACAAACACTACCTGTCATATTCAAGGACATAAAGGAACTACTAAAAATGTTAAATGTTAACCAGACATACATCAGCTATAACTACTTATTTTGAATTGGTTTAATAAGTTCTTCTGGGCTATAAATGTATTTCTGAGTAGGCACAATAAAAAGAAGCCCCTTTGTGTTATCTTTCAGAACATTTCTAAGAATCTGGAGCTGTGACTTCACTCCTTTCTCAATCTGAGGAACTTCATATTTATTTCTATTCTTTCTTTTCTAGGACAAGACCAGAGAGTGAACAGATGCACTTCTGAGAGAGGCATTTCTAATTCATACTCCTGCTCTTCAACCACAGTAATATCTCAAATATCATAGCAGAATAATACAATAAACATACAGAAGCAATGTTATAAGGAATCTGTAGATGAGTCCTTGCATACTCCCCCAGAATAGAAATGATATATGCACTTGAGTACTGATTGCACTTCTCTATGCAGCTGCCAGGGGTCAAACGTTTGACATCAGTTTGAAAAAAAATACACGTGTACACAAGTAGCCTGGCACAGAAATGATTTTTAAAGAGGTTCTCACTGAAGATGTGAAGAATTGCTCCCATGAGCCATAACACAGTGAGGCCTGCAGAACAAACATCAGTCTGCCTGCACCTCTGTCTCAAATCTACGTCTGTCACAGGCTTATCTTGAAAGAATCAGGTTTTTATCTTCCTCCTCACTGGTTGGTTAACCCTTACTTATACTAATCCAACAATGAAGTAACATTCCTGCAACTCTCCACAGCTTGTGTTATCCCTCTCAATTGTACTCAAAGCTGAGGACAGATGTTGGGGAGGTATTTTCCTGATCACAAAAGGCAGATAACAAATTAGCAAAGAATCTTCTCAGAAAGAAATAAGGCATTTGTTCATTTCTCATTTTTCTCAAACTGATTTTTGTTTGAAAACTTTTTTAAAAGATCAGATGGTATCCTCCCTGTACTTGTAATCCCCCGACTATACAGTTCTTCAGCTATACAAAGCTAACCCATTATTCCCAAACCACTCCTTACAGGCAAGGCATTTGTTTGGAAGACAGCTCTGGAATTTAAATGTCAGACACCTGTTCTGGTTCATTTATAGGACTACTGCAGACACGACTCCTCTGAAACTCAACTATAGTTAAGAAAGGCTCAAACTACAAAAAGAATCGCTGATTTCTACAGTACCTAGTTTAGAAACTACATACTGAAAAAAAACCTAAGTCTATATTGAAAGTATAAGCACAATAAAAATAGAAGCTATGATATACTAATGCTATTTTATGATGGCAAAAACTGTGTGCATTTTACTATATTTTAACTGGCATACAAAGTAACTGGATGACAAAATTAATGAAGTCAATTTTCTCCACAGATTAACTTCTTTCTTTTGGGTCGACAAGAAGCAGCAAAGTCCTTGGCTGATTTGTGTGCAACACTGGACTGGTAAAGTGAAAAGAGCAAGGGCAAGTTTTAATTGTGTTTAAGCTGAGCTCCACTCTCTAGATATACTCTCCACTGGATTGTTTTTATTCCCCCATGAAGCCTTAGAATCATCCACCCCCTCCTCCCAGCCCCCTGCTCCTTCTCCCTAAAAAACACACACAAAAAATCTTTCATGCTTCTATTTCCATTATCAAATGTGATTTAAATCAAACAGGTTACCAAAATAACAGGCAGGGGGTGGAGGGCAGATGACAACACGGATGTAAAAATGACTTTTTCCCTCACAAAAAAAGACTGAAAACAGTAGTTGATGTTTTATGATAAAGTTAATAAATACATTTAGTTAAAATATCTTAAAATACTATATATTGCTCCATATTCAAAGTGTTAATGAGATAAGAACACAGCTCAACTATTCAGATTGTTACCTCAACGATATCTGAGTTGGTTCTGCTTTCATGGGGCTCGTTGTATTCTGTGTATTTAAGTAGAACTTTGTCCATATCAGTGCTGGCATACTGAAAGAGTTTGTTAGAGCTGTTAAAAATGATGAGTGCTATTTCACAGTCACAGAGTACACTCAACTCATACGCCTTCTTCATTAATCCAAACTTCCTCTTCGTAAAGGTGACCTAGAGAAAAAATAGATAGATGTTATTTTTTTCCAAATAGCAATGTTGTGAAGGACTACAATCAAGCATTCAAGAAATATACCAGCTGAGCCTAAGCTATTCATTTCTGGTAACAAGCAGCATAATTGAACATGTGTAGAAGCTTAAGAACTGCCTATCATATTTGGGTGTCACTTTTGGAGTCAGTACTCTATATTTAACTAAGCTAAACAGTATTTCCCACCCAGCCCTTCCTCCAGTATATACCAAGAGTTCAAGTCTGTAGTAATCCCCTAACCACGTTTCCTTCTGCACAACCAACACCAGCTTTCCAGGTATTAAAGTACTTTCTTCTGTGATGTTTAGAGTTAGCTTGCCCCAGCTTTACAGCTACTCACAACCTTAGTTCTAACAAATGAGCAAACCAGTGGAAGTAACACAGTTACTATATAGTATGGTAAGAAAGGGAGCTATTCTTACTTGGGAGCTATATTCTTACTTGGCTACTATCATACCATGTTATCAGCTTCATTTACATTTCTAAGCTGTTTTCTGCCACTTGGGAACATCATGAAACTGTTAAAACTGTTGCTTGCGGGAAAGTAAATCTATTACAGACCATCACAAAAGAGTATTGGCCAAATGGGAAAAGGCAGAGACAAATCCTTAAAAAAAATCACCATCAGCTATGGAAAAAAGGATTTAAAAGCACGCCCTTTCACAGGATTTCAGTTGGTTAAGGGTGTAGGAGTATCAATGTATTTGATATCAAGTCAAATCAAGTACAGGTCTAATGCTAAGAACAATTTTCTTTAAAGGACATTCAGTGCTATCCATTTAAGTACCTCCAAAAGGCACTTAATATACTACCAAGTTAATGTTCTGAGATCTTTTTAATAAAGATAGCACTTTCAAACTGAGACACTTGAAAGCTCTGATGGAACACCTCCATCTATTCATGCCCCCTCAAAGCATACGTCTCTGCAGCATGTGAGCGACCTATCTGCAAGACAGGAATTAAAGAAACAAAGAAACCAGTATTATGGGTTTCTATATTTTATAGGACATATTTGGGAGATGGGAAAATTTTGTGTGTTCACACCTGAAGGCATTTTTTTTCTAGAGACGAATATCTTACGCACATTACTTCATTACCACCTGTAACCGAAAATGCATAGCATCCTCACCACATAAGAAGTCTGACAAACAGATGCAGACATACATTAACAACATAGATATACACCTCGCTAACAGTAACTATTATTAAAACAGTGTTCAGAATTGTGCACTTCCCCACAAATGCAGGCAAAGGCACTGTGAATCTGTGATTCCTCTCCAGTTATTAAACACCATCCAGGCACACCAGAATGTCTGTCAGCACACAGTCCACAACTTTAAATGCAAACTGTTGACATGCAGCACTGTAGGAATTCAGGTAGTAAACGTAAGCACTAATAGAAACATGGATAATAAGTATTAGTGCATATGGAGTGTGAGTGCATTGTGTTCAACAGCCACAACTGATGCCTGCATGCAAGCACGACTTCGTACTGCTTTCCTTCTATCTGCTGCTCATTCCCCAGTAACTGTGCTGTCAGTGCTCCATGGTATCCACTTTCTGTTCTCATCCAGCAGTATTGCAGAATACTGACCGTATTGCCTATCAGCTTTAAATTTCCCTGTTTCTAAAATAAGCACAGTTCTCCAGAGGGATAGGGAAGTTTCACGTTTGAAAGTGTGCAATTTGGATTTTGTATATTCTTTTAGCCATCTAAAAGGCAGATACGTTACACGTACAAGGAAAACGCAGCAGAACATACTGTTTCCAGGACAAAGACATTCCCAGTGCAAGGATGAGGCTGAGCTAAAAATAAGCCATGTTAACATGAGAAATTGCTACGATTGTTGCCAAGGCAGTACTGTGAACTACTACGGGTGCACACCAACAAAGACAAAAGAATCATTTGTTTGTACACAGTTAAGAGCATAGATTTTATTTTTTACGTTAAGAAGTCTTCTCTGTTATTTCAATTTACAGCAAAAACAATTCTCACTTAACATTTCCTGTGCCTTGCATCCGACTGAAATTAAATAGGTATTAAAATATTACTTTAAAATATTCCTCACTTTCAGTTTCCTTCTAACACAAATATCGTTCTACGAAAATACTGCCCTTCAACACAGAAGGGTTGGTTGTTTCTGCTTTTATTTCAAATTTCCATGGTGTATATTTACAAAAAGAAAAAATCCTACATGAAATGTTCTTACTGTATGACAGAAAATGGATGCCAATTAACTAAGCCCGGAAACATATCTGGCACGTACTGTACAAAGAGTGAAGATTTGTAACAAAACTTAGGACTTCTTGGTCTGGGGGAAGGGCAAGTCATTACCTTAAGAGCTGCACTACTGAAGCAGTAAAATCAGGGGAAAAAAAACCTCCCAGGGATTCTGTTGATCTAGTCTTGACCTCATTCTGAAGAAGCTAGTTCAGAATCTCAAAGTTAATGTCAGGCAATGATCCAGTTCTTTCTACTTCTTAAAACCAATGCAAATTATGACAAAGCAGCCTTCTGTTACTTCAGCTCATCCACTACTAGTCAAATTAACCCAACATCTGAACAATTCAAGACAGTAAGAGCAAATAAGTTCTTTTAAACACCTCCATGGCTGCACGGAAGGAAGAACAGCAGATCATTTTTTTTTCCATAGATGCAGTCAGATAAATTACAGCCCCAGTTCCACCTACACTCCTATTCCATGCTTCTAAGAAACATTTTAAAGACCTCTAACCACACGCAGAGCCCCACGCAAGGCCTGAACAATCTGTATTCAGATACTTGTAACATTTTTATTCAACATTTTTAAAGGTGTTTGGATAAAAGCCCCGGACACAACACTCCCTCTGAAACAATGTTATGTTAGTGCTCAACTCACCCAGGGTTCAACTACAGCAAGTAGACGTTCCTGATCTACTTATTGCTGACAATTACAATGCATTATTGAGACAAGAAGCCAGAAGCCCAGTAGGCTTCATCTTAGTGCGTCTGCTGCTTGTACTCTGTTTTCAGCCATCATTTCAGCAAGCTGACCAAGTAGAGAAGTTTTAATGGGTTGTATTTCTCCCAAATGTAGGTGGAAACCTTGCTATCCGCATGTATTACAGAACAGCAGCTTTTTAAGACCACACAAAAAACAATGCATCTCCAATGCAGGCCAACAGCCTCCTCAATGCTACTCTAATATCACTTTGCAAAGAAGGGCAGAGGAGGAAGAGAGTAAAGGCAGCAAGATTGAGCTTCTCTGATATCTAATTTACTGTACTTTATTCTCTTCGTCTTAATGAACATAAATGCCTGACAGCTCATTCAAGCAGATAAGACTTCTTAATTAATAACACAATCACAGTCTCAAGACAATTGTAATTCCCCAGAGTAATGGTCTACATAAAATTGTTTTGAGCTCACATACAATCTCATTAGAAATAAGATGCTTCTGATAAAACAAGAGTTTTTATTCCCACAAGTTACACAGACCCGCTACAAGCACAGTTCTATCACATTTCTATTTGTATTTCCAAACAAAAAAACTCTAAGCAGAAAGACAGGACATCACTCATATATTCATCAGTGACCTACTAATCAGCTACACATACCAAAAAACTCACAGAATGCAAATGAACTGTGCTCTGTGGTTAGCAAAATAAGCCCTAACTACACTCCTTATCTAGCTCAATGAAAAAAATTCTTCAAAGTCAATTTGTATCTAATAGATATCCTGTGCATCAGGGCATCCTAGTATGTCAAAGCAGCATATACCTGCTGCCAAAAAACACTGATCACGCGTGGGATTGGAGAACACCATCAACATCTCTATGAAACATGGCTCCACTGGCAAAAGCTATGTTATATCTTTAAAATCTTTTTCCACAGGAAAAGGAAATGGGCAAACCTGACTCCAGTGTTAAGTTAGGGCCTAAAAGCTCTTCCTAATCACTGTGAAGCCAAAAAATGTGCTTGCCAAAAAATATCCATAAGGAAAGTTAAAGTTTAATCCCCATATTTTGCTTCAGTCCATGCAGAGCAACTAAAATTTCAAACAAAAGCACTATTTCCCTTCCTCTTCATGCAAAAAAAGGAGTAACGATCAGAACAATGATATGGATATATATAAAAGGGTTTTTCTAACTTCAAACATGACAAAAACAGCAAGTTTATAACTTGCTCTCCAAGCAAGTTAAAGGAGGGTAGGAAGGTGAGAAAAACCAATTTCTACCTCCTCAGCTTGTCTGAAGTTCCAGAGCAAGATCTGAAAGAAATTACAATTCCTCTGCTTTTACTATGTGTACTTAAGACATTTATCTACATCAAACACACAGTCACTGTGTGATTAAAGCTGTTCAAACACAATACTTGGCTTTCTCCCAAACTCCAATAATACTTTTCTGCTATATATAGCCTTCTCAGAGTTTACACTGCTTTAAAGTGATACAGGGAGAAAAACAATCCTGGTTTTGCATACAAAACAATGGGCTTTGAGCTGGCACATCAGCAGCAAGACAGTCTTATGGAATTCTATCACAACCCCAACATCAATCATTATCTTTCTGAAAAGATAAATAACATCAAGCTGGCGCTCAAGACAAGTTAAAAAAGAAAAGCCAAAAGTAGGAAGGGAATAGGAAAAAAAACCACTGCTATACATCCATATTTTGCATGCATCTTGAACACTGAGTGCAATCCTGGGCCCCTTTGTGATCAAAAAAGAACACAGCACTCAAGAATGTTTAGAGACAAGCAGTGAGTACAATCACAGGTGTGGAATAAATTCTGTGTAAAGACAACTAAGGAAGCTAAGATGCTTAAGCCTGAAAACAGCTATTTAAAGAGAAAATAAGAAAATATGACAGAGTTCCACAGAATAACAAGCAAGGTAGAGTCAGACCAGACAGGGACTGACTTGTGCCTCTTTCATAGAAGAGCTAAAAAAACGAGCAGAAGCATAACTAAACATAAATGAAAAGAGCTTTCTTGAAACAACATACAACAAACCTACAGACAGTCTGAGCCAAAAAAATGTTGTAAATGCTGCAACTTTATAAGGGCTCAAAGGATGACTGAACAAGTCCACTGGGACAGGGGGGTGGAAATCCATTAATGGTTACTAAATATACGGAAACCACATCCAGCTCAGGAAATCACTGAGCTAAGAATAGTTAGAATCTGGAAGAGGATTACAGAGCAGTGTAACACGTGCATCTCTATCCTACACAACACTGGTTATTTGTTTCAGACCATCGCTGGATAAAAGATATTGGATTAGCTGGATCTTTAGTCAGACTCACGACAACTATTCCTAAAGATCAAAAGTCGTTCTGATGCAGAGCTGCATCATAAATACTTCTACTGTATGGGAACAGCAGCTACACAGTGAATTTCATTTAAAGGAGCCATTACTGGAACTTGTAACAATAATATCCCCTAAAAATGTGATTGAAAAACTTAAGAGATGTTTCTTCTCTGTTTTCTGGTAATGTCATCTGTAGACACTGGAAGACACTGAGCAGCTCTAGAAGGGTGAATAAAATTCAACAAACAAACTTCAGTCTCCATTCATTTTTAGGATTACTGATGGCCACGTTCACACAGATTTCTTGTTTCTCACCTGTCTGTTCCGTTCGTCCATTATTCTCGTGATCTGTATTTTCTTTCTCCCCATTTTCAGTCTCTTCTTTCCTTTCCTTTGCAATCCAGAAATATGCTAATCCAAGAAATTTCACCCTTCAGTATTTTAACACATGATACAGTTTTCTTTTACTTTGTCTTCAGCTTGAGAAATGGTTCCTATATCTTCTTATAAACCCCTAAAAGAAAAGTGGAAAAAATTAATGATGCCTTCCCATCAGTTTTACACTTCCTATTTTCCTAAACTAAACGACATTCTGTTCCATAGAACAGCATTTGGGGTTGAGGTTGGGGGTGTGAGATACAACAGAACTGGGAATGCCTTTACTTAAACATGACAGAAATCGCAGACAGAAAATGTTCTCTCAGCAGAACTATTCCACAGCTACCAAGATGCCAGCAGATAATTGTGAAGTTCACACAGCTACACTCTCCACAACAGCCTACAGGCTTCACGTTTGCCAATAAATCAATCACCAGTCCAGCACTTGTTTGCATTTGGTAAACTGTTTAGGAAGATTAAGGTGCACGTGAACTTGAAAACCCAAAGTGCCTTCACGATATTTTCATGTGGTAACAATTCATCAAATCAATGTGCTCAGCACTGATTTTTTAACAAACTTTAAGTGCGTTTTCACTTTAAAAATTATCACAGCAACAAAGCAAAGCAAAAATCAACCTTCTAGGCCATATACCCACAGTGCTCGAATTAACATCAACTCGACAAAATGGGAGAAAAACTGAAAATAAATAGCCCCTAGACATCGACTGTACACTAAAAAGCATTCTCAGAGATTAATTAGGTACACCTCACTCAATTACCACCTAACGGTCATTAAAACAAAAGGGTAAAAACAGCCACAACAACAGTTCGTAACCTCTCCGATTTTCCAACCCAAAACATCTCCAGAAATCAAGTGTTGCATATTTTAATACGGGTGTCACAATGCCAGATCCTTGAGGCCATGTGTAGAAAGTGGTGCAACCACATCACCATCAGAGAGCTAATAGGCAGAGACAGCAAGAGGCGATTAGTCACAGGCTGCACTTCACAACACATCCCATCTACACCGAGGACACAGCCATGCCATTCTGATGCAGCTCGGGGTTAAAAAACAGAAAAGGAAAGAAAAAATAAAATAAGAGGCGGAGGAACATCATGAAATGAAGGGATGTCATCTTATATTTACCTGATAGCAACAAGGGATTGTTTTGGTAAAACATAAAACGTCCAGCAGTTCTTAGAAATGCTGTTCAATGGAACTGAAGACCAAATGAATACTCTGTGTGATTCTGTGAT
>JAOWBP010004028.1:14413594-14423954 GCA_028571105.1 Tragopan temminckii | reverse complement strand
TCATGAAGAACCCCAAACATATCAGTGAAAGTTAACTGTATATAGCAGAATCAGATGTTGGTTCATTATTCTATAGCATCTTGTTTTATTCATTTTAAGTAGATCTTCTACTAACACATGACTACATGGAGTTATATTAATATAAAAGGTGAACCACAGCCAACTGACATGCACTTCACAGCTGAGACAAATTTCAAGAACCCACTTAGAAGCGTCACACTTAACCTCCTTTCTTCTCTAAGGCATATTAACCCTTAAAAAAAAAAAAAAAAAAAAAGGTTATTGTTGAGTCCTCGTGGCCTTTGCTACGTTAAAACCTTCTTACTTGTACATGCTGACTTGAAGCCTTGCAGCAGCTGAAGCAATAAATATTGACAGCTCGCTGGCAAACAGCAGAGATACCAGCACTCAGTCTCCAATTTCACTTGCATCAGCAAAGACAGATCCTAGAAGGGGCAGTGCATCTTGTGCCTAAAATGTGCACTGCTATTACTGCTGCCTTTGTATTAAAAGCACATTTTACCCTCTAAGACCAGAGCACTGCTGAGCACGCCCGGAGCGTTCCGAAACCCTTCACTTAGCTATTAACTCTCATTGCAACATACAGATACATAACAACAAAGCTGACTCTGCCCACAAAGCACACTGCAAAAAACTTGTGATTATCCACTTCCATTCTTCCACGTCCTTACATTGCTCAGCTCATTCTCCTCTGATTCTTCATACGCTTTGCATGAGGCCACATTTTGCTCAACAAAAACTAAACATTCAATTTACAGCAAACATGTGGGAAGCCATATGCCGAATTAAGAGATACTCTGACAGCACAAAAGAAATTGGAAAAAAAGTTAAATGGATTTTAATTAAGAAATTGTGTTGGTGATGGAGTTCTGCTTTCTTCCCAGTTACCTCATAAATCCTTTACAACAGCAAGAACAAAACAAAACAAAACCCACACTGAGACTGACTTTGTTCTCAAAGCTCTTGCTCATGGTTTCATCTGAAGCAAGGAGATTTTCACCCTAGCACAGACACACCTAAGATTACAGTCCGTGTTTGTATCCGTAAGAATTCACCAGCACGCAGTGCCGTCATTTTCTGCAGTGCACAGCTCCGATGGGTGCAGCAGCGGACACTTCCTCTGTGCTATCACCCTTTGCCTGCTTTCCAAAGCAAGACATGAAAGAAAACGAAAACGATAACTTCAAGCACACGCTGACCTTAACACGTTACTTACATCAGTACCTGTGAAGATTTCTCATTACGGCTTTCGGAAGATTTTCTTTCCTCTTTCTCTAACACTTAATATAATCTATTTGGATGGTAATTTCTGATTAGCAATTTTAACAAGCCTATCCTAGATGACAGATGACAGGCGCCTCCCTCTCTATGCATCACTCTTTCAACAAACACAAACTGCAGCAGAGAAAGAACCACAGCATACAGATTCTGAAGACTGCCATAAATGCACAGTTCATTAATTGCTGAGCACGCACGGGGCTGGTTTTTGGCATAGGTATACCACATCTAGAAAGCACCGATGCACTGAGGTTTGGTTTAACCAGAGTAAACTATAATTTCTGCTTTTAGGTTTTAATGTTACTAAGTCTGTCCAACTGCAATATCTGCAAGCTGTCAATTTGGACACACACACAGAAAAGAAGAAATACTTCTCTCCAGTGCATCTTCAGACTCAAAATTACACTTTATTCAAATGGCTGCCCTTGCCTAATTCTTTCAGTAGATGGAACTGATGCCAGAGTATTCCTAAAGAGGATGGCAATGCTCCCTATAGGCTTCACACATGCAGGTGAGGCAGCTGCCACACCTCGCTCTTCGTCCTTTTTTGAAATAAATCCAAGTCAGCCTCAAGGACGATGCTCGCTCTGACCAGCTGGAAGGTAGAAAGGCACCAAATGGACCGGAAAGCCCCAAAAAGCAGAAGACAAGCATGACAGAGGATGGCAGCAGAAAGAGTTAACAACGAGTGCATCTGTGGTGCTTCATCCAATGACGCCACAAAGACGAGCACGTGTTCGTTTTAACTCAGTAGGTTCAAACAAACACTAAAAAGGAACTTCAAGGAAGAAGATGGCATTCTTTGACTCTCTGGAAGCAAAATCAGTTAAGGTGAACTCAGTTCTGCACAGACTGCTTGTATTAAATTTCTCCCATAAGTGACATTAGAGTTTAGCTCTGCTACAGCAAACGCACGAAGAGGCCTCACATTCCAACCAACCATCTGAAGGGAATAACTATGCCAGCAGAGCACTAAATGTGCCAGCACTGCTTTAACCCATTTACTACTTGAAAGCACACACATAACCCTTGGATTTATGTGATTTATGTTATGAATTTTTATGATTCAGGTCTCTGAAGCTAATCGCTTTGTCCTTCTCTCACTATGCAAATTTAAGGAATAAGTTACAATGTTACAGGCTATAATGTGATGTACACAACTGATGAAATTTAAAACAGGAAGCACTGTTAGCTGGATAGGATATTCAATTATATTTGGAACGTTTTACTGGTTTACTACATCAACTGGGTACACAAGAGCTACTGGAACATATAATAGGCGAGTTTCATGGCATAATGTCCCAACAATTTCATAGCAGATGTTCTCCATAAAAGATATTGACATATAAAGGCACATTATCACCACATCTATTGACATACAAATATACACACACTGGCATATAAAAAGTACAAACAAATCTGAGTTGTCAAAATTAATGAAGCACGCACTTCAAATATTTTATCAACCTCTGTTGCTACACTTTCCTATGTTGTACTGCAATAAATGATACACCAGAGAAAGGCAGGCTGGTGGGGAACGGAAGGCAATCTCTTCTAAGCGCTGCCTATGGACTAACATGGGACATTTGGGATAATACAGTTCATGGCCTCAGATTGCTGCCTTGGGGGTGGAAAAAAAGAAAAAAAAAAAAAAGAATAGATTTCATCACAGAGCTCAAGAGAGATAAAGAAATAAAGAAAGTACCTGTATTCCACCGCATTCACATCCTTTTCTTTACAGAAGCGGGGAAGAGAGCCCAGCTCCTTAACCTGAAATACTCAGCACTGAAAGTAGAATGGCCGTCAGCTCCAGTACTGAAGCTGGGGGCAGCAGAACACGCAGAGCTCTGCTAAGTGCCCAGGCAGCTGGCTCACACGCAGCTCAGCCTGCTGCTGCTCTACTGAAATCATATCCATGCTGGCTAGCTCAGAGTTATCTCACATACCTACTTGAGGTGCAACTGCACGCTTGCCACATGCTAGAAGCACATCTGGACACTGCTCTGCTTAAGCAGCAGCTTCTCGAGATTGCTCAGGCATCACCAGTCCTCCTCACTGGCACAAGGACACCTGCAAGCACGTCGTGGGCATGGCAAGGGAACATGAGGCAAAGTACAGCTGCCCTGAGGTAAGAGACTGGATTTCAAGTAGACTTCACTCAGACTGCATAGCGAGCTAATTAATTCCTTCAATTAGTCTGTAGAGACTAATAAACAAGCAGTTTATCAGTGACAAAACGATGCAGAATATCCCATGTTTACAGAAATATTACAACGTTTGCAATTCCAATTGCTCCAAGGTTAAACACCAAACTATCAGAAGCCCACAGTATGGTCCTGACACACTGACCAGTTTTATGCAGACATGAGAATTTCAGTACAATTAATGAACACAGAAGTTAATGTTATCTCTTTCATCCTTCACGAAGTTTAATCCTACAGTGTCATGAGATGTCTCACACCACTCATGCCTCAGAAATACCTTACTGCCTACAGAATCACAGTGAAGGCATCATGTCATCTTTGGGCCACCTTCACCTCCAGCTCTGTGCAGCCACCAGTGAGAGCTCCCCACCTCCTGCCCCATGGGAGCACAGCCACTGCCGCTACAAAGAAATAAATTTCCTCTTTTTTTGAGAGCCATGGTTCACCTCTCTGCAACTGTGAACCACATGAGCCCAGCCGAATTACTGCGTTCCAACCTTCTGCTTCCTGCTAGACTTTGCATTTGACATGCTGCTGCTCAAATACTTAAGCCAACACTTCCTTATTTGCATCAGGCTCAAGTCCATTTTTGCATTACATCATATTTAAAAACTTATTTCCATCCTGATGACTCAAGAATTACATACCATTCTGACTCTCTATTAGAAAAGTCACAGCACTGAGAAATAAAAACAAAACAAAGCACATTAGAACTGTACACCAGGTTTACAGAAGTTTGATATCAGATTCCCTTGGCAGAGAAAATGATAAAGGTGTGTAACTACTAAGCAAGTTATGTTGATAAAACACAGCAGAGTCACAGCTGAGCCCATAAACTTCAATATGAAGACAAGCCTAAGAAGAGATATCAACACAAAATCTGCCTAGAAATAGCCACATTTTTTCATTCTTGTTATTAACACAAGTTTCTGATTGCACCAAGAAAACTATGACTTACAGATTTGACCAACACAGTAAAACCAAAATTCAAGTGTTTCTACTGCAAGCAAACAATATTAGGGTCTCATGTCGTTCAAACCATGTTTTGACTGAGTAATACTCACTATTACACAAAGCATTCAATGAATGCTGACCTTGGTGGAGACTTGGCATTACATTATTATATATTACATACACATATTATCTCATATGTGTTACAGTCTACCCTTATTTCAGAAACAAACAAACAAGAAAACAGAAATCAAACCTACCTAGCAAGATTATTGATAAAACCATGGCTTACACAAAGCTTACACAAAGCTATGCAGATGGTCTGATTGCTTTGATAGTAAAGTGCTTTATTTCCTCAAAGCAATAGCACATAACTGGTCAGCTTTGGAGCATATTCAAAACACAAAGTAGAAGCTCAGAATAAAACTGTTCATGCAACATTCCCAGCTGAAACTGAGCTGGAACTTTACTCGTGAGAACATTACATGACCAGAGGAAGGGAAGATATTAAGATAAGAAACAAAGAAGAAAAGCTCCTTGTTGAGAGTGGAATTCACAAGACTCTCAGGAGAAAAATACACCAGCACTTCACTGCATACATCTGATAGAAAACTCATCATCAACCCACTGGGAAGTGCAATGAATAAGAGCAATGGACAAAGCAGAAAAGAGGAAGGTAGGGAAGCTGAGGATAAAATACTTCAGCTCTACTTGCAACTTTCTCCCAAAAAAGATTAGAAAGAACAAAAGTTGAAGCCTGACACATTCACTCTTCCAGATCACCACACCAAGGACCATATGCAACACAGCTTCAGCTGTTTATATTCCTTCACTGTAGCCAAATCATGCTACATGCTGTAAATGCTCTCCAAAACGCTGTTCCTTGTCAGTGTGAGAGGGCAGAACAGGGCCAGAGATTGTTAAGCCGTGCCCAGGCAGGGAGATGAGGACGAAGGTATTTGCACTGGGGTCAGAAAGCAATCAACCCACCCCAAAGGCCAGGCACCAAGCTTAAATTTCCTCAGCAGTAAAACACTCCAGCAAGGCGAGGTTTGCCAATAAAAGTAAGTTGCTGCTAAAGTAACTGACTAGCAAAGTCCTCCAGGCCACAGCTGAACTCTTAATTTAACCTTCAGGTATCAGCTGGAGAAGTGGAAACAAATGGAAAAACACAACAGTCTCACAAATAAGAAAATTATTATTTTTAATCTTCTGTATTTTTCCATAACAAGAGCTGATGGAAGCTGTGCGTGGCAGAAGGAAGTCTGTAAGTCAGAGCTGAGCCTTCTCAGAGCCAGGCAGCCGCACGGTCAGGTTAAACACCCCTGCTAAGAGCCACCACCGCCATCAGCAGCTGCCAGCACCACAGCACCTGCAGATCCGAGCAGCTCAGCAGCCTCTGCCACACACAGCAAAACAAACCCAAATCTTTATCTCACTGCTTCTTGTGATTAGTGAAGGCCGTCCGAGCCAACGCTGCTTTCTTAGGAGAGAAGCACCAACCTGGAGCACAGACAAATTCTGGATCTACAAGTTATACTGAAAGCCATAAATTTCATTTTAGTCTAGTAGTGTAAATTACATATGTAAGGAAAAATGTTTGATTATTTTATAAAGGATGACTGATTTAAATTTATTCCAACGAACACCAAAAGTTGGGGCCTCCGTTTGAAGGCACTGTTAGCCTATTTGTATAGGCATTTTACAAAACAGGGCCTAATGAATCAAAGAACCTTCACCTGTTCCCGTAATACATGAAAATGACCAAACCACATTAAATACAGAAACAAACTGAAAAAGAGAAAAGTTGGTTAGTGCTGCCTGTCATTTGTTTAACTGGAATGTATCAAAGAGTTTCAGCCCTCTTCTGCTAGAGATACAAACCGAAACAGGAACTCACAGCTCCAAACCACAGGGGACCACGTGACAGCACCGCTGGAAACGCAGGTGTGGGGCACTGCCATCCTCAGCTCCCAGCAAACACCCAGATCTCAGCCTGTGAATTCCGCCTCTCTAAGGCTTCACAGAGACAAATTGGACCCCTGAGAAATGCTCTCCATAAAGCAGCAGCTTCGTCCCCTTTAGGAACTACAATTAAAGAGCACTGTGTGACACCATGAATGTTTAAGCAGTGAGAATAAAAGGGAAATAAATACTTTGTGTGTGGGTATCCTTCTGTGCCACCGGCTTACACAGCTATACTCAGCTAACTGGTTTAAAGGTAGCCTGCATACATTTGTCTACACAAATTGCAGTCACACCTCTCATCCCACTACAGCTTTACCTTTGATCTAGGAGGGGATCTGAGGAATTCTGGCTAAAGAGACTAAAAGACTATTTTCCTGAATTTGGTCTCTAATCTGAAAGACAGATCTAATTAGTATTTTTCCCCATCATGAGCTGTTCAGTATAGTAGCTCAGCAAGTCTTTCCAACGTGATTAAGATAAGCCAAGGAAGCTGCTGCAGACGAAGTAGAGGCGGCCTGTGAGCTCGTACCACGTCTGAGCACAGCGCGTGCCCCCATCAGCCTGCAGCTGAACGCAGGGATTCCAGGACAGCACCTCAGCCCTCTGGTGCATTCTGGATACCAAGAGTGGCAATGCCAATACAGACCCAGAGCTATATTCATTTGACTGACTTTACTGAGGCTCCCTCACAGCTCTGCTCAGTCCTGCAATGTAGGATTGTAGAGATGTTCTCTAAACAATGATAACCCAATCAGGTATCGCTCATTTACCATGATATGTTACTTTAGTTGGGCTCAAACTGTCTCCTACTCCTAAACTAAAAATTAAACCATTTAATATGGGGCTACACCATAGAAAAAGAACGACTGGGGTTCACATAGCTTTCTCAATCCATACAGCAGACAGTTCTGTACATACACACAGAAAACACTAGAACGCCTTAGCTTTTTTTTTTTTTTTTTTTGATCACAGACATCTGAGGTAAGTCAGGTATAGTGTACAATACACTCAGCATGCTGCATTACAGAGATGACAATATCAAGATCTGACTAATGTGTATTAAAGAAAATGCGTTCACTACCATGGGAACGCTGTTAGAACTCACTCCTAAGTCAAGTAGACTAAAGGAAGCTTTTCTGTGTTAGACTTCCCCTTCAAATAATCTCTGTATTAATCCTTCTGAGACACAAACATAATACCTTAACAAGGAACAAACACACAGGCAATGATGGCAGCATTTTCATCTACACAGATGTAAGGGGCACGAGGAACGCCACAGAATAACTCACATAGCTACAGCCAAGGATCTGGCTGCAACAATAAAACAAACTCACTGAAAACTCATTGTAATCACTGTCAATAAATAGCAGAGAAACAAGGAAAAGTGAAAAATGAAGCCTTACGGAGATTACCAAGCTTACTGGGAAGCAGAGCTCTAACAGGAAGAGAAGCAAACTCAACCTCTTCATCTTCACTGTTACTGTAACTCCATCTGTACACATAGGAGTGCCAGCAATGCCAGCAGACCAAGCTAGTTTAAAAATAAACTGCCCATAGGACTTCCCTAGTTGGTGCCATTTACAAGAAAACCTCAAGCAATGCTGCAACACACAAGACTTTAACACACACAATAGGACTGAAAACTGTTTTTCTCCTTCTTGGGTACCGTACCAAATCCACCTGTCTCATGGCAGAGGTACTACACCAAATCCACCTGGAAGAGAAACTCAGTGTTAGAATTGGCTTTTAACCACCTTAGGGTACAAGGCTGTCAGCCCAAATTCAGCAACTATGTAATACAAGCATTTCCACACGTTGTTGCGGGGTTTGAGAATCAAAAGCCAGGACCTAGAAATGTCAATGCAGAAGGTTTCTGAGACTTCAGAATGAGCAGATTTTCCAGAATATTACTTCTCAGTCCAAAAAATAGAAAAAGCTTTCCCTAAAAATCATTTCACTTGTTGAAATGTTGGAAGTATATTCTCTGCTTACAGTCAAGAGCAAACTGCGTTCATATTTCCAGCACCAGCTAGCAGGACCTACACATCTGAGCAAAAACAACCACTGAGATCACAGTAAGAACTGAAACTGGATTTTAATCAAGAAAAAGCAAGGAAACTTGGCACATAACTTGTTTTTCTCTGCTTCAGAAAAAGAGGTATCCTTCTACAGATAATAATAAAACATACATTCCAGACATCACAGAATAGAGCACAAACAGAATCTTAACTGTATTGCGCACCGAACTCCTCCTTCCACAGAACAAGAAATAAGTGCCCTAATCCCTCAAACAACGCAGCAACTACGACAACCCACTGCCCGTAATTTAAATGCATGCTTTACCCCCCAGAATCAATGTAAGTACAATCATTTTCATCAATATAAGCAATTGTTTCCTTGCTCAAATTTGTATTTGTGTCTAAGGAGACTGTAACAGAAAAGGAAAGCTAAGACAATTATAGAAGGCAGCCAAACCCAGACACATAGTTCCAAGTATGCTGATATATTAATGGTAAAATACTTAGAAGTCTAAAGGCCTGAGACCAGAAATACTTTTAACTTCAAAACAAGGAGGATGAGGCAAGATTACAGAGGCTTAATGCCTCTCAAGGGTAAAAGTTGATAAACCAATCCAGACACACTCAAGCTGCAAATGCAAAAAAGAACTTAAGCAAAGGAATACCTGTGGAACCAGTTTCTTATCTTCAATCTGTATCACTTGTATCTTGGTTGAAATAATTTTAAAAAATGCTACTTTCTAGTTAATATAATTGTTGTCACAAACTCCCAAAGAAAAGCACCAGTAAATACTTACACAGGTGGGCTGAAGCATTCCTGCTCAAGATGCACAGCTGCTAAGGGTCTCACCTGCTCCTCTGTTCTCTGGGGAGAGCCCAGGTTGGCCCTTCACTGGTCCAACACTGCCAACTGATCAGACTATTTTAAGATAAGCTAATTATGCCAGTGCAGTATCTTATAAGCCAATAAGACTAAGCAGAAGAGACCACGAAGAATTAAAAGCAATGAAGTATGGATAAGACAGAAGCAAGAATTGTGATCTCAGCTATTTGAGATAAGAAGTCCAGAGGAATCTGAGTCTGGTGAGTGACTCGGGATATCTAAATACTTACATTCTCCTGCACCTAGCAGTTCTAACAGGCACCAAAGAAGCTGCACAGGAAGGGCTGTTGATCCTTGCACCTTCAGAAAATTATTAATTCCTGCCTCAGAGGAACAGCACAAGATCTCTGTGGCTTGCTTGTAGGCATTACCTACATGCACGCAATCAGACAGCTAGAGAAACAAATACAGATGCCTTGAAAACAAATAGATCTGAAGAAAAATCCTTAGCTTACGAGTTTGTTGCACAGAAAGTTTTCAAGAAGTTTATCTGCTCATCTCCTCATTAACATTTCACCGGAGGAATGTACGATGGAAAAGCAGGTTGAAGCCTCTTTTGAGAACAAGTCAGCCAGCACCTTCAGGAATATCGAGGTAGGTTTTGTTACTCAACAATTCAGCCATAAAAATCCCACGTTTAAAAAAAAAAAAAAAAAAAAGCATTCAGGAAGTCCTCAGTAGAACACAGATATAATCACAGCCCATTCATCCTCATTAATAGCTTTGGGTTTAGCCAGTGTCAGACAAGTACAACAGTGCAAGCACCAATTACTGGAGCGTTTCAGGGGTGCTGCAGAGCTCAGGGCTTGGTGGCTGCACACAGCCCCAGCTGCACCCCCACCTGCAGCCCCCAGCACTTCACTGGGCAGGCAGGCACCTGTGTTGGTGTAACGTAAAGAGCTTGGGAGAAATGAGCTGTTGGAAGGGAAGCTCTGGAAAATCAGGGAATAATGGAAGAGGCAAAAAAAAAAAAAAAAAGGAAAAAAAAAAAAGGAAAAAAAAAAGGAAGTTATTTAAGTTAAAACAAAATCACTACA
>JAOWBP010004028.1:14334348-14406021 GCA_028571105.1 Tragopan temminckii | reverse complement strand
GGATTATTTTGTTTTACCACGGGGAGCGGCCGGGTCTACATTCTTCACCGGGACCCAATGGCGCGGCGCCGCCCGCCGATAGGACAGAGCGCCGGAGTGAAGGGCGAGCAGCGCCAATCGCAGCGCGCAGAGGGAGCGGCAGCGCCCGCCCATCAGCACGTCGTGGGGAGGCGGGGCGTAACGAAACGTGGACGCCTTGAGCGACAGGTGGGCGATCAATCGGAGAGAGGGAGGGGGAACAGACAGCCAATCAAAGCGCAGCTGAGGCGGGCCTAGCGGAAAGGAAACCCTGAGCCACGGCCCTCCGTCCCGGCGGCGGGGAGCGGCGCATGCGTCCAAAGGCTCACTGGGTCGGGCCGCGAGTGACGCACGTAGCCAGGCCCGCCCCTACCATCAGAAGGCGCATGCGCAGAGGCGCCTCCCGCTAGGGCAGGGCCGCGGCCCCGCGGCGACGTGCCCGGGGTTGCCGAGGTAACGGCTGCGGCGGGGCCTGGGGCCCTGAGCTCCGCCCCGCGCCCAGACACAGGGCGGGCCGCCGCCTCGTCACGGCCCGCGGGCCCCCGGCCAGGCCCGGGAAGAGGGGCTGCGGCCCGCAGAGCTGCCTGAAGGACAGCTTTGGGCCCTCGCGTGTCCCTCAGCTACCGTCCTCACCCTCGCCCTGCTCAGCGCGGCGTACTCGCCATTGATTTTGCTTTAAAGAGTAAAGAGCAGCTGCAAAATAAAAGAGACGACAAAACTGGCGTCTTCCCCCCACAACAGAAGGCAGCAGCTGACCGCCCCAAAATCCAGTTCTCCCACTAAGAAGTGAATTGCCAAAGAAGCCACTGCTGCTCTTCTCCAGCAGCGCGTGGCAAAGGGTGCAAACACGGAGCGGGCAGCGCAGCAGGCTGCGTGGGACAGCAGCGCACAGCTCTGCGGCCGTCGGGGAGCAGCCACTGGAAAACAGAGACACTGACGGGCGAGAGAAAATGAGGCCCCGAGATGGTCAGAAAGTGGCACAACACCAGCTCCAGTCGTGCTCACCGCACCGCTGGATGAGAACACGCGGAGCCTCCGAGAGCATTCCTCAAAAATCTGCGATTATCTGCAATTAATTTTTGCAATTATTGAGCTCAACTGGGAGCGGTAATGCACAGCTCCCAGCAGCTGTGAAGAGATCAAAATTTGTACCATACAGTTCGACTGGAATTTATCTATCTGTCCCCTAACGTGAGGGCATCCACCTTTCCTTCAGAGCGGCACGCGGGTTCTTCTGTGGATCTGGGAAATAACGAGCAGGAGGTGGGAGAGACAGAAATCACAAAGCACAGATCATCGCCACCCACTGTCATATTTCCAAGCTGATTACTACTGACCTACAATAAATAAGAGATGAAAATACATACCACTTTCTTACATTTCTGAACACCAACAGTCCTGAAGGCATTGATTTTTATATGAACGTAGCTTACGCTCTTGTTCCTCACTATCATCCATAATACCTACAAAAATTAATAGTATGAAATCAGCTCTTGAGCACAGGCTGAGAATACATTGGATGGAATCCTGAATTCTTTAAGTTTTAAAGTTAGTAGGAGTCTGAATAACCAAGCCCTGAAGCAAGGACTTCTGGTTATGCTCATTAATTATTTTCACTATGTAATCGTATTATTCTAAGCTGGCAAAAAATAAAGCAGGAAGCCAAGGAGATAAATAATTGCTCCATTTCAGCGGCACGAGAAAAATAAGCGTAGCATGTGTTGCTCAAGGGATTTGTATATATGCCTTGCAAACAATAGTTAAGGAGAGTAGAGCAGCGTCTTTCATACTGAAATGCATTCCTCTCTCAATTGAAATGCTGCCTATATAATAATTGAGAAAAGGAAGTGCAAAATGTGGCATCCAATTGAAATTATTGATGTTTGCCATACACAATGATTTGCTGCTGCTTCTGCTTCGACAACTCCCTCTTGGGACAGCGAGTGAAAAAGACTGGGTGGGAGGTAGGTCACAGATGTTCTCACACGTCAGAACAGCACAAATGAGAAACATCACTCCTCAGAGTGGACACAAGTAAAAACCACAGAAGGATTTCTATATTAAAATGACTGAAATCACTCTGTGGCGTGATGGCCCTGCTCTGGGTTAGGTTTCATTTCCAGGACAACTGCAAAGGCAAAATGCACCTGGATAATCCAAAGGATGCAAAGCAGTCAGTGACTAAAGCAAATCCACACTAGAGGGGAAAAAGAAAAAAAAAAGAAAAAAGAAAAAAAAAAGATCATCTTTATAAGACCAATTAATTTCTGGCCAAAGAAGCAGCAACATAAAAAAGCCCCAGAGAATATCACGCTTGTGTGCCAATATGACAATAGAGAAACTGTCACAAGGATCTGCTAGGATCATTCTTGAGAAATAAAAAAGCAACTGCTGAAGAACCCCATCTGAAATCTCTTTCCCTGGCCAAACAATAGGCCAGTGTAATTTCCATGACATCCTACACAGAGAAGTAAACCCAGAAGACAGAAAATAAAGAAAACAATAAGGGGAAAAATGATTTTAAAGAGACAACAGTAGTCGTAATTTTGACTGTTCAACTGCGAGGCTCTTTAGTTATCATCCAGCAATAAGGCTTTTCTGTGCATTTCTATTCCAGTGCATTTCCACCCACCCACTCAAAGCGTTTTAGAGGCAGCAGCACCAAAATCATATCTGCTCTTTTAACTTACGCTCTCAGACCTTCTGACAAAGCACTCCAGAGAGAAGTACCATGCCTGCCCCCCACCCTTCCTTTCAAATATTTCTTATATTCCAGAAAACAGCTTTTTCATCTTTATTCCAGAGGAAAAAAAATATTAGATCTCATGCTTCTAAAGGTGAACTTTGCATTAAAAAACAACACGGGATTTTTTAAAATTGTGGATAAGAGAAGCAGGGAATGTTCTGTAGCTTCAGCTTATTTGTTAAACAAGTTATCCTTCACAGGGAAGAAGGGTCTAAGAACAAGCTTTTAAGAACAAGGTTTCTTAAAATCACAGGCTAGATTAATTGCTAACATTGTTTCACTTACAATGGTGGAAGTACTCTATGAATGAAGGTTTTTTTAAAGGACTACTTGTTGCAACAAAACCAAATTGTACTCGTAGCATTTCAGGATGGGAACTTTCACAAGAAACAAAGGATGTGAGAAGGGGAGACTCCTACCTATGGAGCAGGAAGCCAGAGAGGAGGAGACAATGGTTCCTTTTCATTAATACTTGGGGTAACCCTATTAACTCCCTAACGGCCACCTCAGTGCAGACACAGATTTGCACTTGCCCAAAGCTGGCTTGGATCAAACGCCCGTGACCTCTCTGTCTGTAGTCGGGAGTATTGCTCATACACTACTATTTGGCTCTGGTGTTCCACTAAAGACAGCTAAAATAAGGAAATCTTAACCTGATTATATCTAAGTCCAAATTGCCTGACAGTGCATGAATTAAATTCACTCAATCCACATCATAAACTGCCTTCTGTAAACCGCTAATATTTCCACATTGTTATATGGTACAGTCAGTAATCCGATTGCCTTGGGAATATTTGTTTTTCCAGAACTTGTGGCCAAGGTACATAAGATTAGATCAGATGCAGCTTGTCAAAGAATGCTGTAATGTGGGTGTACAGTATATCTGCTAGATTTGTGTTACAACTAGAAGTTCTCTTTCTTTCTTTCAGACTTTTCCAGCCACAGGCTCAGGCTATGCTATCTGAAGCTGCTTCTTACAGCATTTGGTACTTCTCGTTTTGTGTTGCTGCTGGCCTTCTAATGCCAGAGACCACCACAGGAAATATTTGTACGGCATGTCTCGCATGCTGCATGACTGATCCATACCTCAGCAAAACTTGGGATGTTTTCTAGGTCTTCACAATGACAGAAGACAAGTCTCTGTGGGATTCACACTCTTCTGTTGGGGTTTTCTCACCATTCTCCATGTTAACATGAACCAACAGCTGGGTTTAAGAGATCCGTTATAAATAGTAACATCGTGCTGCTAGCAAGCTTCTTGGAAAGTAAAGAAAATACGTTATTTAATGCACTCTGACATTTGCTTTTCCTCCCCTATTCCTGAGCTGCATTTCTGTAAACATCCGTAACAACAAATGCACAGAAGTTGACTTCTTCACATAGACATAACAAGTGCTGCCTTGAGCCCAGGAGATGATATCCAGAACAGCTTACCTCCCTTCAGCCAGACAGCTGGCAAACTCTCACAGTAGGAAAAGGAGTCAGAACGTGGATGGAAATTCCTGATTCCAACAGCGTCCAAGACTACAACCTTTGGCATTTGATTTTCATGGCTGCTTTATGTTGCTGCAGAAACTTCCTCCTTTTGCCATATCTTTCCATTCATTAAAATTGCAGCTTGCAATTAAACATTCTGACATAACATAGCTGAGATTTTTTGGCAGCAGCCTTAACCAGAGGTTTTCAGAGTTTCCTGCAGACAGCTTTAAATTTTCATATCCTCATGAATGCTTGCCACCTTCTTTTAATGACCTGAAAAAATAACCTTCTTCTCTTAGGAACTTCATTGTTGCCTTATTTCCCCAGCATTCATTTACTGCTTTTAGAAATATGTCATGCACATGTATATTTATAGAGGGAGCACAGCGTACATATGCACCGTGTAGTTTGACATCTTATAGAGAACACACAGATTGCATAGTAGATCTAAAGAAATATTCCTACATTCAATACTTTCTTTATTAAAATGCATTTCTCTCTTCCCATGGTATTCTATCATTTCACTTATTTAAGAAATATTTACCACATTATTCAAAAACTTCAGTCTTTGATCTGTTATTAATTTCGTAGCCTTACAGATTCTGACTTTCAATATAAGGCAACACTAAACTATTATTTCTATGCAATAAAATATTTCTTAGGATAGAATGACCTTTTTGCAAAGAGCTGGAAGTCTCAAGGATTTTCAAGTTATCTGCGTTCTTAAGGTGCAGAATATATTTTATCTGTTGGAAGCATGTTCAGACAGCGCTCATCTCTAATACAGACTAGAAATTGATTTTAAAAAGGGTCCTTCTAATGTTCAAACTGGCCCTAATCTCTTTTTTCTTCTAACATTACCTGGCAAATAAATTCTTAAAGGGATATTATCAATTTAAGAACTATGCTTTAGTCTGGAAAATTCTCCAAGAGATTAAAGAGAAGACATCCTTTTTCCTGTAAGTTTAATTTCTATATTTGACTGCAGTACGTGTGGTCAGTATCTCATGCTGTTAGGAAACAAAAGAGACAGAAATAGATATAGGAGACCATAATACCTAAAAAGTCTTTAAACTGCTTTTTAAAGTAGATTTGAAGTTGGTGGGACCTCTTCCAGTGACAAACGACTTGTGGAACTCTTGAAAGCCAGGTAAGTTCTGTCTCATGCAGAGCATCCTCGGCTCCCACTCCAGACAGCTAGTGCTGCTCTTAACATGTAAATTTAAGCATTATTTTTCCTAGACTTGATCTGTTTTTCTGTAAACTCGACTGATCAAATCGCACACGAGACATATGCTACTGTCCTGGTCTTGTAAACTTCACACACAGAGTCCACAAAAGGTCTGCATGATCTGTTATAACGTGCAACATATAGCAAAGAAACTTTTATAGCAGTTAACTTCTGAAATAAAGTTTAATCTTTAAACTTGGGCAGTATACAAGGTACATTTTTGGCATTTTATGATGGCATCCAGACTCCAAAGTACAAACGCTGCTGTGGTTTATTTTCAGTTGATTTCTTTGGGATTACACTTGGGATGATTGGTCTGCGTCCCACAGGATTTATAGAAGCCAACCACCTCCCTGCTTGCTCAGGCACTTTATCAGGTAAAGGCAAAGATGCCATTCGTTTTATTCTGGGGGGTTTGCTCTAATTTGGAAAACAAGACTTAAAAAATAATAACCTGTGTTAGCATGGATCAGCTGGTGTGCATTTCTGAGTTTTGTATCAAAGCAAACAGCATCAGGCATTTATTAAGGGAGGTATTGTCCTCTTGGCTGTGATACGGGATTATCGGATCTCCCAGAACTTCACTGAAAATACGCTCAATTCTAACTATGAAAAGCAGCAGCATATTTGCTGTGATTTCTTAGTATGGTTTCATTTGACTGCCAGTTTAGAAGACAGCTCACCTGCTCTCTCCGGTTACTTGGTGATAAACTATTTCACAGACCCTTCCTGTGGCATCTAGGGCAAGTGTTTTGAAACACAGCTCCAGTACATGCATAAACGTGTCATCTTGTGCTAAAATGCCACTTCAGTGCCAAGCCAAGCCAGCTGGCTTTGGACAGAAAGTTCTTTTCTGCTTACGTGTACAAACTTTATCACTTTCCTGTCCTTTTTCTCTTGCTGTCACAGTACTGCAGAGGTGGTGGCGGCTGATGGCAGAGTGAGAAGCAGTGTTCAAAATGTGTCCACGTTAGTCGAGATAATAAAGCCTGCTCCTGCAGCCATGTGTTGAATCCATCTGCCTTAAAAAGCATCTCACATAATTTAATCAAATATCTTTCCTTGCATTATGTGGAAGCAGAGAAAGATGAACTTGAGTTTCAGTTACTAAATACAAAGGAAAAAAAAGCATCCAAAGTTTTGATGTCTGGTATGTTGTTTCCTTGGCCCCAGTCATAGCTTGAGAGGGTCCAGACTCCTCCTAGGTTTGGAACTCTTCTATCTTTAGCTTCAGTTTAGCAAATCCTAGTTGAAAATAAGCAAACGTATTCTTAGCTTTCCCACAGAGTGGAGTAAGAAAACAGGTCTTACCTGAGAGGAAAGGTGAAAGTCTGGGGCTGGTGGTTTTCTTTTACTATTGGTGGTCTTGTTATTTTGTTTGCTGCCATTGTTTTTTGAGAAAGATGCAAGCATCTCAAAATTAGACTCTGAAATGAAGGGTGTTCAAACTTCTCACTGTGAAATAATGTTGTGTAAAGCCCATGGAAAAGTTCCTACTAATTCTAAAATTTGACCTGAAAATGGCAATATCTAAACAAAACATTGAAAGTGAAATGGCTGTAGTTTAGCTGGTGTACAAGTTGTTGAAATGTGATTTAACACAATTTACCCCAGCTGAACCGTTCCAAGCTAGGTTAAAACTATTACTCCAATGGAAGACAGGTTCTGAATTTACCATGCCTTAGCTATCCCTTACCCTGAGGACAGTCTACCTCAAATCACCTCGTATTTCATGCAAATAAGCACATGCAAAAAGCTGACGCAAAGACTTGTTATCCTCTCGCTAATTTTTGTCCATGTGTACATAGACACAGAGTTGTTTGTGTCAAGCAAATTTTAAGTGATACTTTCAGGGTCTGAATACATGAATGAGTGATCTCATTCGCGTACTGACATGCTTGACAACTTACCATGCATCATCTGAGCCACGGTAATTGTCCACGTGTGTTTGCTCTTCGCCTGTGGCCATCTCAGATGGAAGAAACCAGTTTCAACTTCTCTTTTTCTTGCCCCTGAGGTTAAGCTGACACACCGAGCCTCACATCTGCTGCAGGCTAGAGAAAGGCACACTGCAGTTACCATGCCTCAGCTGAGGTACGGTAACTCGTTAAGTTGCTGGAGCTGGACAGCATGCCTGAGCTGTTGGTTAAAATAGGATAATTGAGGGCATAAATCAGATGTTAGCTCAGTTCAGTGCAAGTCAATTAGGAATGGATTTAAGCTAAATTGACACAAATCACTCTTAGTCCAAAATAAAAGTGGCTACCCCACACTAGCTTAACTAAATCCAGGATAGCTTAATCTAACAAAAACGGAAAGACTTTCAACCAGCCATAAAGAGCCAAAAATGCTGTCCCCGATGGTGAGCACTGCCTAGGGCATGCGCATTCACTTCAAGCACAAATACAGTTTGACATACAAACAAAGAAAGTGAGCCAAATTCACAGCTATCTCAGCAGACAATGTAGAGAGAGGACCAGAGGCTGTGAATGCAGCAATACCTTCTCTGGCTCTGCTAGCAAATTTAGTTTTCTCTACCGTATTTTACTGTAAACAGTTCAAAGAATGAGTACGAAATTCTGCTTTATCTCAGAATTTGCACTCCATCATTTAGCAACAAATGCGGAACGATGCTGACATGAACTCGGTAAAGGTTGATTGTAAACAAATATAAAACAGCTGAGTTTGTTCGCATTCTTTGAGATTAATGAAAAATATTAAGGAACAGAGAATGATATATGTACTGAAAAGTAAATCCAAGTTTCATACATCTTAATGATCTGAAGTGTTATTAGTAATTCAATCTTGCAGAATAACCTCTAATGAATAAAAAGTAAATAAAGCTTGATTTTCTCAAATGGCTTCATCCTTCATCTCTAAGAACTGTTAATGAAATTAGGGATGCATAGTTGAGATTAATCATCAAGTGACCATTTCTAAAATCCTTTACCAATGAGAGACTGACATGTGTGAAGCAATTTGGTCCCCTAGTTTCCGTTTCCTGGCTGAGTTAATTCTTCGAAGAAATTCTTTTAGAGCAAATATCCGTGGGAAACTATTCCGAATTCTTGGTGTTGTGCGAGACTTCAGAAGATCAGCATCCCACTAGGGAGGCTACAAGACGTATACGCACAATAAAATGAGTCTTCCCCTACAACATACCACACAGTGCTAGCTGCAAGCTGTGCTTCAAATATATTCCTGTAAGGCTGTTGAGAACCAGTAAGGACTCATTCTTCTGCAGCCTGTGGGAAAAAATGGTCTTTTCCCATGGTGGTTACTTGGCTCCTCCACCCAAGGTACAGACACAGCAGAAGTCCCACAGCATAGAGGACCATGTAAGTGCCCTTTGCTATGCCATAAATTTGGTTTGTTGCTTTTTTTTCCTCACTCCACACAGCTCTGTACACACACTGCACAGTCACAGCAGGCCACACGTTCTGAACACAGGAAAAATAAAAGTGTGTTATTATCAGGATAATTGAGTGTTGGAAAGAGAGTTGCCTCCAGCAATTCGTCCAGATTAAAATCTCACCAGTACCATTATCTGGGAAGTATCTGCAGTGACACGTGCATGCTATGCATCTCAGTCAGCAATCTGGCCTATAGCGTTTACAGAAGCTTTAGCAATTCCTTTAATGACCCTTACAAGTCCTCCACTTATTCAAAAGCTGAAATGCTAGTCTGTGTGGGACAAACTTCTAAAACAGCAGATTGAAGTACTCCATGTAAATTGAGCAATTTTTGTTAACACATGTCGACTAAACCAGAGCTGCCAATCAGCCAAGCTGCTGCTCTGCAACAACAAACATCTGAGGTACTGGAGCTTGAACTTAATCAACGTTATTTATTTTATCATGCAGAACTAAACCATCAGCCGCTGCTCTCACAGACACGGTTTTCAGCTACCCCTCTGCCAGAGCCTATATGCTTTCTTCAAAGGAAATGCTACGTACTTAGCCCTCATGTTAACCTTAAAAATGCAGCTATTAGAATTGATGTTTTTTCAGCCTCTAGCACCAAAGTATGCTCGCAAGCATCCTTTTCAGGGATCGCTGAAGGAAGAAAACCTAAACCATAGCTATTGTTAATCCAAGATCAAGCCTTCTGTTTGTATCAACACGCAGTAACCAAGACCACAGGAACTGTAGCTAACGCTGTTTTCCTGTCATCATGGGTGGTGGTGACCTGAAAGGTTCCTTCAGAGCATTATTACCTAAAAGGTGGAAGAGGAACTGATTTTAACGTGTACACCACAAGAGCCAGAACTGAGGGATATATCAGAAACACCAATCAGCAACAGCAAGCAAAGCCAAGCCATTTCCCCACCACTATTTCTATAGCCTCAGTGAGACTTTTTTTTTTTCTGGACCATATTTTTGCTCCCCCATTATCAAGAGTGAAATTATCATTCAGTTGCATTGCTGTAAATTTGGACCGGTTCCACTGACTGCTGACACTCATTGCCTCCAGACGCCCTGGGGATGCATGTTACACTGCATACTCTGTGTGACTCCTCCTCAACAACGTGTAGCTGATCCCCTTCTCCATGCCAGCTTGTTGTGAGCCATGCAATGGTGTTACAGTTCCAGCTTCCTTCGGTGTTCTGAAGACTTTGGCTCAAGCCTTGCTTATCTGCTGTCAGAAGGTTCCAAGATAAGAAACGCATTTACTCCTGATGCCTTCTCTTCACGTTGCTACATTTACTCTTTCTTTTAATGCCTCCTCTCATCGGAGGCAGGAGTGTATGCTGTCCTGTGCTCATGGAAAACAATTTATGTGCTGTCCCAAAGATGTGCACCAATTTGAGCTTGTTTCCACTGATCTGACTTTATAGACCACAGCTTTAGGCGCATCCAATGACTCCCTTTTCTCTTTCATTGTTTTGGTTCGTTAGTTTTAGCACTGCTGACACAAACAGTGCATTTCAAAAGGCATCTTTCCTGTGGGCTCTGTTTACTCGTTAATGTGGCTAAGTGTCAGCTGAAGTCCTGGGTGACAGCTTGCTTTGCTTTAGATTGTGGCATTCCCATATATGATTTATTGTATCTGAAGGGAAGTACAGTTACATCTGTAGGAAAGAGAAGAAGAGTCATGGGAAAAGGGGAGCTGTAAGAAGCCTGGCTGTGAGGGGCACTGTGGAACTTGACATTTAGGTTCCTGCACAAGATGTAATTTCCAGCTGAATAGCTCCCGCGCTTTACACAGCTTCACTTTGGCCCCAGCTGTGCAGTAAGTGCTACTGACATCTATCTTAAAAGCTGCTCACAACAACCTGACTTGATGTGGTTGTTTTGTTTTCAAAAAAAGAGGAAAAGATGCTTCGCTAAAGTAGTCCACACGAGCCGGGCTGGAATATTTTGTCCAGGCCACTCAGAAAGGAACCAACATAGCTGGGAAAATGGCAGATGACTCTGACAGCTTGCAAATAAAGTTTTGCTGGAAACATTGCATGCTGAGTTGGTGCCCATGCAGCTTCTGGTACTGAATTATTGGTACAGTCCCAGTTCTTTCCAATGAATCACATTTACCTCAATTCAGGATTAATCAACATGTCATTCAGATGTATTCTCAGACAATAAGCACTATGATATGGATGTCAAACTATTTTAGGTCAGACTGTTTTCTATTTTTAGCTTAACTATTCCACTGTAAGACTAATGTCTCAAATTCAGAAAAGGCAAGTGTCAGAAGATAGGAGCAAAATCCTGACCCCGTGGAGGATCAGGGACAGTTGTGCCTTTGGCCAGCACAGGATTTCACCTGATGGGTCTGTTTCAGTTACAGCTTCTTCCTGTTCCAAGTGCCATTCTGGCTCCAGGAACTGAGATAGTTACTGAAACTCCTGCTTTTACAATGCTTTAATGTTGCATAAACATTGCAGGTGGGGGAGCATAAGTGCAGGTGAGAGGGGAATACTTGCTTTGAGTGAAAGGTAAAGTCAGTCACCAATTCATTGCACCAGGACACCTAAGACACCACATGCTGCATTCTCAGCTTTTGTTATGAATCTTTAATATCATAATCTGTCATTCTAAGGTAATCGAGACTGATCGACATGCATGTACTGACCGTACAAAAATATCTGCATTCTTGTATTACACACAGCACGTGCACATATGCACTTAAATATATATGCAAAGTGCTTTCTTCCTCAATGTTTAACACATAGTGAAATTTCTTAAATGAAGCGTTCTTCAAAATGAAGACAATGAGATATTTTAGAAGGAAAAAGACAGCAAAGATATCTATCCAAAATGGAGGCAGCCCTCCTTCCTACTCACAAGTTGGATGGCACAAACACATACATTCTTATAGACCTCTCAGGCTCAGAATTCCATCTGGGTAGTCAGGTGTCACAGTCAGCTCCTGCAGAAACTCACAGAGCCAGTGAAGATTGAATTGAAACCCTCCCTGTTCACAGTCACTGCCATCCAAAACAGAAAAGAAACCCTGGGTATGCCTGCAACAGAGATAGCCAACTGGAGGCCCACAGAATTTGGATCAAGGCCACGAAGCAGTTTTCTTTGGCCACTGAGAAGCAGGCTGGCTCTCAGGCTAAACCACATGGTGCTGCTCTTTGTGCTTGGACAGGGAGCACAGTAAGTTGTATTTGCCTGAACTTCATGTGGGCAGCAAACTCACTCTAGATCCTGGTACTCTCATCGCAAAAATGGATTTCCAAATCCTACGCACGTCGGCTATCCTTGTCTACGTGTTTTTCTGCACACAGATGAAAACTTGCTTTACCCACGGTCTGAGCTGGCCACAGCCCCGAGCCCAAGTTAATATCCTGCCTCTCAGCAGGCCACAGTAATTTGGGCATGCAGCACTCGAGCTGCAGCTACATGGCTCCTGGTTCTTTTGGACAACAGCCAGAGTAAGCTCCTATCTGCCTTCAAAAGTCCATGTAGACATCGCTTATGTAGCTGGTAGTCAGAAGACCTATGACAGGAATGGAAAAATACTGCTCCTGCACAGTGTCGCCTGTGCTTTGTAATCTCTCAGTGCCTTTTCCAAGTCCTGGGGATCTTTAATTCTGACCAAGATTGCAGAGTCTAACTCGTCAACGCCTAAAAGTCAGCAAGTTCTGCCTTTGCCACTGTATGCCAGACATACAAATGTCCACACTATGGATCACAAAGAATCTGCCTGCTTGAGATTCAATCCTCAAAACCCTGCCTCATTTCTCATAGTAGTTTGCTAATCTCCAGGCCATCGTTCCTCTTTAAACTGCCCCACTGATTTAGTAGCATCTTTAAAAAGAACATTAAAATTATTCCTCTTCTGCGGCACTGCTGTGGTTCATTAATTATTTCACATTACCAACATAAAACTTGTAAAGTGAGAGAAAATTGCAACGCAGACTTGCAATTGCAATCACACGTTCTGATCCCAGAGTCAGGGACTGGCTGTGCTCTGCCTTTACGGCCCCTGCCCTCAGAGCTCACTGCATAAACATGCTAAGAGTCATCTGCTGCTTTGAAAATAATTAGAACACCACACTGTGTATTAGAGCTCTTTACACTTAGCCCATAAGAAATACCTTTCGAGCTGTAGTAATATGAGCACAAATTAGCTTTTAGGGCCATTTTGGATTCTTTTGAGACCTCTTCTTTCTCTGGCAGAAGAAAAAAGAACTACATGGCACTCCGATCCCTTTCTCCACCCAGGCAGAGAGCCCTCCTGTATACGCAGTAATAAGATACATTTTCTTTTAGAAATCTGCAGATACTGCAGAACAAATGATGGCTCTCCTTATCCTGTTACACACTGTGAGCTGGACAGGAGATAAACATCAGCATGGAACAACACCCCCATTGGCTGTACTCAACTTTAATCCGCAGTGGAGATCTGACTGGCAGCTCTCCCAGGTGGCATGCTCCAAAGGATCGCGTGCGCCTCGCTGGGGGCAGCAGTGCTGAGAGCACCACAGCCTCAACCCTGCTGCCAAATGAATGCTAACAGGCATTCATCAAGACCTTGGTGCACAGCCCAGCTGTTGGAGCTGACCCGCTGCTCCTCATCCAGGCTGTGCTCCAGGGGATCCTCCTCTCCAGCTCTGCAAGGACCCTCTGCACTAACACCAAGCATTCAGGCTCACCTCTGTCTCTCGCTTCTTTCCATGGTCTCCAGTTCTACCCTCTTAGATCTCACTCTCTAACTGGGGAGCCTGCACAGTAAAGTTGATTATCAATTCACTGTTCCTCAGTCTTAGCAGAAAGGGAGCAGCAGAGTGATGTTCTTTCCAGTGAGTCAGTGCTTCTTTGCTGGAGGATGTGTGACTCACCAGTCCCCACAAGGGCTGCCTCCCTCCCCCAGCACTGTACCTCACCTCCAGCCTCTCCTATTCCCATCTCTCCTATAAGAAAACATTATTTTCCCATAGTCCTTCCTGCTTTTACTGTCTTTGCTATAACAAGCTTGGGGACTGAGAAAACTTGATGGCATTCCCTTTTTTACATAAGAAATAAAAATGCTTTCCACTTTCCCCACTCAGGTACACATCTGCCTGCCTGCCCCTCTGGACATGCACACAAACCTGTCTGCAGAGTGACTTTCAAGTGAGGACTCTTAGAAATGGCAACTCCTCACTTTAAGATTTTAATTCTGAGCCACAGGTAAGATCCAAGTGTTCTTCACCCCTCTGGCCCGTTAAGATTTCTCAGGGGTATGTCTACCAAGAGCCTACTCCACTAAGTACTGCAGCCCAGATTAATGAAAAGCAGTAACTGCTGATTGAACCAAACAAAGAATCAATGAGCCAGTGTTAGAAATCAAGGAACAGAGTACTTTTCATCAATTCCAGTGCAGTGGTGTTCACTTCTCGCTTCCTGACTTTTACAGAGGCCTAGTTAGCTAAAAAACAAAACCACAGCACATCTGTATGACTGGGAGGTGAGACTTGGTAACTGCCTGAGCTGTATCATCCATGCCAGTTTCAACACAAGTCAGCAGCAGATAGGGCAGGCCCTGCTGGTGGGGGATCTGTCAAGGACAAAAGCCACAAGGTCAGCTCACGCAACCCCAAACCTGGACAGAGGTTGCAAGGAGAGGGCATGACAAAGTCATCTGCTGGATCAGTAATCCAGAAAAAACTCTTCAGCTTTTAAAACTGTCCCTACCCAAAGGAAATGCCAAACTTGTAGCAGTTCTGCTTGCTTCTCTCTGCAGTGAAATCTTTTGCCTGGAGGAGATGGGGTGAGCTAGTTACAGAGCAGAACACATGACACATCTTTACCACGGTTTGAATGAATGGAGAGTGTGCTCCTTGGGGCAATCCCTGCCTCTCCCTCAGTCCTGTACTACACCACGGACACAAAATAAGGCACGGTATAAATAACAGCCCTGTCTCCCTGCTGCTCTAAAATGCAAGCAATTTAAAACAGCAGCCTTTCTTATAGGGAAGAGCAGAAAGCCAGAATTTTGAAGCCACTTTCTTCTCCCTTGTTAACAGTAAGCCCAGCCTTCTGCTCATAAATAATTCATATGGCCTCTTTTTCCTCAATTACACTACAGTGTCAGATTCCACACTCTGCCTTCCCAGAGTGACTTTCTGGCTCTTCTGGAGACAGCAAGGCTCACTTGGATGTCTGGAAGAGCCACAGACTCATTAGACTCCAGTATTCTTTCCATACACCAGTTAAAAGATACAGAACACCTTTGTCTTGAAGTTTTGGTAATTATCCCTTGCTGAAATGCTGAGTGACAACATGTTTACAGTAAATCAGTTTTGCTTCAGCCCAGCATTTGTGGTGCAGATTTTAAATACACTGAAGGATGCAAAGATGAGCTGGGAAAAAGGAACGGTGCATAGCTCGTGAGCTACAGCACATGTAGAGCTGAGAAGAATTAAGACAAGGAGTGATCTTGGGGACCTAGCAGAGAGACAGAAAATCATGGGGAATTCAATTTGTCAGGTGAAAAAAAAAGCGCAGACAAAAGAAAACAACACTGCTTCCTCTCCTGCCTGCCATCTTTTTTGATTAATTTAAGCTCAGCTTGTTGAGATGAGGAACCAAGATTTCTGCTCTGCTATCAACAGCTTGCTGCCTGTACATCCCAGCTCATTACAGAGAGGCTGTCTGCTCTTGTGCCTTAAACTAAGCAGCCAGAAAACATTAGACAAGTATTGCATGTTGTAGATTGACAACATTTAAAACCTAGATGGCCAAGCTACTGATATAATTTCCATACTCGTTAACCATGACATCTCCAGTTCTCCCCCACAGCATTCTGTCAGATTCAGCGGGACCAAGAACCTGTCTTAGCTGCCAGAAATCATTTTGTTACTCTTCCATGGATTGGCATCGCCTGAATATACTCTTACCCCTCAGAGCAGAAGTTTATAGAAATCTCCTTCCAATTTCCCAGCTATGCATCTTGCCTTCCCTGCACACACACACGGTCTATTAGCTGTCCAGAGCTATGCCCGTCTAGCTGGCAGGCTGCCTGTTCACAAGCTGCTCCAACAATTGCCCTTGAGCATAAGCCAATGCCAAGTCCCCTCTCAGGAGTTCATGCTCTGTGCTAGCACTAACATGATTGCATTGGATGGCTTCACCCTGCACGCTGCTGACAACGGCCTCTTAAAGACCCCAGGTTTGCTGACGGCAACAAGCTCCCAAGTATTTTTCAAGTTAATTTTTGCCAGGTTGTTTTGTCACAGCAGTCTCACAGACAAGTAATCTGTCAGTGGCAGTCAGGCCTGCAAACACAGTGTGACACAGGAACCTGGGACTTTTGTAGTTCTTGTTATAAGAGACTATTTCACATACAATATAGCTGTGCTTGTTCTCCAGTGCTAGAGCTTACAGCTGGATGCTGAGTGGGCCAGGAAACATTCTGTGGGAATTTTGAAAGGGAAGCAGTTTACCTGGTGGGTATTGAAAGGATGAGCAATGGCATTTCCAAATAATCTTGCCTAAAAGCCAAGTAATTTTTACCTGCTAGCAAATCTTGCCTACGACTGGCAAGCAGTTTACCAGGCTCCTACAGGAAGACAAGATGAAAACCAAAATATCAGAGGGTCCACGGCTGAAGTACCATTTGCTTTGTGACAAGACAACATGCAGTGACTGAGAAAAAGAGAAAAGACAGACAAGTGAGTCTGTCTCAGGGTTTTGGGTATTCACCTGGAAAAGGGCATAACTAAATTCTGGCCCTGACACTGCAAGCCTATAATTATTGCTACAAAGTACAACAGAGTCAACAGGAGGGGGGGGGAAAAAGTGCTTCCACCCACCTTGCATCTCTCAGGGGACAAATGGTGTCAGCCAGCACGGCCACAGCACACACACCACGCTATTGGGATGCCTGAGGTCAAACTCACACTGGCGCTGCCTCACAAGGCATGTTCCCTGGCATAAGAGCTGCTATGTATTAATGGCACACATCACGTACTATTGGTAACTGCAGGCTGTCCCACACACAGCCTCACTGCAGGTCAGATTACTTCTGCCGGTGTCAACGCGCTCCGCTGATGTTCAACAGGAAATAGCAGAAAAGATGCTAAATCTGGAAGAGCAGAAAGCAAAGCATGTCAGTACACATGCATCTCAAAAATTCTGCTTAAAATATGAAAAAACTCCACACGCTTCAGATGGAAGCTGCTCAAAGGAACAAAGAAGTCTCTCTGACAGGCTCGACCCCAGTCAGGAACAATGGGGCTCAGATTTACAACACAACCCAGGCTGAGTTCTTGCAGTTCCTGGAAAACATGAGTAGTGGACTGGTGCATTTTTTTTATTTGCTATTATCTCCCATAGACATTCATCCTGATCTTAACATCTTTATTGTCCATATAGAGCAAGCTTCCTCTCAAACAGAAATGAATGTTCCAGTAAGTTTCCTTAGACAAAAACAAAAATTAAACAAAAAAAATCCCTTTATAACTTTTAAAAAATGTACACTTCATGTTGTGATTCAAAGCGCTCTTTGTTTCAGTAAGTATAAATCCTGAATTTTACAAAGAAAAAAGCAAAAATCAGAGAAAGAAAACTTCTGTGATACACCAGTTAAATAACAACGGAGCCTTAGTTCCAGACTGATTACAGAGAGGGAAACAGTAGGTAAAGAAAAGTCAGGGTTGTTCGTTTGCCTGAAGGACAACAGCTATTTGTTCTGAACCCCACAGTCAATACCAATAAATATGCTGAAAGTTGCCACCATTTTTTAAAAAACCTCTCTATCGGGGACACAAACACAAGAGCTTCTGCTTTAAAATGACAGCAGAGTTAAGTGAGAAGACGTAATTTGCTTTTTAGAAACAGCAAGACTATCATTTTGCATGCTATCCACGTGATGCAGAAGACCTGTTTGCTTGCACTGGTCTTCAGTCCTTTCAGCTGAACTCATTAGCAACTGGGAAAGGGAAAGCAGTGTTAGCATGAAGCCCTGTGCATGTCACCCTATGCTTCTCCCTGCAAGAGCCTGCTGGCCAGAGCAGTGTGAGGGTCAGGGCTGCTGCCCCTGCCTGGGCAGCAAGCACCTCCGAGCCTGCCATCCATCCCTCATCTTTAACCGAAGCTTAATAAATCATCTCTCCTGCAAAAATATTTTGTGACCTCTGGTGAGAGACACATTATAAATCTACACAAACATTTCCTTTTATTATCAGTAAATAGTCTTGGATTGTTTGAAATTGTTCCTGCCACTGATATCGCTGATCTCTGAAGAGATAAACACGAGCTGACGGATGACTTGTCTGCAGGATCTATTTCAGCCACCCCCAGGCAGGATATTTTCCATGCTGGTAATAATAAATCTTATTATTGAATGTCATCAAATGAAAGCAAATTATGGTAAAAATAGGCACAGTTATGTATTTCTTATTATGTAATACTAAAAACGATCTTTCAAAGATTGGGGGAAGCTTTCATTTTCATTGCAATTTTTTGTAATGCAATTCTTTTACCTACTTTGAATTTACCTTTTCCTTTAACAGCCTCATACAGTCAAGCAATGGGAAGAGGCTCCATCCCAGAATAGCCTGTCTTCTCTTCGGGCCTGGAAGGTAAGTTTCTTACCACATCTGAAATTGAACAAGAACAATGTCCATTCTCACAGCTACCTAGGCTGCCTGTGGGTAGCACTCTTAATGTGGCATTTCGAGGTATCACTAACACTATTTTATACATTATTTTTGCAAAGGAAGCAAATGGCATCTTTTCTTGTCACTTAATAGAAAGGGTTTAAGGCGAGAGCTGTCACTCACTCTTATTGCTTCCAATTTCTTTCTAAAAATGATTGTAGCATTCCAGGGAGAAGTTCTACCCTCATAATGAGAACAGCATTGAAAAATGCTCGTGCCACGTTATTAGTGACAAGCTCAGAACTAAAGATCTAAGTAACTTTCTAGGATCTGTTACATACAATCAAGCCAAGGCTTTGTACCAGGATGGCTGTGCTGCAGAAGGAAAATGTGCAAATCCACATCTCAAATTCAAGATGTAAGCATAAGAGAGCTGTGAAATAAGATTACAGGTGGTCTACTTCCTAAGTGCCATATTCCACCATTGTGTTACCTGCACAGTATTGGAAATCTTTGTCTCCAAATGCAATGCACCAGACAGAGAATGCATGGAGACAGGAGAAAAGGGCTGGAGAGACAAACCAGTCTGAGGCAATATTTTCCTGATAACCCTGTCCTCAGTCTGTGGAGGCCAGAGACATTTGGCCTGCTCAGCCTGGGGAGAGAAGCTGCAGTGAAAGAAATAACTTGAGGGACAAGTTAGAGCTTGGTAGATATGCCCTGTGTGATCTCCATGCAAAACCTACTGCTCAACTCTGAGTGTAATTTGCACGGAGTAAAGATGGTGAGGAAGAAAAGGGAACAGATGTGAGAGCTGCGTAACTTGCAGGGAATTTATCAGCTCCCTCAGGGACTCAGTTGGATGCGGCAAGCAGGACAAATGGATAACTGGGGAGAAGCTAAGCCATAGGAGAATAGACTGGTTCTGCCAAAATGCAACACAACCATGGATCTCATGAACAGAACAGCCATTCATCGTGTTATCATGACATTCGTTTCAGCCTACAGAGCTGTACGAGATGGTTAACACAACAAAAAAAAGATCAGCCTGGATAAAAATACAATAGTTCTTGCAATTCCATTGGCCTTCAGACTACCATGGAAGCCACCTTTTTCACAGCTGGAAGGCAGCCTGTTTCATTTAGATATGAACCTGGACATACAGATCAAGTTGTCAATGCTTTTCAGCAATGCTTTGGCATCCAATAGATTTTCAGCGTCATGAATATATGTCAGGCTCCTTTGGAAGGGGACATTTTGCTTCTCAGACTTATTTGAACCTACACACTATCATCAGATACAGCACAGACTACACTGGCTGAACTTGGAGTCCCACAACTAAAGGAGAGCATCACATGCTGTAGTTCAAAAGGAGGCACTAAATTAACTCCCTAAGGCTGATTTCCCTCTGCCATTTTTTCCTTAACATCATGCACCTGAATCTTAAGAGAGAACCTTCATGTTTGTAAGACAGATGAGAGAACCTTCACAGAACTCCCCGCAGACCACAGAAAAGCTTCTGTTCTTTCTGAGCAGCAGAGCCAGTGTTGAAAACAGCTCAAGTGCTTTCAGATCTCAAGATTTTGCTTGGACTTGAACATCATAGAACGTAAAACCAGATTCTCCAAAGTCTGCTCACTTGGTCATCATTCTGTCACCTCACACATGACTAGAAAACTTACAGAAGTGCAGTACGCACAGCCCAGTCACAGCTGTTCTCTGGCCACATGGGCACAGCAGTAGCACTGTGAAGTTACGTGGTACTAAATACCCATGGATGACTACAGACAAAGTTTTCACAGGGCTGTGGAGCCTCAGACATATTCTGGTCTAAACAGTCTTTGTTTAGAGAAGAGAAAGCTACCAAACACTCAGCCATGCCCAAGGAGATGTAAAGCACACCCCAGCTCTGAACTCCAAAGCAAACCCAGCAAATATTTCTTCTTTAGCACATCTGGCTAAATCAAGCTGTAAGAGAGTCTTTTCCTACTACCTTGTCATCTACAAGAAGGGAAGCAATAAAAGAGTTGGGCTTAGTTTGTTATTCTCTGATCCCAGCTATTACAGGACAGGCACTGTGTTTATGATGGATTTATTTGGAGAACATTTTCTCCCTGCCCACATAACTGCAAATCAGACTGAAGCCAAAGCAGTACTGGGGGGTTAGAAAAGCTGCAGACATTTTGCAGTACCACATGCAAGCTCAGTGCTGCAAAAATGCACACAAGAAGATGAACCAGCAATGAGGTATCGGCTTAGCATGCAAGAAGTTACATCCCGTTCCTTACTGTACCACAGTGTTCTCCTATAGCTTCAGCAAGTCCCACACTGTGAGGTAATGCTGTGAGAAGGGGGTAGAAAATTCAGGAACACACACAATCTGCCATTTACTCTTCCAACAAGCAACTTCTGTGTTCTTGGAAGGGTTTATTTTAGCCTCAGCCTGCACAAAATGTGGCATTCCTGACCACTTCTGAGCAGCACTCCAGCATCACTGCTTTTCACGTACCATAAACCAAGGCTCCACATATCACTGTGGCCATTTCACCTGCACTTCAGCACATATCTGCCTTATCTCTCTCTATATAGTCAAGACACTGTGCCCATGGGGACCAATTTATTTTTCCATCACCTGTAGCTTCTTCCTACATAAAATGAAGAAAGCTAGCAACTTCTAACAAGGAGTGTTATGAATAGTGTGGTAATGCCTCTTTTCATCCCTGTTAAGTTTCTTATATCATTTTGTGAAATCAATCCCTGCAAAGTCCCTAGAACAACCTTCACTAATTATAATAGGATTCACTGCACGTATTTTAGCTGTAGCTTCACAGATTTGTTGCATGTTACTGCTGTCTTCCTGTATCGAGGTATTTATTCCACTGCCCTAGAGTTTGTTCCAACAGCTGGAGGTTGCAGCAGTCCTGACAATACACAGGAGAGGTTTCCTCAGTCAAAAGTTTCCCTGTGTTTCTGCGTACATGAATCGTGGCTTCAGCCTCCTCCCTATATGTACATCATCCTCTTTCACCATCTGAGCATTCAGACAACTGCCAAATTGCAGGGGAAAAACACTGCGCACAGAGACAGGATCCACTGTCTTTGGGTGGCTTGTGATTTGTATTCTGTGCTACAGAAGCCCATAAAAATAAGCCAACCCATCGATTTATGGCTCAGGTCAGACCATTTTCATATAATTTGAAAGCACAGTAATTCTAAATTCTGCTGGATTCCTGTTGCTGTGTCACAAAGAAATACATAACAGAATGAAACTCAATGAATAGAGGTGAGGCTTCACCTTCACAAAGCCACAAATTCCACCAAGATGGCTCAAGTCACAGCTGCTGAGGATCTCTGAAGTATTCAGATACTTCATGAGCACCACGACAAACGTGGTCTGAAGTAAAAACAAGAGCCAAGCAAGCTTCACTGATATTAATGCTTCTCACATTGCTGTGAGAACTGCAGTGACTAACGTGCATTTCACTCAGGGCTTCAGAAGGAGAACTGCTGCTGCCCAGCTTGGCACTACACTGTCAATAACTGAGGTCGCTTCAAACAGTGACAGTATGGACTGGGACCCTATATATGTTGCTTCACCGTGCCCTATTGAAAACCACAACTCACCAGAGGGCCATGAATTTGTTCCCATGTATTTTAAATGGCTTTGTAGCAAATCTATAAAACAGTGTTCATACAGGTTTCTTATTGCTAATGCATACCCTCAAGGGATTATCTAAGTGCTCTTGGTACAGACCCTCTGATAAGCCTTGGAAACAGCCAGCAGCACATCTAGTGCTATCAGCAACATGTTATGAAAGGAATGTCATGGCAAAGTACTGCCTAGTCACAAGACAAAAACCACCCTAGTGTTTACAGCAGGGTAGGAAATACCATATTAAAATAAAATACCAAATTAAAATAAAAGCATGACAATGGACTTAGGATAGAAAGAAATCAAAGCCATTTCTAAGCTCCTGGTTCCTTTGTCATCAAATCAGTGCACCATAGAGAAGATCTGTTTGGAGCAAAAGCCTTTTCGTGAAGCTTTATCTTGGCCTTCAGCGGACAGAATCAACAACCCTAAAGTGGCAAAAACCACTTGCCAAGTGCCACCTTCAGCGAACAAAGGAACACAACACCATGCACTGAACAGCAAACTATCAGCTCCCAGGGGGAAGTGTCATTTTCACATCAAGTCTGCTACATGAGAGTGGGAGAGAAGCTCCAACTGTTTTGAATTCATGTGTCAAGTCAATCGCAGGAACAGATAATATTGGAGTTATATAAAATTTCGGAAGGAACCCCCACCCACCACCTGCAACACTCACTCGCCACTGTCAGAACAGCTCTATAACTGAAGACAGCACTGAAGAGAAGTCGTCCTCACAGCTTTCTGCAAAGTAGATGATAGGATCATTATAATTTCATTTTACATACGAACTGAGGCAGAGGACGAGTGTCTATTTTTGGTCCTATCAGAACACTGTCTAAAAGTCCCCACTGGACCTAAGTGCTAGCTGCTTGCTATAAGTTTAAAATCTTTCCATCTGATCCTAGAAATTTGAATTCTCAACAGACTCACAGCAGGATCTGCATGGAAGGAAGGAAACATTAGCAGTCTGCCCTGCAGATTGCTCCAACTTTTTTTTTTTTCCTCCTTCTTCCTGCAGGGCCTTGCCATCCCCTCTAGGGAAATCAAACCAGCTCTCTCTAGTTTCCTCCAAATGCCTTAGCGTGTGAGTTCTGCTCATGTATAGGTGGCATCAATGTCAGAACTGGGAAGTTAGACATCAGAAGCTATGTACAAGGACAAACTCAAGCACACAGAGCTGTGGGTCCTGCACTTTGCTGCATGCCTTACCAACTGCTGGTCTGGCTGCCTCCATGCTGGCAATATTGCAGCAAGGGGTGTCTGTAATGTACTTCTGTCCATTCCCAAAGCAGTCAAACAGCATTAAGAAGAGTCTGGGCATGCAGCAAGGAACTGAGCTCCCTCAACTCTTTTCTCCTAAAGCATTAAGAGCTTGCTCTAGGGTCACCTCCAAGCCCAGGTAGATGAGCTGAGCATGAATGGCACCTCAGCATCCTGGTGTCCTGATGCCAGGCAGGTAGTGTCCTGATGCAGACCCACAGTGTCAAAAAGCAAACAAAAAACCCCACACCAACAGGGCTTCCTGATGCCATGTGCTCACTCTCCGTCTTCCCAACAGCCTTCTCAACTCCCTTTGCACACATTCAGTGATAAAACACATGCACCAGAGCTTCACGCTCCGCTGTGTCGCAGCACACCAAGGAGGAATTGCACCTGCCCTGATTTCCCCAACCATCATTAGCCAAATTAAAGCTGTGCCAGCCCTGTCCTCTTTTACAACCGCTGTGAGAGAGCAAAGGGAGAAATCCACAAGGGGAACAGATGCTGCGGTCTGAAGAAAGAGAGAAAGAAAAAGACATCATTGCTCTCTGAAAGCATCCAGAAATGTTTCTATTCAACTCATTCAGGCCTACATGAGATCAGGGAGAGCACAGGACTACTGTGAGGAAAATCTAGGTCACATATGATCACAGCAGCACAGCTGCCATACTCTCAATGGCCATGTGAAACAAGGACTGCAGCAAGGACCTCTCTTTGCTGAAGAGGGGTGGTTTTTTTTTTTTTTCAGTTCAGTTTTACAATTTCCCCTCATTAAGGTGCATTTTCCGGCAGCACTGTGAGTACATTTGGGTCTTCAATTGGGGTGAAGGATTTAGCTATAAATCCCTAAAATGATTCAGTAAGTGGAATTTCTGTAGGATCGTTTAAATAGTTTATAGGCTGCCAGGCAGGATTTTAATCTTCTAACAGTGACAGGAACAGTGTTACTTCCCTGCTCTTCTGACTGCCAACACATTTCTTAGTTCTCTTTGTTTCATATCTGTTGTGGAAAGATACACATTGCTCCCATTTTCATTAAGGAAACAGGAATCTTACACTATTTTAATACACCTGTGAAAACCTCTTGAATTGTCACATTCAGTGCCCTCTCTTTGTTAAATACATGGCTCAGTACTTTGGCCCCTTCCCATCCTTCAAACACAAAAGGTAAAATAGATGTTTGCACAAAAAAAAAAAACCCAAAACAAAAAACCACAACCAGGACAATGTTGCCCCAAATCATCACCTTTGTTCTTCTAATTAAAGAAACCCTCTGTTACCCTCCCTTCTCTCTTTTTCTACACCTGAATAAAAACAGGAAGGATCTAAAGCCAAAATACTAAACACTCATGCAGTTCAGGGGATTAGAAGGAAAGGACAAATGTTCGTGGGTGCCATGCAGCTAAGCCAAGCACCTCAGAGCAGCATTCATTGCACAACTGCCAAAACTCCTCACACAGGCAGCTGTAGCACAAGCAGCTGTGCGGCTGGGGAGCAGGAGGAAGTGATACACAGCACAAGTCAGGAAAATAAAGAACAGAGGATTCCTTTTGGTGGAAGTGAGTATGTTATAGGTGAAGCATTAATAAGGATTTGGTCCCCCAAACAAGCAGCCCAGACAGCAGAGCAACAGGAAACAAAATCACCTAAGTGCAAAGAAACTGACTCATGCCTATTGTTAGTCACAGCCATTTGTGTCCCAAGGTTTTCTAAGCCTGATGATGCTGCAGCCCTCTCCAAGCCCCGGGACCAGAACAAGCTGCTTCCAGGATCGGGGGAAGAGGGGTGACACTTGGGACTTAGGGCAACGAATTCCTTGAGTCATGACTGCTAATTATATACATCAGTATGTTTCAAAAAGGCAGGCATTTTAATGCATGACAGCTGCAAGAGCAAAAGACTTCTCTCAGTATCTTAGGTAACACGTCTATTACCAGGGACTAGAAATAATGTCCCTGCTATTATATTCCAAATCAGGCACCAAATGCATGCTGGACTGAGATCTCACATGCTAGGTAACCCTGGCAGCACAGCCCCACTGCTCTGGGTCAGTTTCCTATGGTGGAAGCCCTGGGGGGTCCCCAGTGATCCTTCTGATGCAGCACTGAGATTTGGGGGGACTGTGCAAAAAGAACTGTTGGCCTGTTCCATAGGGCCTCTACGCTCAGATTTGGTGAGTGGTGGAGGCACATTGTGCCTGTGCATTAGCTGGTTTGAATTCCAAATTCTAATCAGGTGAACTAAGTAACTTTCAGTCTAATTAGAAGAACAGTAGGGTTTGTTCTTAATCCACAACCATTTAATCTTCCGACTCATTAATTGTGCACAGGCTCTATGAATATGTATATATGGAAGGGAAAAAAATTATTTGACCTTGATGAGAATGAAAACACACAAAGTAGGCGTGCACTCACCTTTCATCACACTCACTTTATTATGTAGATTCAACAATTCCTATTGCTCTGAATCAGACTATTGACACTTATAGGCAATCCTGCAGCCAATTAGGAACCCAAGTCCTGATGAACCATGGAACCTGTAATGATTAGCACAGTAGTTACAGAGAAGATGCCTTCTTCTGTCAATTTACATGCAAATAAAAATACATGTGTTTTAGAAGGTCGTACCAGGAAATGTAATTCCTGCATCAACAATTGAGTTGAAGAGAGGAAATGCAGAGACAAAAGATTCAGAGCACTAAATAGGATTTTGTTTAGGATCTTGAATATCCTGTTCCAATACATCAACGTCATGCATGAAAAACTACTCATATCTTTTTTAAAAAACACCTCAATTTTTTTTTAAGAATGTAGTTTTACATACGCACATAATGTGATCATACTATTTGTGCTGTAGAATAAAGAACTCAACTGCCAGAAATTTCCTCAGTTCACATAATTATTCCATACCTCCCAGAACAATAAACATGGGCAAATTCTCTGATTTTCCTCATAAGATTTTATGAACATTTACTGGGGCTGTGTCAAGTGGCCTTGCCTCATTTATTCATTTATCTACTAAAGGAATTAGGCCTAGTTACCTAGTGTGTTTTTGGGCAGTAAACCTGGAACATATTGCACTAGGAATCATTCGCGGAGCATGGATGCAGGTTTAGGTTAGAGACATGCCCAAAGATCAGTAACTACAGAAAATTCCGGCTCAGGGACCTGAGGATTGTTGTGTAGCTGTTGAAAATCTCTCTCCAGACCTCTAACAAAACAGGAGAGGGGAGCAGAGAAGCCAATTTCTGTTCCCTTACACAGCTGAGTTTTCCTCCTGGAGGAGACCAAGCTGTTCCACCAGGATGGTACAGAGGCAACAAACAGCACTAACTAAGGAACTCAGCAAGAAAAAGAACCCTAAATCACAGTCAGAAAAGGCCCCCACAAAGACCCCAAATACCAAAAGGGAACCACAACCTCCTGTTGCCTGCAACAGCTGTGAGAGTAAGAAGAAAAACACTAGTCTCTGCTATGGAAATAACATGGCAAATCCAGTTGGAATGGGAAGACACAAAAGTAATTGTAGAAGAAAAACAAGGGCTATATTTACTTTAGTTTTCTTCTGTTTGGCCTGTTTCTAGCCCTCTGCCATCTCTCTTGTTGTTTATTGAAAGCCTCCATGGAACAAAACTTCAGCCCAGGCCCCCACTTGACACAAGACACTGCTGAAGTTTCTCCTTCCTTCAGCAATGAAGCAAACACCAGCAGAGAAGGTTCTTTCACCACAGAGGCAGCATTGCCCTTAAGTGAACCAGCATCTACACATGCAAAGCCTTCACCCCAAGTGGGGAAGACCTTTTAACTTGACTCTGCCAGACATCAAGGGGATTAAGGGTACCATTTAACTCAGCCCAACTTCTCAGTTAACAGTATCCTTGCATGCACCTCCACTGCTCTTTTGCAGCACTGGGCAAACTCACTTGAGCCAGCTCTTGAGGCTTTTATCTTTAAAGGAAGCAGAGACAGAAAGTTCAATAAGGCATGGAGATGCGACCTGAAGCATAACATAACCAGGTCCAGCCACACAAAGGAATGGGAACAGCCAGCACCCTGCAAGTTCTGGGGCTGTCACCGAGGGACCACAGGCACTGCTGGCCCTGTTGACCTCAACCAGGTAAGACCTGACACATCCACAGCAGAGCAGAGCTTGTCTGTCTAGCAGCATCCCCATACCCCCAACTTCTATAGAGGAGTTTCTCACAAAAATTGCCTGTTCGCAAAGGATGGTTTGTGCTGGGGTGAAACAAAACAAGTCCATTTGTTGCGTTTCTCTTTCCCTATGGAGCAGGTTCAGACCAAAAAAATTTAACTGCTACTCAGCTGTTTTCTGCTGACATCGCTTGCATTCCTCTCTCTTCTCAAATAACATTTGGAACTCCCTGCCAGATAGTGCAATTTGATATATGCCCCGATGATGGAGGGTGGAGGGGAGGAAAGTATGTTGGCTGATATTTTTCCATTACAAATCTAAGCAGCCCAATCTACAGTTCAATCTGCAATAAACCCAGCAATTTCTGAAGGCTGGGGCACTGACTCAGGGCCAGTACTCGTACCTGAAGCCTTTAAATATGGATATTAATTTTATCTCAACCTCTATTTCCAAGCTACAGCTTTTGAAACCACACAACGGATTTTACGCTGAACTCTCGGATCTGAAGACAAGATTTGATTCTGTTCAAAGCTGCTCTGTTGGCATCCAACCACAGAACCAAAATCCTCATTCAACCCCAATGAGATTTTCCTTCCCAGGTACCTCTGAGATCCTTCAGAACTGAAAATGCTGGTTTGCCTTTCATGAACCCAAGTTCCAGTGTTTGCCACCAACGGAGGAAAAAGCCAGCATTTACCACACAAGGTTTTTTCCTACAGTAATGGCAGGAAATACCACAAATACCACGATGAAATAAAAATCCACAGCCCCTCCAGATGCCACATGAATTAGCAAGGTAAGGGCTTAGAATTTCTGGTATTTAGAAGTCAATGCTCCTCTATGCATTTGGAAATTCAGGGATTTATTACTGCCTCTTATCCGCAAATACAGATTTGCTTATTTTTGCCCTCTTGTCACAACAGCAGTGCTCTCAGAATTGTATTTCAGACATAAGCAAAGGGGATGATCACAAAGAAAAAAAAAAAAGAAAACACTGTTTTGTCTCCAGCCTGAAGAAGAAAAAAAAGCAAAAATGACAAAAACAACAACAAACTTCCCTTTCTGCTGGGACTGAACCATGCTGGATTACTTGGCTCCGTGTATTTTACCATCTCTCCGTGCTTCTCTCCCAGGGCTGGGAGAGCTGGAACACGATGAGAAATCTTACTCCTCTGTCATCTGGCCCGAGGACACGGAGGAGAGGTCTCTGAAGAAAGTCAGCTCCCAAGGGGCTCACAACTGAGAAGCATTTCAGCTGTCCAACTGTAAGAGCCTCATTCTCTCCATAAGTACAGCCTCAGCTACTGGACGTGCAGCTGGAGCACAGCCCCAGGGTGCCGCAGAGAAGGGAGGGACAGAACAAGGATAGGCACAGGCAGTTAGTCCACTTCATTCCTCACGCCCATGTATTAGTGACTGTTTGTCTAGCTGGATGCCCTAGGAGATGAAGCTTCAGTCCTGCTGTAGGCACCAAAAGCATAAACATCCTCAGGCTAAAGAGATCACTGTGTTATAAGCAAAATCTAGGGCAGGGCAAACTTCCGCTCTTTATATTAGTTCAACATTTTGGACGGAATTTAATTATCCTATCACCCACCTAAATGACTCTGACCACCTCTCAACTCAGAGTGTCCAAATCTCACTGGAGCCTGACAGAACCAGCAATGAGTCCTGGGCTCACTCAGGCCCTTTGCAGGTCCCTCAGGGCTCCTATTCACACTGCCAGAGACTGCTGGGCTAAGCTGATACAGACATTGCTTCATTCCAAGCAGTCACTAAAACATCTCTTTGTAAGGGATTTCCAAAGTATATTTATCCTGAGGTGTTCTCCAGACCTTCACCCTACAGGGACATTCTTCATGACAGTCAATCTTCAGTTCTCTCAGTATCACTTTACAGGCAGGAGGCAAGTTAGTTGGTTCAAGGCTTCTTAAGAGGGGATGAAAGAAAAACGTTAACAGAATTTGGTCTTTCTCATTCAAAAGACCTTATCTAGCAGCAGAGGGAGCGAGTAGGGCAGATTCACCTTCAACATGATAATCTCTTGCTAGCTCTCCTTACAGCATTCCCGGCTTCTGCCCTTCACTGTATGCTGAGCATGAATGTGGGAATGAATCACTGCTGATCTTGGCAAAATACCAGTCTCCCTCCCTTTGCTCCAGCTTGGAATAATCCCAACTTTCCAAATGGCTTCAGTGAATCCAGGACTTAACTTCGGTTATTAAAAAGTAGTGGAAAACCATAAATCACAGGATTTATATCAGCAAGTTCTTTGATGCATTCAAAACAATTACTGGGAAATATATGATCTTCCTAAAAATAACTCTTTCTGTGAACACCAAGGGAGAAGCTACTGTCCAGATATAATGCACCGCCTCATCTGCACGCCACCATCCCTCAAGACAGGCAAGGAAGTCTCCTCTTTACTCTTGCTGTTCATAGCTGTATTCAAATTAATAATATGCTGAAATGAGAAATGCTTATGTTGATGTTAGAGCAGCATAAAAACTGCTCACAAAATGGCTTGTGATTATAAACTTCTACACCAGGCTCACTTAAATGGTGACATTTCACTGCTGCCACACACACGGACTTAGGAGAATGCTAAGAACAGGCAAGGACAGCTAATCTGAAAACATGTCAGAGAAGAAAGAAGATAAATTCATTTTGCAGTCCACACCTTGCCATAATTTTTTTTTTTTTAAACCAGCAAAACTTCTCCATTTTTAATGGGAATACACAGCACTCAGCTTTTGCTGATGTTGGTTCTGGATTTCCTTTTGTTACTGGTACATCACTACAGTATGACAGTTTATGTGGCTTATGGATGTGGTTCCCATAACAGCACCAATGGGAGTTGCCATCACTGATGTGTGTGGTGACAAAACGTGATTTGTAGTGAGTAAGTTTTAGAGGCAAGACCAGGTTTCTAAACTACATGTCAGAAACGTCCTACTGAAAAGATCAGAGCCCACCTACCATCTGACTTGAGTTAGGACAGATCAGGAAACCGTGTGCCAGCAGAAATTTAGCTCCAGGTCACAGGAAGCACCTGTGCTGTTGTGACACCAGATGCCTACTCAGTAGAGTATTTGCAATGGCAACAGATACGCATATACCTTCTCCCTGCTGCCAACAATTATTTTACAGCAAGACACAACCAACACACAACTTCCACCACTGAGGCAATTTTGTTCATTAAACTCCAACGTACTGCAACTAAGTCATAAATGCCCTGAAAACAAAACCTTCAGAGACAGCCTAGAGTGCAGCAGAGATGGCCTGGGAAGCTTCTAAAGCAAATCTATGCTGTCCTGTGGATCCTCCAGCATGCAAATCCATGCTGAAATATGTTGCCTGGTGGATGCTGGGATCACTGAGATACTCCACCCTGAGAGGAAGGTAATGGTTACAGCAGGCTGAAACAGGAAGAGGGAGCTCTTCCACTGTCCCTGCAGAAACTAAAAGAAAAGGACATTTCTGACATTTGTCTTCTCTTCTTCCTAATCTCATTTTAGCTCTCAGACCCAGATGACTTCAGTTTCTTCTGTTGCTACTTCCACTCCCAGGTACTCCTGAGAAAAGGGACACTGGTCATGACAAAGTACAAAAATTCATCAAAGTGCACTTCTGTATCTCAACTTCCCAAGGCTGCACTTGCTCTATGGTCCCGCTGGCAAGAAGCCACCAGAGAAAACAAACAGATTTACCCTCCTGGGAGCATCCAGCTCCAAATCAACATCAAGCTGGAATTACTGCATGGAGCACTGAAAACCTTTGTTTTTGGCTTCTTATGCATGCAACTTTTGACTGCAAGCTCTGTCTGAACATGATCAGCATTATTGGTACAACCTGCTTAGGAAATCTCTAAAAAAGATTCAGCCACTGCTGTATGATGAGGGAAGATGTCTTGATTTAAGAACACAGGCATTACTAGAAAGGGAAAAAATAAAAGGGTCCCTTACTGTTCTGACATATCAAAAGCAGACTAATGAACCACCAGTTCTTAGAATGACCCTGCTCATCATTTCAGAGCCAGGCTGGCCTTTTGTGTTAAGGACACTGAATAACAAGAGCAAGAACAAACAGAAAGAATCCTTTCCCACTGCCCAAAGTAAATTTTGAAATGAAATCATTTAAAAACTACACCTGTCTGCCCTACTTTAAGGTCCACATAAGAACAGATGAAAAGTTTTGTTCTATTGGCAAAACTGAATCAAGGCTTTTGATCCTCAAAGATCTCTTAATCGCTTTGCACATCAGTTCTTTTCATTATTTCAAACACACTTGAAGACAGCTACCTTTTTCTCTCTCTCCTTTTTTCCCCCCCAAAAAAACTTCAGTGTTTGGGCCGTTTCCCAGCCAACTGTGCCACTACAGCAGACAGCTGTTGGTTCTTTACTCATTCCAAGTTTCAACGTACACGCATTATGATTTGCCTTAGAGAAGTCTCAAAAAGCCCAGCCCTTGCAACTAACTGTGCTAGCTCACAGTATCCACCTCTCCATCCTTCTAATGCAAGAGTTCCAAGGAAGATTATATGCCTCTGGTTAAAAAAGAAAGTAGTTGTTGGTGGCATTGTTATTGCGTTGCATTTAAGTTGTTGGTTTTTTTTTGAAGCTTGACTCAAAATTGCAATCTTGGCCACTCAGCTTAATTCAAGGGTTCTTCAAAATTTCATGTCTCTGCAATTCCATTAAGTCAAATACTACACCAAATCACCAGTGCAGCACACAAAAATTCTGACAAGTTATAATAACCCTGGCCACCTTAGCACTCTAGTAAATGAGATGAGTGGATGAGCTTAAGTGGACTAAGACAGAGCTTACCAACAAATACGTACAGTATCCTTTAGTTTTCCACTTAATTCTTGTTCCTGGTTTTTAGCTCTCTGACTGAAAGGGCAGAGACTTTGTGAAACAAAAATCAGTTGCTTGTTTGCGGTCTGTGAATGAACTTGCCACAAGTGGAGTACTTACAATTGTAATAAAGACTACAGACAGAAGAGACAGGAGGTGGAGTCAGAGTTAGCTGGCTGACAAACTAGTAGGGGGGATGGATAACATCAAAAACAAACTCCACCTGGAAAGCTGCATGTAGGCAGTACAGCAGAGCAACAGTTTAATGCGTTCAGTGCCGAAGGCATTGTTTAGCAAGTGGGTGGATGCTTTGTGAGCCAGCTTCATCTACCCAAATGGTGTCAAAGCCATTGTAAACTGCCTTGTTAAACACTGGTCACAAAGCAATACTGAGCCGAGGAGGGACAGCAACAGAAGGCTCCTGGCTGCACCAACACAGAACTGGTGTATGCTTTATCATGATAAAGGATGCAGATAATAACTGTATGCTGCTCCACATGAACCTCTCATTCAGTCAATACTGCCAGCTTGGGACCCACCAGCAGTTTCAGAGGACGCCATCTTCATGATCTGGGTTACCAGAGACCCCTCCATGTTCCCTTGTCATTAACAAGAGGAAAGAATATTTTTCTGTGAGATCTGATTTGAACTTATGCCCTCTGCATGTAGCAATCAAACAGTTCAGCCTCTCTAAGCCTCCTTTTTCCTTGCCTACTCTTATTCCTGCATTTATACCCTAAAGGCAGGGAAACTCTGTCTATAAATATATACACTGCATAGCAGCACACCGTTTGTACTGATATTTGAGCTTTCAGATTCAGCCACAGTAAAACAGTATTTAGACCCTGGTCATTTATTCCAATGTAGCAGATGAGTCAGATGAAACCCAGCTGGGACCACAGCAACCATGACAGCCCTGCAAACCCACTTTATTGGCATCAAACAGAGAGGACAAAACAGATGCCCTCTGACAGCTGCCCTCCAGCACTGCAGAGTTGTGGCTGTTGTGCAGGGAAATAGCCATTCCCCAACACCAAGCCCATGCAGACCTCACAGAGGCTGCACGCATCCACACAGCACAGCAGAAAGCAGACCTGGAAAGATGAGCTTACTCTTCGCCAGCTTTTAGTAGCTGCAGAACAAAAAGCACCAGTGTTTGCCAGAGCACAAAGCTTGACAAGACAGGACTAAAAGGAAACCTACTATTCTAGCCACCTCCTGACTAGCTCTGCATAACAGGAGTGCCAGACACAGGCTGACAGCTAGCGCGTGGCAGGAGAGAATTGCTCTTCAGAGCATCCCAAAGGACAGTTTCCTCACCTACAGTCACAAGGGTTACTTGCTGTAGGCAGCTCCTATTTTGCAACACCTTTCTGCAGCTCAGTCCTGTGTATGTCACAATCCACAGATGAGTACTTTGGCATGGATTTATATATTTCTGCGTGTTCTACCTACTGGTGTCTTGCTGCTTGCAGAGTAATTGCTTTGCCCTTCCCAGAGCACTGTAACATTAAACCTTATTTTACTTGGCAGCTAGAGCTCACTTCTCAATCAGCTGTGAGAAAAAGACCCCTCAACTGATGCAAATAAACATGGTTTTATTTTTAATTAGTAAATTAAAACAGCTTGTGTTCGAGGCTGTGCAGTACCCATCCACCTCCATAAAAGCCCATGCGAAAGAGACCTTCTGGCCTCTCTGATGCTCTAGAAGACACTTCATTTTACTCTTAGTATTGTACACTGATATGGATAGAAAACTGCAGAAGCATCTCTGACTCCTTTCTTCTTATCCCCCAAGCAGTCTGTGGCCAGCTGTGAAGATTACTACTTCCACTGAAATAAAACAGTCTACTTGGAGGCAGGAATTAAACAGAGTGTAGGTTTAACCTACAGAGAACTGAAACCATGGACTAAATCGGACTAGTTTTTGCCCATGGCCTTGCTTGTCCTGCTGAGGGTACGTTTGCAAAGACCATATTTGAGAGCTAACTCACAGCAAATGGCAGTTTGGTGGTTCCTCAAGCATAGCAGGTCTGAACATCCAGTAAATATTTATCCTAGCAAGCCTAATTGCTGATGGCAGTGATCTTACTCCTAAGAACCTTAAATCATGGGTGTCCAGCACTAAAATATAAGCTTGTGATAACCTCACCTAGCACGGGTTCTTGGAAACACACAAGCAATAGCAGCAGTAGCAGCAAACCGAGTAGGTGTTGTTCAAACAGCAGAACCAGACATTCCTTAGACACACAGCTCCAGGAACAGATGAAAACAACTACTGTGGAAGTATGAGGAGAGCAGTCCTGGAACACACGTGAGAAACAGAGCCACTGCTCAGCTTTGCATTTATCTTCTGTAGTTCCTGGCGTGGTACTACGTTGGATACACAGGTTCTTTTTCAAGTAGAACCAAGTTTAAATGAAACACCTGATAAGTCAATATTTCCAACTATATCCTCAAGATAGCAGAGATAGCCAAAAGTCTGCGTCTTACAGTCCTAGCAGTTCTCTACCATTAAGTCAGCCCCAAAAGGTAGAGAGGCACTGCACATGCACAAAGCTGCCCAATCTAGATGTGTCCACACATGCTTCTGTCCTACAGAAAGATGTCAAGAGCACAGCTGTTTGAGTTAGACAGGGATGCAATGAAAGAAATTCAGATGTGTTAAATTCCTTCAGTATATAAACTATATACATATATAGTTTTATAGACATAATTTGGTATTTATGAATGTTTATGTTCACATACACAAACAAAATACAGAAGAGTAAAGGCACAAGAACCTGGTCTCAGGAGCACCTGACATTGGTTTATGCCCCTCTTAAAGACTTTCTGTAAAGTTTCAGTAAATCTATTGTACATCTCTTTTGGGCTGGGTTGTTACATTTATAGAACAAAAATGGTAATTCTTCACCTTTTTCTGGTTAGGATCCACTTGCATCATCATCTATCAATTGAACAGTTCAAACCACTAATTTCTCCTTACGCTAAATATTGCCACTAATGCTACTGGAGAATGATAAGGGGCTGTCATCTGGAGCATTGCTCTTTCATTCCGTGCTGGATTAACATGACTGGGGGAAAGAAGAGAAAAACACACTGCAAGTTCGCAAGCTCAGGATACTGCTGATCACTGTAACTGGGTGGATTAAAAAGCTCTGCTGTGAGATTTAGAGATACGAGGCCAGAGCTTTCATTAGTCACTCCTGCAGATGCTTTAACAGAGCAAAGGATTGTTTCCCATCAGTTTTTCTGCCCATCAGTTTTTCCCAGTTCAGCCCATAGCTTATGGGAGGTTTGTGCAAGAAGCCAGTCTGCTATTCTAACGCAACTCAAAGCCAACTCCTTCTGCAGACAACACACAGTTATGTTGTCAGAGTGAATTCTGCATCTGCTTTCCCAAGGTCCCTTCTCTCAAACAAATAAACAAAAAGAAGTTTGTTTTTATAGAGCTTGGGTTAAAGAGCCAGTCTTGGAAATGTACTGAGTGGAGCAATCCTCCAGCACCACCCAAAACTAGCCAGCAAATGAGAGATCGCCAAGGCTGTTAATTTGACGGCTGGGGTGGGGGGAAATGAAACCTATTGCTACCATCTGCACAGAGGAAACAGAGGCAAAGAAAAACCCTGCTGTGCGAGCAGAAAGCGGTTCAGAATAGCGGAGACAACACAAACCATATGACACATTTGTTAAACCTCCTCCCTCCTCTTTTCTCCACCACAAAGTGCTGCAGGACAGTGATCAATCTATTCAATAGAAGCCTATACAAGGCCCTCAGGACTGCCAGCGGTGCAGGTCCCTCTTTTCTTATGGATTCTGGCACATCACAGTACCTCTCCATGGTAAATCATGGTAAGACAAGACAAACAGTTCGCATTCTCAGAACCCCACAGATAGTTTGGATCTAGAAGACCTTTTGCAAACTGCAGTGGTCATGAAACCTATCTCACAGCTAGAATTTGGGATGCATCACAATTTTACTGCTGTTTGTACTGCTCAGTTTGTAATGCAAAACACACAAGCAAACTTTCAAAAGGGAAATAGTTTTGAAAGGAGCCTGATTCAGCAAGCCCTTTATTCAGCTACTTTTACCCCAAAGGCAACAGTACCTATACTGTGTGCTACTTCACCGGTGAAGAAAGCACCTCTCACAGTTATCTTAGTACCAAGTGCAAGATAATCTGCGATCAGCTCTATCTGTGGAGCTGGTCCCCCCATCTGCACCAACATCTTAGGACATCTAAGCTGGCAAGAATACCTTGGTAGCGCATAAAGAGGCTCTGGGAATTTCATTACATTTTCCATTCCCCCTGTGTATCCAGAAGGCCATCTACAGAAGAGAACGGAACTAGAATTTGCCGCCCAACCCTCTGGAGTTTCTCCTTCCACACACACTGCCAAAGCACAATCATGCTTACCATAGGCCAGATTCTGATCTTTCTACCAACAAAAAGCAAAATCTGGTAATATCAGCTGCAGACTCCTGCTTTAACATCTACTGACAAGCAATTCTGAGGGGGCATGCCCTTCTTGGCACCTCCAGCAGTGCTTAAAACTGCTTCTCCCTTTCCTCAAACTTAAGAACCAAAACATTCCAGCACCGTCCACAAAATAGTCTGGCTGGCATCCTCTCTCTGAGGCCAGGCAGTGGCTCTGGCACATATCTAGGTTTGCTGCAGCCCATCTCTCAGCTGACACTCGCTATAGCACTGTGGCTGTTCAGACTGTGCTTTTCCCTTGAGCTTCACAAGAAGCTGAAATCAGCAGAGCTGGCAGGGGCAAGGGGTGAAGAATTTATCAGCTCTGTGGTTCATTTTAGAGGGGGCACTTGGAAAATGCAATTCAGCTGGATTCACTCATCTCTTCATCTGAGCAGATGCAAGGATATCCAGTAACCTTGTTGATAACAGACTCACCTGGAGAGATTCAGAGCTCTGTAACAAAATCAGAGTTCTTCCAAAGAGCAGTTTTCACTTCACTGGTGACTGCAGAGTTCTCCTTGCAAGCAAAGAATCCTTCTGCAAATAACAGACCACGAGCAGGGTTACACACAGAAAAGGTGCCCCAAACAGAATGGAAAGGGATAAGAACCAGAAATCCTGACTTGAGTCTGATGAAGACCACTCCCTCACAACATCAGAATATACATCACCTTTTCAGCACGTTCCTAAGACCTTTGGGAACAGGGAGACACCCTGCCCCAGGCATCAGAACACACTCTAGACACTAACGAAATGGTCAGGGTTTGGTGCAATCCTGTACCCTAGCTTAGAGCTGTCACCCATGAGAGAAGTGACACTGAATTTCAGGAGTTGCCAGCACATGACAAGTCACAGCAGTGTGCCCTGAGATGACAGACAGCTGTGGTGTAAGTAAACCTCTCTGCAGTACTGCCTAACTCCAACTTAAAATTGAGCTTCTGTTGCAAGTCAGATTTTCCCCTGATGTACCTCATCCTGCCCAGAGACAAAAATAGAGAAAGTGAGAAAACAGACCTCTATTACCAACTGCAGTCCCCACTTCCCAGCAACCAGCTCTGTACTCCACGTTAACCTTGCATAGAGAGAAAATAATAAAATCCAACAACCCGCACTACCCACAAAATAAAATAGAGACACAGCATGACCATTTATGCAGCTTGGGCAGGCAGCAATCACCATGTGTTTGCAAGCTGAACAGAGCTGCAGTCCTTGTCCTACAGATACATTCTGTCCTCTGATTCTCTTCTACCTAAATGTTCTTCAGCGATGCTGATGCAGGAGGTGTGCTGCTGCAGTCTGAACAATGTCAGTAGGTAAGCTGAGGTTGCAAAGCCAGGTCTCCTGCCAGTTCTGCTGAATACGATGATCCCTTTCCTGGTCTACTTGGTTCTCATTTGTTCAGAGTTGACTGATTTTTTTCTCCTGCTGGAAAGGAAAACCAAACATAGTAGATATTGTGAGGACTATAAAGCAACAGTTATGTAAGAGTTAATTTGCCAGCCTGTATGCTGATGTGGTGGGGAACACAGGGAGAACTGCACCCTGCTGCTGGCATTGCCTACCATAATTACCCGTAACCAAACCGTGGTTACACCCTGTTCTGTATTACATCTTGTATTTTCACCAGATCCAAACACATCTCAGACAGATACGGGGCCTGTTTCTATCTCTGCTGCTCTCTACAGCAAAACACATAGTGCTCAAAGTCCAAACAAGACTGCTTATGTGAACTTGGTATTTAACAAATGATTTGGACAAGCCAAGGTAAATAGGCACCATGGGAAGCAAAGGAGCTGTTCTGACTGAGGGAACACATTATACCTTCACATTATTTTACGGGGAGCACATCAGCCCTGAAGGAGAAGCACAAGGCTGCAAAGTCTCTAATTGTTAGGCCTGGTCTCTGTACAGAAATAGACGAACATCATCCCATCCACCAGAGCCACTCACCCACATTCTTCCCCCATCCACTGAATTTCAAAACATTTATGCCCTTCCTCAGTAACTGACTCCCATCCCTTCTTAATTCCTACGCCTCTCTACCTTGCAACAGCCCCATAGATCTTTCCGGATGCAGTGGAAGGCCCACACCCAGAGGTGCTGTGGTGGCTGCAGCAGCAGCCCAGGACAAGTAGCAACACCCAGTGCTCAGCATGTACCTCGAGACAGTCCAGCACCCCACTGCAAGGCTGGAGCCTGGGAGTCTGGGCTCCTAGGAGCACATTCAACCTCTGGCATACAACCCTGCAACACGATCTCCCTCGTTTCCATGTAGATCTCCTTCTATCTCCTGTGCTGCCTACCATGGGCATAAGCTTAACCCACCTGCTGTGGGCTGTTAGTTGGTGATGTGTACATCTCTAACGTGAAATTTATACGCAGTTTCTGGGATGCTAAGAGGACAATGCATCCCAACCTGACCAGCATAGGTGAGATTTGTATGAATAAAGCCTTTTGAAGCTGCTACAGTGAGATGCTACCACCTAGTCAAGCACTGAACTCTCCCCTCGTCCCCTCAAAGAGGGGATAACAATCCAGTTTAGAATTTGGAAGCGAGTGAGGATCTTCCTACAAACAGGCCAACTTTTTGGCAGACGAGGGCAGGAGGCACACAAACACATGCTCTCATAAGGCCATAAAGAGCTTCTGTTTCCCGACACACTGCAACAGAAGGAAGGCGGAGGGGGAGAGAAAAGCAGCAGTCCCGGGCCACGTGGCGGGTCAAACCACCGCCCAGTTTGTTGGCATCCTCTAAAGTTTAAATACGCTTTGAGCCAGCAGTGAATCATTCCTGGCAGGTAAGAAAGATGTTAATTTATGACATGCCAAGTGCAAGCAGATCTTTTGGTGTCAGTCCAACAGTTTTAGTCTTATTAACACACAGCAATGGCTCAGGTTGCAGCTGTGCGCACTAAACTCGTGCAAGTGGCATTTTAAACAATGACAAACTTTAGAACAATCACTCCACACATGGAGCCAGGCCAGACAAAATTGAAGGGTGGCAGAATAAAGGTCAGGAGGCTAACCTGTTTGTCTGGGAGAGGAACAGGTGGCCTGCTTGGGCCGCTTGAGGGACTTTAAACTGTCTGAAGGACACAGTCAGGGATCATTTTAACCCATTAAGCTGCTTAAGCCTTCCCCTACACTGATTTGAACTTCAAGAGAGTATTAAATCTTAAAGAGCTTAGCAATACATCTTCAGAGAAGCTCTCCTCCGTGCTTACACACAGTGCACACGCTGCACTATGGAAGTGCACATCCTTCCTTAGAAAGCTGGCACACCCAAACGCAAGAACACATCCACACAGCTAAAAAACAGTAAGCTTTAAATCATAGCATTGCACCAGAGCAGCAAATCACACAGAGAAACATACTGCACGTCTGTGCGTTCCAAGGGGGAACACATAGCTACCACCACCACACTGCTCAACAGGCACGAGGACATTCAGAGACAAAGGAAGACAGGTCAGAGAAGAAAACATTCCCTATTCAGTGCCTCCCTCCCTTACCAGCCTCACAAGGGACACTTAGCAGGAGTTGCTGAGACCCTGCAGTGGCCTTCCCTTGTGTCTAGGGAACTCAACCCACACCCAAGCAGGAGGGCTGCAAACAAGACTGTCTTCTGGGTGCAGAAGCTAACCTGGACAAAATCAGTCCAAAGCATTCCTGACTGCCATCTTTTCATTGGAAAATGCAAAGGCTTAGAGTTAAGACATATTTAATATCCCAAGCCATGTTTAAAAGCTGCATTTCCTAATTTATTAGTTCAACACAATTTTTCAAAGTGCCAGAAGACAGATGTGTCGCAGCAAAACCGTAAAGTCTGAAATACAACATTTTCCAATGCAGTTTCCCAACTGTTTGAGTATCCAAAAAAGTCTGAAAAAAGAAATTTCTTACAAGTAGATTTTTTTTTTCCAATCAAGTACTTTCCAAAAGAAATAATTTTAAACAATGAAACCAGTTGTGTTAAATGAACGCAAGGATTTAGCTGTGTGAGATCTGACCCAGAAGAAAGCAGGGTGTTCATTAATAAATTGCTCAGATTTAAACCCCAGGTGTGTGGATGTACTTATTCCCAAATGAAATTAAAGGAATTCAGTTATTTTATAACAAAGCACTTTTATTCTGAAAAAAAGAGCACTCACATATGAAAATAATCAGGAATACCTAAAGCCACAGTAAGGTCTCAGGCTACTGACTGTAAATGAAAACAGTAAATTCATTCTCCCTCTTGCTGCTTTCTTGCCACATAACACACCTGATCCCCCTGGATAAGTGTTCCTGTGAGTAAAGTACCAGTCCCAGCATGTCTGTGAACACCTCATGATAATACTTCAATGAGATGGACCAGAATCAATATTTTTCTTCTTTGCAGCTCAGGGCCACGGAGCAGCAAGTCAGGCAGGGATGTCAGACAGCATGCCACTTGCCGTGGCAGGGAGGGAGGGGCAATGGCTCAGGCCTGGAAAGAAGCTTCTAGCTAGCAGTTATCAGCTCCTACACTATTTGATCTTCCTCGAGGGAAAAGTAAAAAATAAAAAATTAAAAAAAATAGAAAAAAATTTTAAGCAGCTTTTCAATTCAAGCCTTCAGCCAAGTATACTTCTAGGAATCAGAGTAAAGTCTGGCTGCAGTTAAGACAGAGCTACAGGAGAAATGTGAGCCCCCAGGTTTCATAGTGGAGGCTTCAGAGCCAGGATTAGATACTGCTAGATCTACAAATCTGATATGCAGCATTGATTTAATAAAAATGAATCCATTAACTTATGTAAAGTTAGATATGTTCTATTCATCTGTAGTCAGAAGAGAATATATATTTGTGATCCCGATAGTTTTTACAGATATGTGATTACACACTTTCCAAACTTGTGTCAGTCTGCAGGGAACACACAGATATGGTATCAGTATACCTGGAATCACAGCCAGGGTGTGCATATTGCCCACAGAATGCAGCACTGAGAAAAGTAAGGACGTATTTGCAACTATACAGGAAGAAAAACAAAAGCAGATATTAATTTGTGTGAGTAATAAGCACATGAGTAGAAATATGAAATTAAGTTATAGACCATAATTCTACTAGAGATTTCAGATACAAGCCATCTCCTTGTGGCAGTTACTATCTTTGTAAAGAAACAGAGCAGAAAGGCGTGAATATAGAAAATGACAATTAGTCCTGATAAATTTTCCTGGACAACTACTGCTTTTCATCCTACTTTAAAAGGAGCACTTACCTAGAATGCAGACAAGAGATGTTGCCGCTCATCTTCCAAGCTAGGCTTTCTTCAGAAAGCGTTTTTCTTCTCTTCATGCATCATCTACATTGATCTGGCTTTTTGTGAAATGAAATTAGAGAGCCAACAGAGTCAGTGCAGAGGCAAATGCAGCCAGCAGCCAGATTTAAGCCTATACTCAGAACATTCCAAACCTTCTGTGCCAGAGAAGCAATCACAGTTACCAGAAACTGACCCAAGTACATTCAGCTTGATTCTTCTAATTGCTTTAGCAATAAAACAAAATGATCAGAATGATAAAGTATGAAGGAAGATTAACAGAACAGCTACAAGTGGAGTGTTAAAATACTCAACTCTAGAAAGAACACTCATTATCTTTTAAACATTTTCCATCGGATATATGCAAGATTAGCAACAAATGCAGTCCATATCTTCAGTTTACCAACAATTATGTACCCTGCTTCTTTAACAAATAATGTCCTTCCAATGGACCTTAACTGAACCAAAATGGAATTTAACAACGCATTTTTCTGCTTTCTTAGTAGAGCAGCCTGACTTGGTCTCTTAAAAGTGCATTTATTGAACATTCAGAGTACTGATCAATAACCAAACTCAATATGGCATTTCACATTACAAGAAAGCATTCTCAATTGATTTAAAGAAAAAAATTATATATATAACTTCCTGAGAGACAAAGAAAATGACAGCAGAACACCTTGAAGGGACTGGTCCTCATACCATGGATGTAGTTACATTTAGTAACACAACAGCCACCAATGACTGACAACTTTCCTTGACAGAAAGAGCCAGTCAGTGTTGGCATTCCTCATGAACATACAAAAGATCAGGGTACCTGAGAAATCAGCCCTTGGTTGCCATTTGAAAGGCATCACTTCCAACAGAACTGCTTTCATTGTTGAGATTTGAGATCTCTCACAGAAGTGAAAAGGTCTTTTGCCTGGGAGCATAAGAGCATAAGAGCATAACTGCTACACAAAAAGCATGCTATGAGAGTTTTAATATTTAAAACCTCGAACGATCAAGAACATATTTGGTCAGCTCTCACTCTCTCTTGCTGATATAGCAGGCAGAAATCTGATAGTTATAAATGGTCACTCCCAGGCCCCTGAACCAGCTCTAGAGAATACTAGCTGGATTCTTCACTGCAGAATAGAGAGGACTGTACCTTAACATTAAGCAAGCACTGAAGTTGTGGGACATGGATATTGTGGTTCGCAAGTTACCAAAATGTCACCACACAGAACAGCCCAAAATCTTGGCTTCAAAGTGACAAAACAGCCAGTGCCTTTTCAAGCAAGATCCACAGCTCCTCTCATTTCCTGCACACAATAGCATTATTCAGCCACTGAAGTTTCCACTTAGCTTGCATTTATGCCAAGTACTTTTAATTGCAAAGGAAAAGGATGTTAAGCTCTCCCATTTGTTTCTTTCTAATTCACAAGGGACACAGTAGTGGTTGGTAAAAGTTACAGGTTAAGGCTGTTCTGCCCCGTGTCTCTTAAGGGAGACTTGCATCATCCTCCTGCTGCCAGGTGAATAGAGGTTACCTCTATCACAAGGGTAGGCAAATTCATTTTGTCATTTGTAAAGTACTAAGAAGGCAAATCATTGTAAACTTTCAAGCATTGTTACATCTCAAACCTACAAAACATCAATTTTAAGAGATGTTCAGCATCACCCTGAACCACATGCATCTCATTTAAGAATGGATATCCTAGCACACACCTGATACACAGAACAATTCAGAGAACACCCAAGTGAAAAAACTCAGATACAGAGCTGCAGCCTTGACTGAAATCAAGTAACACACAGCAAGGAGTGATCTAACTGAAAAAAAGATGCTTAATTTCTGCTTATTCTTGGCAACCAACCTTGTTCTAATGAGGGGAAAAAACCTGCTGAACACTGCTCAGTGAATAATACATGAACCACGTCCACATCTATGGACCATTAGGGTGACACAAAGATAACTTTCAGTTGTGCTGCACTCTTTTGATCAATCCACAGAAGGGTCTAAAGTATTCTCCAACAGGTTTTGCACATATTATCTGGTGAACTACACTGTCTGAGACAAAGGGATTTGTGAATTGAAGCGGTGCTTTGGGCTTGGTAGTCTTTTGAAGTGTCCACACCCCACTTCTCCAGCCTTGGGAAGGAAGAGTTATTAGCTAATTACTATGCAAAATAGCTGCGAGGTAAATTAAATGCTAACATAGCTTAATAACCCCAGGAGAAAAGTTTAGTTAACTTCAACAAACCGTAATTTTATAAAAAAATATAATTTATTAACAAGCACGTACAATAAATTGCACCACTAACTTTAAATAAAACATCTACCAAGCTCACCTTCACACTGACTGACACTTGGTGAATACAGAGCAAAAAGGCAATACACATTCAACAAACACAGAATAAACTCAGTTGCAATCCAAGTTCAACTTGTAAACCAGAGAACGGACATACAGTATAAACAGTGAAGGCTTCACCTGAACCTTGCCATCTCATTCCGTCAGACTTTCAGTCTCTTACAAAATTGGTTGGTAATGCAAAAAGTAATAAAAGCTCTGGATTCCATTTACTCAGTCTCTTCCATCACAAGCTAATTGTAACATTTTGCGACAATACGAGATTAGGAGGGAGGTAAAAGGCAAAGATAATCACACCTTGGAATTACAGAATTTCAGCTGCAGACAGGCTGCCTAGCAGTAGGCACGGCCTTCAATGACACTGTCCCAGTTTTTGCAAGAAATACAAAGATGGTAAAAGATTCTTCTCTCTCATGAATTAGAACTTGATCCAACCTCCACTGACATCAAGGCAAAAGTTCTTCTGTTATCAGCAGTACTCCAATGAGGCCACAATGGCCTTAAAAGTCACTCTCTCTAGTGAAAGGTTTGGCACCCCCCAGTCTTCAGCTTGGCCGTGCTGTCAGTAAAACCTGACATGCTGTTACCACACAGGTATTACAAGGCTCATCCTCCTTCATAACAGAAAAAGGAATTCAGTAGAATTCGATTTGTAACAATTGAAGTCAATTTGGCAAAAAAGCAGCTCCAGTCTGCTCAGCCCAAGTTCACCACAATGAAATAAACAGAAAGTTTGGGATGGACTCATGAGAAGCATCAGGCCGAAACAGAAAAATGCTCACTTGCTGATTTAAGAGCTTGTTCTTCACTCAGGAAAGGACATTGATATCACTGATCCCCTCAAGGAAGCAGTAGCAGGAAGGTTCCCAAAAATGCTTCAAATGTAACAGTGGCCAGCGTAAAACTGCTCAAGAAGTATTTTTCAACAAAGTCAGAGACTCCTTCTTTCTCTTTGTGGTAGAACAAGAAGTTACATCTATAAGCACAATCCTGCAGGGTCTTGAATTCATTAACACGGCTTGATAGAATGAACAAAACTTAAACATGTGCTCTTTTGTCATGACAGGAGTTTAAATGTCAGAAAAATTTTATAGCAATAAATTCGTAACTCAGCGTTGTCTTTCTTCCCTCTCTTGCACCTCTCTTTTTATTATGTCTAGAAAAATCAGAAGTTTCTCCTGCTCCCACCATAAGACAAGACTTAAGATCTATTTTTATGACAAAAAAGATTTCTATAAAAGGGTCTTTTTTTAACTGCGGAACCAGATTTTTTGCAGTGCAAGGAGAAACCGATCTCAACGTGAGCTGACCTGACCAACAAGAGCAATCAAAAATTACCAAGAAATAAACGCCTTAAAGAGAAGCCACAAAAGTATTTGACCTCATACTGTAAATCTAGCGATGCAGTTCAATCAGCAGCAAGCTCCCAGAGCATAGCTGGCTCTCTTGTTAACTGATTATGAAGCACTCTTACAGCAGAACTGCTTTAGAAAAATTTGGACTAGTGAGAATGGAGTTATTTTAATCTAGAACAATATCACCCAAAGATACAGATGAATACAAACACTGTTTGTATCAAAAACATCAAAGAAACCTGAAATTAAGCTGCATCTTCAGTCTATATATTGGCCTTCCTCTTCCTTTTCTTCCATAAAAATAGAATGACATTTCAGCTTCAATTGCATGTTTAAGTCATTTATTCATTGAACATTCCATTCTTGAAATATCATCTATTAAAATGTTAGTTAAGATTCATCCTGCTTATAGAACAGACTGGAATTTCTTCTGCTGAACTGCACTTGCAGACAATAATAGACTGATATGAATTTAAAAATGATTATGGGAAGAAAAAAATGAAAATCAAGCTCTTACCATCTGACTCCTAATCAAACAAACATTGGTGTCCTTCAGTTGATCAGAAGATTTAATTCTAAAATAAAATTTAGTTTACAATTAAGTTTGGAAATACTTGGTTTTAAAGCCCATGAGTTTCTACAAAAAGAGAAAAAATTTCCAACGAAATACCTCCTTCAAATATTACAAAAGATGACACAGTAAAAGTAATAACAAAAATTCCCATTTATACAATTGTACCAAAAACTTGCCTTTGTACCACTATTGTAGTTGTCCAACCATTAAACATACTGGCTTCTGTACTACATCTGCACCCTTCTGATGTAGGTAGATACTGTTCATGGGCACTTTACATTTCAAATGTGCAGTTCTGAAGAAAAAAAAAAACAGCTGAAGATTAATTTTGTTGCTTCAGTGGTAAACCCCACTGGGTGGGAAGGCCTTCTGGGGATACCAGCATTGAAATAGAATTAGTCCAATGACATAGTAAGAAATCCAGTAGTAAAAAAAAAGTCTGTTTGGACATGGCTCTTTCCCCTACTGCAAAGAAAATTTATTAAACGAGATTTATTTTAGAAGGTTTCACAATTCTTAAAGAGTAGATGATACTTGCATTTCTGAAGGATTAAGTTCTACATTTCTTAATGCTAATTCAACTCTCTAAAAAAATCAACCCAATAAAACCAGCAACACTTTTTACAAGTAAAAAGCACAACCTAAAAATTCCACCCTCAAAAACTGTCTTTTTGGTGCTCTCAAGATACTCTGTTTACAGAAGAGATGCCAGGAAGCCTGCAATAGGAACAAATGCTTCTCCGGCACAAAGAAAACATTTCAGTGCCTCCCCCCTCCAAAGTATGCATACCTCATCACAATATATGCTAATACACTACCAAGTAAGTTTCTTTATCTTGCCATTTCTATAACTTTTCCATTCATATTTATTTCAGCATGTATCTGCTGCATAGAGTGGAGCACTGCTAGATCAACAAAGAGTTTATAACTTTTTTTTAATAAATACATTAACAATTTACAAGTAATTTAAAGCAAGTCAAAAAGGGATAACTACTTAAACTGCTTTGTTTATAAAGAAAATCTTAGTTTACACAGACATTTGGGGCCTTTCTTCCCCATTCTTTGTTCTTTGAAATGAATATGAACATAATACACTAAAAATTTTATCACAGCTCTTTTGCTGTGTATGTAGGTATGCATGTATGCCCACCATGGACATAAACGTACTTCCCTCCCTCCCCTTCTCCAGCCTCCCCTAAGGAGCTTCTCACAAATCAAATGCAGAACCTTGAGAAATGAAGACCAACTCTGTGCAGGTCTACTGGCTGCAAGCGTCAAAATAGAGTAAATAGGGATAAATATTTACATTACTATTTTTTTTCCAAGTGAAATTTGTACTTAATGTCTTCTTCCTGAAGAATTCGGAACGCAGCAAAAGGGAAACTGTTTTTATTAAAAATAAAGCACAGAAGTGATGAAAATAAAGGAAACGTCACCAAACACACCAGAGCAACACCACTTGCTGTAGATATCAGTATAGGCCTCTGTTACTCAAACAGCACCTTCAGTCTCCAGACATATCCTAGGTACTCCAGTGGAATAAGTGTGGCTCATAGTAATACCAGAAGCAAAGATCTGCTTTAAATACATGGATTTAAATAGCACGGTTGCCTGTTTAAGACTTAGTATAAAACTAGGATAACTCTGTGGGGTAAAATATTGAGATGAGAGAGAAAAAATAAAACTAAGTTCTATCTGAAAGTCACAAGGCTCCTTCAAAGGCATGTACAGTCTTAGATTTACACATCTGAATCCAACTGTAGAATGTAAAAGATGGAAACAATAAACAAAAACTGTTTAGGCATATAGTTTTTAAATTATAGCTGGACACTGTTAGAGGAATGAAAACTGCCCCAGAAGACACAGTGGATCCACCTGAAGGCAGTCACATTGGAAAAACACTGCAAATCTAGGGACTTAGAACTCAAAAATTCATCTGGTTTGTATGCTATCTTTGCTGAGAGAAGTTAATGCTTTTAAAAACTTGGTATTTACACTTCTGAAAAAGTTTCTGCACTTCATCCAAATTTGATAGGGCAGGATTTAAGTGCCTCTTAATGTTCCCGACTGGGCACTTCTGCTGCTTTGGCACACACACTGTATTCCAGTACCAACGGGATACGACGTCTAATGCAGCTTTAAACTGGCAGCACTCCTGAGTAGTTTAAAATGTTTATCAACTCAGTAGGTCAAAAGTCTGCAGACACTGGGTGGAGCAGCAGTATGCCACAAAACTAACAGTTGTCCTCCTAAGGGAAAAAAAAAAAAGAAGGGGGGGGAGGAACAGTTGTCAGTAAAGATTAAGCTTCTGGCCCCATTCCACAGCAGACAATATGTTGGTTTGTAAAGCACAGGATTAGTTGATCTCAACACTTTAGAAAAAGACTCACTTGATACATCTGAGTGCCTGATACAAAGGCAAGGAAACACTGCAGGGGTTCTCAAAAACCTTCCTGGTTTCTTATGTGTTCAGTTTAAAGAAACTGCATGTGGTTTTTCCTTCTGCAGAGGGTGTGGCTGGGTGTTATAGCCAGTAGGTTTAACAGCTGAAAGGAAAATAGCTGGGTAATTCTTTGGTTCAGCTTTGCTCATGTGTTTCTTAAATTACTGCTTGCAGGCATGAAGTGACTGAAGTCCAGCGTCCTTGGATCCAGCTGAGAGAACAAAGTGGGCCCAGACCTTCAGCAAGGATGATGGACAGGCAGTGCTGTCACACTGTGACAGCAGGGGTTGACATGAAAGGGTGACACCAGCCTCGCTGTGACCCTCCTCCTGCCCTTCTCCTGGTAGGGGCCTAGACATCCACTTGAATAATGCTAAGATCTGATTTTTACTAACCCAGAAATCACACTTCAGCCAGTGCTAAACATCATCTGTACTTTTTTAGAGACAGAAATACAGTTCAACACTCAGCTATTCCTTCCTGTAAGAGGATACAGAACGCGACACAGAAATCCAGACAGAAGATACTGGCATGGATGTGGCATGTGCTAATCAGTGCTGTTCAAACATTCAGGATCCTTATCCTGTGTGTTTTCATGGTCACTGTAAGCTCTTTAGAACAAAAACCCTGTCCTTCACATCTTGCTAAACCAGCTATCACACCTCTACACTTTCACATAATCTTTCCATGTCATGTACAAGCTACAGAGATGACAGCCTACCCTGCTTAGATCTCATTTTCTGTGGCTTTGCTTCAAATGTCAGCTACTCAAAACTCTACTTATTAATGCCTTTCGTAGAACACAGTATGTTCATGTTTAAGGGAGAAAATGAGAACTGTCACAAGGTAATTAACATAACTTTTTTTTAAAAAGTGAAAGTCATGCAGAAATATTTTCTAGTCATATTTTAGAATGTCAATACTGTTTTTCCAAAATAAACAAAGTATGTTTTTGCTGAGTCACAAATTTAGTACTCATAATTCCAAAACTCTCAGTGCCTACTAATATGCCTACTGCTTCATAAACAAGTTCTACAATGAGCAGCTCTAGACAATTCATTACAAAGCAGAGGTTTCTACTCTCCCATTATTGGGTTATTTCAGGTAATAAAAGGAAGCAGTGACCAGCAAGTAGATTACTATCACTTTCGTAGAAAGTGATACTGTTCTAATGGAGCTGAATGACAGAAAGAAGTTACAGCATTATCACAGCATCTTATGTCAGTCACCTTGAATATAAAGATGGTCACGTGCAAGAAATTTATTTAAATGCATATAAAAATCCATTGAATTTCAACATTCTGTAACAGAATGACAAGTTGCAGGATGCAATCTCTGTAATCTGAGGATCTCTCTAAGAAAGATGGCTTTTCCAAAATAACATCTACACAGCCTTATGGCTGCTGCTCAGATTTGGCATACCTAAGTTGTTTTCTTTTTGTATACTTGAATCACTGACAAATCAGATATTTATTATGCCACAAACTCACGAGAAAATAACGTGTGATACAGCTGTGAGAAATAGGCACCATTGACCTGAAACAACTTTTTTTTTTTTAATATAATAAGTTTCTACTGAAAAGCAGTTTCTTATTTTTATGGAACACAAGCAGCAAATCAGTGGATTTCAGCAGGACAAGTAGTTGTTGTCTAAGTAACAATTTGACATGAATTCTCTAAAAGAATCTGAACAACTTATTTGCTTGTTTACCACTGAGTAACGTTTCTTTATACCAAGTTAGTTTTCAAACAGTACTGTAGTTTAGTCTGAGTTACACAAGCTGCGAATACAAGCAGCGTCCCTAATGTAGAGTTTTTAAGATCCTGACAGAATTCTGCATTTTCTCCTGTGGACCCAATATTTGTAGCCCCATCCTGGTGTCTTGGGAGACAAGGAGATGATGCCGCTTGGCATCTTTGCGGTCAGGATCAAGGAGGTGTGGTAAAGGTATCTTTACCATAAGCTTACATCTAACAATGCTGGGTGCACATTGTGTGAAATTTCAAGCACATACCACTTCTATAGTGTGACAATTCTTCTCTGCCATATCCTTCCCAAAAGAGCAGAGGGCACAGCTATTTGAGTAGGACAGAGGGAAAATAACGCACATGAGCATGAGAAATGCTAAATTTGAGCTCAGTACTGATAAATTTAAGACTAAACTTGGAGTAGTGGAACACAGATTAATAAACCTGCCTTAAAAATCACTGCAAAACAATCAGTTTTAAGGTATTATCACCTTAAAGGCACTTCAAACCTTTACCTACATGAGGGCAGTACTCTGAATCACAGGGGTCGGTCTCTCCTATGACTACTACCCAGCAAGGCAGTAAGTGTGCATGGGCTTGTCTACTTGCCTTGCAAATCCTGCAGATACATTCACAACTGCTCTGATGATGAACTAAGATACTTTTAACAAACATTTTAGAGCAAGCCATCCTTTTACAATGCAGCATGTTTCCAATGCGTATCTTAAAATAATTAGCACAGAAATTTTAAAAATATATATTATTTTACTGTAGAATATTTACTTAAGTTCTGGCTTTAGAGTCTTTCCCTGTTTTTAATCGTGGGATACTTCTACGTGGTGGTGGCATTCTTGAGTCAGGGCAGAGTTAAGTATTGGTGTTAGGCCATATTTCCTTCCAGGGGCACAGACCACAAATAAATCAATCCCATCACGCCTTCACTATCTAGAGGGAATCAAACAGGCAATCTTTATTAAACAATCCAACAGTAGCATGTTGGTTTCCCTCTAAGAAAATTGCCAACCATGTAATTGTTGGACAGGGGCTTTACATCTGAAAGGCTGCTAAACAAACAAAAAGAAGAGATACATTTTTTCATAAGATTTTTCTTTCTAAATGAAACCCCAGTGTAATTTCCTGTATAATTACCCTTGATGCAATCCTGCCATTGGAGTTTCCCTTAAGGGAAAGAGCTTTGGGTAGACAATGGTAAACATGGGCTGGCTACAGCGGTGACAGTGTCCCAAGGGACAGTGTAACAATTCCAAGAGGCTTTTTGGTAGTGAGATTGGAGTAAGAAAATTCAAATCTAGAAAAGAAAAAAAGAAATAAAAAAGACTTGTAAGAAAATAACTGTATTATAAAGTCCAACATAAGTAGTACAATCCATGGACAGTTCAGAAAACCAGCTCTGTTGTTTTCTTATGACTTGGTTGAAAGAACAGCAACATACAGGAAGCGACACCAATTAAGGCAATGCATATGGTGCTTTCCATGTGCAAGTTAAACATCCATAGGCATAACGTGAACTGGGTCCCAAAAATACAGTTGAAAAATACCACAGCTCAAGCAAGTAACAAAACCCAGTAATATGCAAAATAAAGGATTTGTGGACATGAAGATGGTCTAGACAAGTGTTTAGAAATTAACAACAATAGCAAATTCTGAGAAGAACATCAGTGTTACTTAACTAAAATGTCAGCAATGAACACAGTAGCAGGCTACAAGATGACAGCATGACAAACAGTACACTTGCTTCAGAAACAAAAAGTAACATAGCATAGCCAAGGAAAGACTACAGAAAAGTAGTTCACTCATTTCTGTCACACTCACCTAACAGCAGTCACATGTTCGGCTGCACCCCTGAAATCACTAAAGAACTGAAAACCTCTAATCTCCTTTCCATATGCAGAAATTTAGAACAGAGACAATCCTATACTCATCAATTAAATTGTTCTCTGGATCAGCTAATGCATTCTCCACAAAGCACAGACATTTCCTGTTTCCCTTCAGTATTCCTGCATTAACTGTCCACCCTTCTGCCTTCTCCCAAGATGCCATTAACAGGGGAGATAGTACATCCAAATCTCAAAATCTGAATCTGCAGATATTCTGATATTGCTAACTCACATGACTGCACGATGCATAACCAGATCAGCCAAGGGCCAGTTTACAGCAGAGTCTGAACTGGGGCAGAACTAAAACAGCTCAGCTGTCACACTGTACTGAAATGGCCAACGGCTGCTAGTGTTTCTTTTGCCTTATGTATCACAAGCCTGCCAGTTTAGGAGTGTGCTGCCTGGCAAGAAGCTGCATTGTTGGCTGATGCATCTAATCTTGCCTCAGGAACTGTATTTCTCATTCCCTATTTCCATTAAAGAGTTTCTCCTCCAAAAAGCATCCTTCTTAATACAGTCCTCAAGAAACCGTTTCTAAGTGTCACTCAACTTTAGAAATAGTCTTTGGATCCCTTTTTTAATATTTTTTTTCTTGTAATACAGCATTTCAAAGAGAATTGGATTAAATAAATCTTTTAAAATATTCATCTTTGTCCTGTTCTTTGAGAAGCCATGTCAAGTGTTACTATCATTGCCAGAAATGCACTTCCATTCTTTCTGTAATCCTAGAATGGCTTGGGTTGGAAGAGACCATAAAGATCATTTAGTTCCAACCCCACTGCCCTGGGTAGGTACACCACCAGGCTGCTGAAAGGCCCATCTAAGCACTCCTTGAACACTTCCAGTGATAGGACATACAAAATTCGAAGAACACAAAGATTCCTACCTTTTAAATACACGTAGTAAGTGTTATAGAGGGTCCTCATAGCCAATTCTTGCAAAGGCAGCACGTGATCTGTTTCTGTCCCTATAGATTTCACCTCTGCTGGCAGGAACACAGTTAACTGTCCCGATGAAAAAGAGAGCAGTTTCACCTCTGAAACCTGAATTGGAGAACCACAGCTAGAAAGACACAAGACATTTAAGAAGCGGTTAGGAAAAAATTAAGTTAACTTCATGGGGAAACCCGAATTACCAACCCCAAGCACATTTGATACCGTTCTTTAGCGCAGCACCATTCAAGGACTCACTGCAGAACGCAGTACGTATGGACACACATTTTCCTAAGATAGCCAACCTTTGGTGACATCTCGTAAGACATTTGGAGGTCTGCACTTATCAAATAACTTCCAAAAGCTAGAGAAATGAGTACACAGTCCCAAGGGGGTGAGCCAAGTGCACTACCAAGGTAACAGACATTACTCTTGTTTAGCCTCCAAATGCTAAATATTACTAAAAACTTAAAATAAGGGAGCAATCTAATACTTAATAACTCGTTTCCCTTATCTTGGATCAACCACTTGAGAATGATAATAGGACTCAACTACTGTATATGAGGCATGCATGTGAGCTACAGCCACAAAGAAGTATGATTCAGGCACTACTCAGTGATTATTTCCCATACCCTTCCCTACCCACAGAGTCCCTTTGAAAAACAAAAACCAAATTAAACCTCAGCTCAGACTGTAAGATCCTTTTTCAAGTACTAACTTTGTCCTTTTCAAACTGTAGTAAGAAAAAGGAAGGTTACTGGGATTCAAGGAGAGAAATTCAGCCTGTATTAGAATAACAGTTCTTTATGTGATCCCTGTTGCAAGTTATCATGCCAAAGAGACAGGCATAAGAAAATTCTACTAAGAAGTTGGGGAAATCAACAAGGGAACTTAAATTGTTTATGACAACTTAAATTTGAAGCCAAGAGCAACTCGTTAGGGCTAGTCCTAACAAACAGAACATGAACGCAAATCTGTCAGCCTTCCCAGATATTGGACCTAAACCTGAGGTAACTGCTTTCATCCTTATCAGATGTGAAAGAAATGTGGTAGAACTTCTCTGATAAGGAAGAATCTCATCCTCTCCGATTAAAGAAAAAATACCTCTGAGAAATAAGCAAAGAAGAGTAGCATCAAGAAGCAAGTCAATAAGCCTCTTTTTTTAATATTTAATACTTCCCCACAGACCTTTAACAGAGGTAAAATACAATCTAGAATTTAGAGGTCCAGTATTCCAACAATTCATTCTCCAACCATCAATACCCAAAGAATTAGCCACCAACACCAATCAATCTATAATGCCATATTTTCAAGCTTATCAATCCCATACCAGCCTAGCTAGAAGACAAACCCCATAACCTCACTGTAGCTTCTGTAGCTGAGAATTGGGCTATTTGTTTCACTCTGCATAAAGGATGAAGCTGTGAATGCCCACTGCAGCACACAAAGCAAGCATGCAAGACAGAATATCAAGAGGAATAATTTAAGGGATGCATTCTTACATTTGGACATATTAGGGAAAGAATCAGAACCTGTGAGTAACACTGGGTGCAAGAAAAAAAATTTAAAAACCAACAAAAGCAGTTTAAAAAGCAGGGGAGAAGGGGGAAAAGATTGTCTATCCAGCTAGAAAAAAAACTGGAGCTGCAGGAGAGCCCAGTAGAATAAACCACAGTGAGGAAAAAACTATGATCACTCATTGGTTACTTTGAACAAGAGTGATAGACACCTAGCTAGAAACTATGAAATCCTACCTGCAAAAACTATAATCAAACTTTATTTTGAGTACTGAGATCATCACCTCTTACATAAAAGACTTTCTCCATCAGTCTGACTGCAGGATTCCCAGACAGAGATTCACTACTTAGACAATGCAATATATATCCTGTTTTCAAAAATCTAGCTTTATATTAGTAACAGCAGCATGGCAGATTTAGCTGTCCTGTGGATGACCAAGGTACTAAAGCCTGGAACGGCAAACATTTTGCCTGACCTCTGAAAAATTTGCACTGGTTACTCATGCTTTCTTAGAAGGAACATAGAATGGTTTTACAACATAAAGACAGGTATCTGACTGGTACACAAATGCACATACTTATTTGGGTATTGGAAATCAGTCTTGTGTTTTGGATGCTTTATTAAAAACAGCAGATTTTATTATTATTATCATGTCTTATGGGAACTGAATAGTTACAAAAGATCAGTGCAAAGATAAAAAAAGTGCCTAAGTGTAAAATAAGGAACAAGGACAGGATAGCTGGACCATGCTTGCTTGAATATTTTCTGCATTATCATTAGTGTTTTGGTCACAATCAATACAGTTCTATTACCTGTTGAGCATTTAATGCCTTTCTTACAATTTATTATTAGTCCTGAAAAAGCAAAGGCTAGAAATAATTTTCCCTGAAAAACAAAGTCAGTTTGAGACTGCACAAATTTCATGCAACTGCAAGTATTTAAATATCACACAGCCAGCTGACATGAATATTAGAAAAACCTTAAAATGCCAAGACTCAGCATCTCACATATTGCAATAGAGCACAGGCTGTAAAGGGGGAATTTATATTTAATATGAGATCTGCTGAGAGCAAGCATACCAGAAATTTATAATTAGATGGTAATGAGGACAATCCTCCTCTGATCAGTGTTATACCAGTAAGGCTCCATTCATTTCAGTGGTGCTGATCCTAATTTATGCTAGTGTCAGTGCAGAAAGAATTAAGCCACTGTCCTAGTCAGACCACTTTTTCCTCACATCCTAACCACAAACATGAGACAACCTAGGATATTTTTAAAATGCACACTTAAAAATATATCTGTCAATCCACAATTCCTTAGAAAAAACTTACTTTAGTTAGTATGTACCAAGACTTAGGAGAAGCTGATACTGGGACACAAAAATGAGCAAAGCTGCATGTGGCATTCCAAGATACTGCCCAAAATTTAGAGAAATGGGAAAACTTATGAACTGGATAGATGGTGCAACACATGAAGAAACAGCTTATTCATTCTTCAGTTATGCAGATTTTGCAAAGCTTACAGCTCTGGCCATCTTTAAATGCTGCTAGCATTCAGCTTCGGGACTTACATTATCATTATAAACTCCTTCAGAATAACTGCAATGACTTATGGCTTAACAGGAAAATACTGAAAGTCAGCAATTAATAGAACATTTGTTGCAAAAGTAGAAGAGCTGGCAGCTGCAGTAATCCTCCTTAAACTGACATTAATTCTGAATCTATCACAAAAAAATTCAGTTGTATCACATAGGCACATATTTATGAGAAATTTTCAACGGAACACATTTGCAAAACATTTGATTTAATTCACACCTACCCGCTGCAACCAATGACTTTATTATACAGAAAAGATGGAAGGCCTTTGAGATGAATGTTGTTATCCACATAAACATATTGTAGCTCCCGCGAACGACCTAAATCTGGGTTTAGAAAACAAGAGAAAAAGTAAGGGGGAGAAGGGATGACTGACAATTCTGAACTAAGTGAGTCCTTTTAATTATAAATAAGAAATCAAATTCGATGGCGGCAAACAAATTAGTACGTCCCAATTACAAATTTTTGAGCAAGTTATTTTAATAATTTTAAATGCTGTTTCCAACTAATTTTTTCAAATGACCCATAATAAAACTCTTTTCCATAGATCAGAAAATCGCACTTAAAACTTTATTCTGACAAACTCCAAGTGAGGTAGAAGAAGAAAAGTAACAACCCATTTCAAATCCTACAGTGCATACTTCTGCTTTTTTGTTGTTGTTTCAATTCAGAGGGTGGTGAGGCATTGGAACAGGTTGCACAGAGGTCGCAGATGCCCCTCTGGAGGGGCTCAAAGCCAGGTTGGATGGGATCCTGGGCAGGCTGATCTAGAAGAGGTTGGCGACCCTGCCCACAGCAGGGGGTTGGAACTGGATCATCTTTAATATCCCCTCCAGCCTAAGCTGTTCTGCGATTCTATACTGCGTAAGGTCAAATCTCCTTTCCATTAACATTGCACCACCAAAATCACAGCCTTATTATCTGTGAAGTGGTGAAGAAAAAGCCATAAACGTGGTATGTCCCACTCCTTCTTCTCTCCGAGAAACTTGTTTAACTACATTAGCCATAACTAGGTGCATAACAGTGATCATTAAGAAACAAGCCCATGAGATACGTCAAATTACAGATCACAGGAAAATACACAAGCATTAAACTGCAGAATATTATACAGCAAAAGTTGTGGTTATAAATAAACAATCAATACATCCGAATATGAGCTGCTTATTATTTCTGTTAAAATATTCATGGCTGGCAGTCAAAAGCAGCAAGCAGGGCATATTTAAGCAATACTTTCATGAACTATAAGTATGTTAATATTTCCAGATATAACCACATAGGTATGGAATGATTTTATTTTTGTTTAGCAAGCTGAAGTGGAAAAACAGAGCAAAAGGGGAAAATTTAGGTTTCTAGGAATAATTCTTAGAAGGAATAGTTTTGCTTATCAGCAAGATCCAGTCAGTCTGCTATCAAAAGAAGTGAAAAACCAAACAAAGTAAAGGGAATAGGTTTTTTTTTTTCCTAAGAGAGTTTTGAACCATCAAAGCTGACATGTAGGATCATCTTGGCAGTCCATTTCATCTGTAGCTCCTATGCTATTCAGCATACCACGGTAGGAAGAGACATGCATTTAACACAAACCAAGCAAGAAGCTGTCAAACATTTGAAAGCATCTGTGCTTTGGAGGAGCTAACTGCAACCCAAACAAACTGCATTATGAAAAGCCATGTGTATATTTCTCGACTTCTTAAACTTTCATGAGCATGTTATGGAAACTAAGCAAGACAAACAAGCCTTGTAGCTGAATCAGCTACACTGAAAGCTCTAGTAATATCGACTAGTTCCGACTTCCCATCTTCATCAACTGGCAATTACCTTGATTAGCAAAAAATAAAAATGAATATAGCTTCTGCCCCTTTTGTAACAGCAGCCAAGAGCAGAAGAAAAATTTAAACCATTTTCATATACAATCTCTCTGTTCAGCTATTCTGTTTGCAATAGTGATCTTTTATCATCATTTCTTACTATAATAAGTAATACAAGCCCATTTTTATCACAGAATAGTTTCACTTTCACTTGGAGCTCTGGGTAGCACTTTACAGAGATAAAGCAAATGACATCTGAAACGATCTCCCCAAACATTTGGCCATCTTAAAATACAGCAAATGTCTTCAGCTCCCACCCACTTGACTAGCAGATGTAAGTATCAGAAACCTCAAAGGCTCGAGCTGAGGAGTGTCAAAGAGTGCCACATCATCAAATCTTCAGTCTAAGGAAGAAGAACTGATACCCACAGAAAACTAATAAGTTCTGTTTCTGAAAACGTTAAAATAGAAAACTTGACTTCTGTTTCTTTTAATATAGGCTCTTACACTGCACTCTATAAAGGTTTTGTAACAGGTTTCAGGAACCATAACTGGGGCTTTGCTCAAATCAGAATCACTGGACATCAGGGGACGCTTTTACCCATTACGTGCTGCTTTGACCCCATCCCAAAGATATTCCACTTCCAAGAACTATCTCCTGCATCTGTCAACTGTCCTACCCTAAGAAAGAAGAACAAATAGCTCTGCTGACTGATTAGCACCGCTGTCTGATGCTGCTGCGCACCATTAACACCTCAAACAAGATGGGATATTTTGCCTCAGTATGGCAGGGCTGGAAGTTAACAAAGTTCTGGGATATTTTTAGATGAAACAAAAACATCACTATCCTACAATGAAGAAAAATATTGTAGTACCAGAGAACTAACACCGCAAAGTATTGTAATGGTGGAAAAGAATTACTCAATAAAATTAAACACAAATTGCACGGGCCACTGAAAGCTGAGGGAGCTTCATGCTGCAGAGACCAATCTGGTGAAGAAGAGCAGAAAACTATGGGTTGCTGGGGCAGCTTGAATGTGATACTGTTTAACTCATTAATTTAGAGAATGGAAGAAAATTTTAAAAGAGGGCTCATCTTGCTCATTTCCACACAGATGTATGCAAATGGGCTGGAAATCAAGCAAGTCAAAAAAAGCCCTAAAGCTGTTCTTTTCATACGCATTTAGGGGTGGGGACTTAGGCTGCATCTCATCTCTTTCCTCCGTCTTTATCTTATGCTATGTTTAGATTCTAAGTTCTAAGCTGACTGCATTTCCTAGGTAATTAAAGCAAATTTTTGGACGTTAGACAGAATATCTCAGTAGGAAAAATTCTATTCCCAAAGCCAAATAGCCTTTAACTATAAATGTTCCTTTGATATAGTTTCTTCGCATTAAATAACCAAGCATTTTCCAGTCCCCAAAAGATGTTTTTTCAAGTCTCAAACACTATCCATAGAGCTTAAATTTAAATAAAACATCACTTTAAAAAGCTCTTTGTATCCCATCCCATCTCCACTAATTTTTGTGTCTTTTATCAGTCAACAAATATTGTTAAAAATTCTCTAGAAAACAGTCTGCAAGAACTTGGTAAAATAAGGAAGCTGTCCATCTATGAAAAGGCTACAGCTACAAAGAAGGTTTTTATGTGGCTTTTGCAAGCACTGTACTGTCTAAAACACTTCCACTTTCCTCCTTCCAGGCTCCCAGATCAAAGACATCTCTCCCAGAAATGACCCAATGCCATGAGTCCTGAACAAACCCCAATTCTATTTTTTTTCCTTTATTTTTTTTTTCTTGTCTTAACCTCAGGGCCCTGGCATATGCATTCCACATGGCTGAAGATGGAACAAAAGCTCTTGTGTGTCTGCACTGATGCTCTTTTAACCATACTGCGAGGGCAAGGACACAAAAGCAGTATATACTGAGGTAGAATAAGACCTTTGTTTACTGTGCACTGATAATTACTAGACCCATTTTCTAAACAAAAAGTGCACATAAACCCCTAATAAAGTGATATAACACTGCGTATTTGCTGTCATAACATCCCCTGAACTGCCAGTATACTTCAGAATTTATGGCCTATTTTAATTATATTTGTACTCTATTACATAAATCAATTTTACTTTTGCAGTGTCATCAGATTCAAATTTCTGCTTGCAGCAGAAATTGTTTTCAGGCATTGCAGCATTTGCTAGCAGTAAAATTTTCGAGTTAACTTTCTATCAAAGTGTAATTTTGATTTTAAGGTTGATATAAAGGGATCGGAGGTGCTATCTGCCATTCAAGAACAGAATTCCTAAGACCACTTATTAGGACAGCATGAAAGCCAGTGACAAGAAAAGCAATTACTTAGAGCTGGTCAGAATGCAGTTTCCAGCTCAGCTTACACACCTCTGATTTGGGAATTTTTAGAAATTCATTAGGAAGACCCAAACATTCAGATCCACACACTTGTTTCTTTGAGCATAAACCAACACAATGTGGAAAAATAAAAATACCAGCATATCCAAACATTAGATGTATCCTGCACAACAAATGACTCATTCAGCATTGCTTACCTATCTGCTTGTTTCCCTACCAGTTAGAAAAGTCAGATGGTGTAAGGTATTACCGAATTCAACAAAACTGAAAAATATCAGAATTTTTTTCTTAAGATGCATGTGCCCTCAAGCTCATGTGCGAATATTATCACCTCAAAGAGTGCACAGGGCAAAATCCTACACAGTATCTATCCAGCAGTGCAATCACAGTGCTACTGCCAGAATCCATCTGACACTATTAATGTAGGAACAGGAAAATGCCAGTTTGCACTGTGCCTAACAGGAGCCGTACAGGCAGCAACAAGGGACACATTTAGCTGGGGAAGAATGGGTACCTTGCCACATTTGATGTCAACCACCATATGAAATAAAGTAAATCACACTTGAAAAAGCTTTAAGCAACACGTTCCAAGCATGAACATTTCTTCTACCACAGCCGTGCCTCTTAAAAAAGCAAAAAAAAAAACATTCTTTGGAGGTGTGTAAGATGGCTGCCTTCCTACTCAACTCCCTCACAGAAAAACAACTGTAAGAGGATTACTGCTCAAATATCACTTTTCTTTTTCCTGCAGTATCTTTCACTGTTGTTAATCCTCTCTGGCCATGGGCACCATTAACGGACAAGTTAAATATAAATATACAAAAAATTAGCCAGCATGTGCAGCTACCAGAAATATGCTACAATTGTGGCTTAACTTCAGTAATACTCTAACATTCCACGTAGTACAGCACACCAAGGAAAACATTTTCCCATACAGCAGAAAATAGATTTAATCTTTTTGCTTTTCAGTGCACTCTATTTGATGCCATCACACCTCGACCACTCTGAAGCCTTCTGATTCTTCACTAAGGATTAAACATCTACGTTTATGCTGGGCTGCTTTTCCTCTGAACTCTAGGATTTATGATTCAGTTTCATATTCACAGATAGCAAATTATCTCCAAATGTTCACCAGTGAGTCACTATTAAGAACTACTGAACAAGGTCAATTGACAGTCTTTGATGTTTCCCATTATTTTAAAAGTTCCTTCAGAATGTTTTGAATTTGAGTCTAAAAATAAAGGAAAAAAAAGGTGTATCATTATATTACAGATTTATTTCCTCCTTTTGAACTTAAAACACGTGAGTAGATCTGTGGCTCATGCAGGTCATAGCTCACTCACAGATAAGCTACCAGAGCAGAGGCAGAGAAAGCTTCCACCCTTAAATATTTCACATCTTCTCTTACTGAACATCATCTTATTTTTGAAAAATTAAAAATGCTCCACTTCTCTCTCATGAAATGGAGTTAGGAATATTTGCCAAACTGAGGCTCGCTACCTTGCTTGTTTCAGATGGTACTGTGAAGTCTGGATGATGCATCCTGGAACTCATTTTCTCATTTATATAATGACATATGTTGGGACATAACTGAAACACCATGTCTGGAGACATTATTTGCACTTGTTAGTAATATGAACTAAAGTGTTAAAAAAAATAATCAGACTATCAGCTGCTTTAAAGACCGAATTGCTAGTATTGAAAAAATTAAGCTAAACCCACACGGTTTCATTAATTTAGAAATAAAAACATCCCATTTTTAGTCACCTTCATTTTCATCTTCTTTTCAATGTTATTATCGTCACTTCATCTGCACTTAATTAACCAACCTCTAAGAGTATTCCAGAAAAAATCTAATGGCTATTCAGCTGGCACAGTAAATCTGCATGCACATCTGTATTTCAGCAGAGATTAGCCTACTGACACATGGAAGATGTCTCGCTTTTCATGGACAAAATATGCAGTCCACCCTTCCTGCAGTCACAATGACTTCCCACAACAAAAAACCACTCGGTCACCACACCTCCTGCTCATGAAGGCCTGCCTCTACACTTCCAAACTTAGAAAGGGTTGACAAAAATGCAGATGAAGTTTTTCTTGTGCATCTGCTGTGAAAGTTTTGATGGATGCCTATACACCACACAAACTAAATCTTAGCTAGACTATTCAGTACTCACATTCCTAGCAATGAAAAAAGTCACTTATATGGATTTACTGGGACTCTACAGCACATTTCCAACCCTAGCTGAAGAATCTTACTTAAACACCAGATCCAGCAAACAGAAGCAGGTCATTACCTAAAGTGGTGGAACTCAGATTACACAGTACTATATTTAAACATCATTTAAACTTTTTCCCCCGTTAGATAAAAATAAAGCAGATTTGATAGATAACAGACCGCTTTAAAGCAAATATGAAATCTCAACCTGTATTTTTTCATTTATTAATATATTTTCCAACAATTTGATCACTGTAAATACTCCATAAACAGAGTTTGAAGGGATCAGAATGGATGAAAAATCACCTGTTGCTTTTTTTTTTTTTTGAGGAGGAAGAGGAGGAAGCAGATTTGTTTCCCCATCTCTTCTCTGACCCCCAGCCCAGCGAAAGCAGTGACTCACCAAGAGGCAGAAATGCAAGGCGGTTCCCAGCCATGGAGAGCTCATTGAGGCTTGGAAGCTGGCACAGATGGCGGGGAACATACCACAGGTGGTTCCGGTCTGCAGTCAAGTACTGCAGCGAGAGGCACATATGCAGCCTTTCAGGTAACGTTATCAAGCGATTGGTTGAAATATCCAGTGTTTGCAGCTCCCTCAGATCTCCAACCTCTGCAGTCCAAAGAGGAAGTGTTGAGATATGTTAATGTAATTGTTTTCATAAGCAAGACCAGAAAAATGCTCACTTAAAAACAAAGGTCAGCTGTTTGCTGTCCTGTTTTTCCCCAGAAAATACAGTTCTAAGAATCTGTGTTCAGAAACAATACTAATTATCCTGATCACCATAGTCTTTCAGATCTTTCTGATAAGCAACAGCATGCTCATATGAGCTCTCTCAACACAGTGAATTCCTAAACTGTTGATTACTATTAACATCAAGCAGTACCTGGGTCAAAATCAGAACAAGCCAAAAAAATAAAAAATATTAGTTCTGTTACATAACTTGTAGTTACCAAGGGAATTTCACATGACCCCAGATTCATGCAAGCTCAAATTAATATTACATAATTTTAACATTTGAGGATGCAACTTTGGTATCAACCTTACTAAACTTATTATATTGCAAGAAGACAGTAAACTACAAATGATAATTGCAATAACTACAGTTTCTAGAAGTTTTTCTCTTAGCATTTTAACAATCTGGTTAATATCTTTAGGAGAAGTAGTCTACTTTGCATTTTATATAATGCTGTGGACTTCTACTGCAGATAACAAATGAAGATTTTCCAAGTCAGCAAGATGCAACCAAGCGGCCTCACTCATGCACCACAGTCATTTCCTTGCCTCTGGCCTTTGGACCAGGGTGCCCTTCTTTAAGGACAGACTGAGCAACACATTAAGCAGCTCTACTGGTGTGCTAATTGATCAGGTATTTCCTCCTTTACAGTTACTCTAATTAGGTAATTCTATCCACTATTGTCCCCAAACATGGAGAAACTTTTGCTTTCTTTGTAGACACAGCAATGGAACTAACTCACTGAGCTCTCACAGTTCTCATGATAATTCACAGCAGAATCAAATTTTCTTTACCTTCAGCTGAATGAAATCAGTTCTCACATCTGGTACACCAGAATTTTCTAGACTGGAAACAGCAAGCAACGTACACAACCCACAGTCAAAACAACCTGCATGATTTACAGACCTACCACTGATGGTGGTTGTTTTTTGTTGTTGTTGTTTTTTCTTTTTTAGAGAAAATAAATAGACTATACTGTTAAAGCTCAGGAGAATCTGCTGTGCCCTTTAGCTCCCTCTGCAGCAAGAGCTAGAAAATCCACTATTCCCTGAGCATCTTGTATGCTACGTACTAAGAAATAAACAAAACACTGGGTTAATTTCAAGCTGTCTGCTATGCAATGGGAGAAAGAGAAACAGCAAGTCTGAAGCTGACCTTGGGAAAAACTGCTAAAATTTTACTTTTAAGACTAGAAACATGACAAGGAAAAAAAAAAAGGTAAATATAATGCAATTATTAGCAATTCTCAGAAAAACAGTCATTAATGTTTGTGCGTGCACTTATGTAGGGCTGTTGTCTGCTGCAAAAAAACCTAGCATTAACTACAATAAAGAATCAACAACAAAGTACATGAATCCGCTCATAAAAAAACTGACAAACTGCAGCTATACGCAGCTGCCATTTTTCAAACCTCTCAGTTTCAATTTTAACAGCAACCTAGAAAGTAAGCTTTCTTAAAGTTTTTGTGTGTTTGTTTTACTATAAGACTGAATAGCAAAAGCAAAGTGACATCTAAATAGCAAAAGACTACTATGCTAGAGAACTACAGTAGGGCAGTCTAATTTTTAAGGAGTTTTATATTCATCTCCAAAAAAAAAAAAGACATGCTTTAAAATAGTGACAGGAAGAGAGCCACCTACATTCAGCCAAACCACTGACCACATGCAGTCAATAATAGGCCTAGCTATTTTCATACACTAACCTTTTTCTCCACCACTAAAAACAGTTTTCTAATTCAGTTTCGGTCCAAAACCCCATAAATGTTACGGATGGCAAAACTGGCAGAATTTCAAAGGCATTGCTGGAATGATATGTTTCAAATCTAAGAGGAAATAAAAGTATTCTCACTTTATCCTTCATCCAAAAAACACATACTTGTCCAAAACTTCATCCTCTCTACCTTAATCTTCCAATGCATACCAGATGTAAACATCCACTTTCAACCTACAGTGCCATATGTTACACAAACACTCACCAACCCACGATGAAGTTAAAAAGTAAGCCAAACCATTTAAAGTACCATGAACTCCCAGATGAAACTCCCAGACTCCCCACCATAGCGCTGAATGCTCAGGTTGAAGAACACGCTCAGACATTTACTAATGACAATAAGCTGGTTTCAATCCAAAGCAAAGGAAAACAATGAAGAATAATAACACTAAATATAAACAGTCCATTAATAAGTTTTTCAAGCTTTTAGTTACTATTACCCACACTTGGAAAAAAAAACACCACAAACACTGAAAGGTATTTTATCTGACAAGAACACTGAAAGGCTTACAAACCTCTCTTGCCATCACCTTATCAAGCACTACAACATGTATGATGGGGAGGCTTAGGAAGTTTTAGGCAGATTCAGAAAACAGCTATTCCTAAATAAAAAGAGCCAACAGAGAAGGGACCTAACTGGGAGATGAGATTTTTTACTGGTTAAGAAATGGACAAATACACATCACCATTACGCCACATTCAGGAGTTCTGATTACATTTAAACGGAACTCAAATGTGTAAATTTAAATTTATATTAGCTCTAGTATTAAGTTTAAGGCTATTAAAATCAACCAGGCAGCGTTCTGAGCCCTGTTCTGACATCAGGAGCTCAAACAAATCCCCAGCAGCTCTTTTGAACTCCTAACTGAGGACTTCTCAGACTGGTGAAGGCACACCAAGGCCCAGCACCAAGTTCCTGTGCTGATTCTTGAACCCGAGTACTTGGGCTGTGTCCATCTGCACAGATTAATGCCTTCACATACTGTTGGGCAATTCTGTGGCTTAGCCATATGGTACAAACGTGCTCATGGGGTTCTGTGCACCAAGTAGCTGACAGCCTGTAAATTCACATACTGCCTTACCTCACAGGAACTTATACATAGGCTTACAGCCAAAGTCCTGCCTACAGCCTTCTGAACGTGATTTCAATGACACCGATGTACATATGAATATTTCAGACTATCCTAAAACTGCCAGCACTCCAGTAATTAATTCAGCCTTTTCATCCTTATAATGTGGAGACTCAGAAGTGATAACTGCAGCTCCAAAAAGCAGGCTTTGCAGTCATTGCAATAGCTTTCCCAGTCATTCGGAGAAAGGGACAAGTATACTGGCCTCTAACACATGCATTTTCAAAAGAAAAGCTACCTAACAAGTTTGTCTCTCATAATAGGGAGAGAAAAGAAATATCAGTATACTTTCTCCAAAAAAGAAGTAAATCTTTCAAAGATTTTCAGAAGATTTCCAAAAATCACTGAACTTCTATCAAAAGGCTCAGCATTTGTATTAACATATCCAACAAAAGGGGGAAAAAAAACTGGCTCAGGTGGTCTAAATGCCAGTTTTTAAAACCAATTCCCATGGTTTAACCCAAAGAAGAGCCCATCTGTAAGTAACCAGCCTATGCAACGCAAGTGCTGCCAAAGGCAATTCAGACCTCCTCAGCCTTCTGTCTGGAAATCTGAAGAGCAATCTCACCTCTTGTCTGATGGGCCATACCACAAAATTTCATTCAAAGATAAACAAAACACAAACACAATTGAATTTGAGTGAACAGAAGGCACAGATTTACTTGAAATCAAATGCTTTCTGAGTCTTTCAATCCAAGTAAAGATAAAAAGAGGACAGGAAAGGGCTACAGACCTACCTGCATGAGTATGCACCTCAAAGCAGGATGCTAAGAGAAAGCAGAGAACCTACAAGGAATGGAAAAAGGGACTTATCAGCAAGGAGCTGTCACTTAGAGGTCAGACTGTAGAAATGAAATTAAAACTGCCAGGAGGCCAGGAAAATGGGAACTCACAGAGAAAATTAAAAACAAACAAAAGGTTTCTCAATAGAAAAGAGCAAGAAACTGAGAACTGGTGTCAATAAGGGGTAGAAACCAGGAAGACAATCCAAATATTAAATAAGCTTTTTGCATTACTTTTTTCCTGCAAGAATAATGCTGCATATGAGGACAAAGACAGAATACCTCACGGGAAAAAGAACAAAGCACTGAAAATTACCACATCCATTGCTAAAATGAAATGAAGCTACTTATCACAGAACACTGAAAAAAATGAGTTATATATCAGAACTGCAAGCTCAGGATCAGGGACTGTCCACGAATAAGACATTTCCTTGATCTGGACACCAAACATAGTGCCCATGTTAACCTAAGTTAACGTGACTTTGTGCTCTTTATCATCTTACGTTAAGGGGAAGGAGCAACCAGGAATAACCAGTGACTGCAAGACACGAAGAATGAAAATGCAACCTCGATCATTCCAAATGTAAATCGAGTTATACTGGCTTATCTTCCTCTGATGAAATTCCTTAGTTAACACATGGGTGTCATATCTCACAGCAAACAATTGGCATGGAAAAATATTACCAGTGGCAATATTCCTTGTGGGCTTACTTTGTTTAGAACTTCTATTTTCTGCCACGGTAAAAATAATTGTTAGGTTTTGCTTTGGTGACGACATAAGCATTTCAAATATTGCTAACGTGACTGAGAATCCAATTATTATATAGAAAGAAAAGAACATTTAGACTTCAGTGACTGAAATGGAATGAAGAATATCTGCTTGAAACAATGGCAGAAGACAGGGACTGGTTATGCTGGTTCATGGGTTACAAGTCAGTACTGAAAATAACTAATGCAATTTCTCGATCTAGCCAGATCATCAGGAACAAAGAAGTACATTAGCACACCTTCATACTGTTAGCAGTGATGGTCCTGCTTTTATCATACAAACATTTCCATCTGGCACAATGTTGTCTGACACCCACTCTGCAAACCCAGCAGCATGTTGCTGTCCCACAGCTGCAGCCATAGTCTTCACTATCCGCCATTCAGTTAATTTCTTTCCAGCCTGTGGTACCCAAGGGGATAGATCCTTACTAATCTTTGTAGAATCAAGTGCTGTGAGGACTGGCTGTCATGTGAAGCACTGGACTTCGTGCACCCAGTGGTCCCTTTATATCCTGAGGTCCAAACAGAAAGCAGTGGATTGCCTCAGCAAGGGAACAAAGTGCTCGTGGCTACCACACTTGATGTATGAAATGATAATCAACTTCCACAAATCTCAATACAAGATGCATTTTCCTATCAGATGATACAAGTGAAAGACGTTTGAAGTTTCTCATACTCACAAAGCTTATTACCTGTTCCATTTGAGAAAAATATTTATATATCTGTGCACGCCTGTAAGATTTAAATGTGTTTCTACTATCAGTTTAAGAACTCTATCGGACAGGAAACACAAGTTTAAATAACCAAGAGCTTGAGGGAAAAGATCTTTTAGATCCACTCTAGGATGTCTCAGGAGAACTTAAATAGTTTTTAAAATGGTTAAAGCAAATTAAATAGTCTATTACGTATTACATTACATTTACCGTCCTACTAAGCAGCTCACATTTCATGGCCTATAAAAAAATGATAAAAAATCCTCTTGCACTAATTGGCACTTATGACGGACCTGTGCCATCATCAAACAAGGAAGTCTGACCATAACTCAAAACTGAAATAATTAGATTTAAGGACGTAGAAAGGGGGAGCTGAGAAGAATTTTGACACAGCTACATGCAAAGCTTTTCCCATATTGTTAGTGAAAGTTTGAAAAACGTCCTGTTCCTCATGACTACCAAACCTGAAGGTGACTTATTCCTCTATTTTTCTTATGCAGGGTAATATTTGCTCTATGATTTAAGAAAAACAGACAATGGGACCATAAGATGTGTTGGGATACTGCAGAAACTATTTCATGAATAACCTGTTTTCAAACAAGGCCCTGAATATGTTCATACCCATCAAAATTATATGGAAAAAAGCCTCTATCCCAGCTGATTGAAATTGAATCTGTCATTTTTAAGTAAACCTTGGTTCCACTTCACATAGATTTCCTGACTGGAAAGAACAGAGTCAAAGTTTTTTTGTGGCACAAGTGTTTTTCTGAATGAACCTGCTCATGTAAGTAACACCTCAAAGATGTTCCCAATTGTGCTTCCCCTGCCTCAGCCATAAACTATATTGGCACTTTTCGAAATCATTTCAGTAGCAGACAAAACTCAAAATAAGAGCAAAATATATGCTTCTATTGCACATACCCACATAAAATCTTTTATCCAAATTGTCACTGCTAAATGTCATGCACCAATTTAGTACCAAACCTTATTTACTTTGTACCATCATTCACAAAAGTGGGAAGAGTGGTATTCTAAAGTCCAATCTTGCAAAACAGCAACTTCAGTTCAGCAAAGTGGCTGAAAACACATCAGGTGTGAGGGTCTCATTAAGGCAAACTCTCCAAAAGGTCAGTGGTTTCCCACCTCTTACCACAATTAAATTTAAACTGAGAATACACAAAGTTGCCAGTTTCATATGTCCTCTCTCTCCTCAACATCAGCACTGAAGCAGCAGGCTGAGAGCACAGATGTACAGCAGTTATTAGGTTGTGTTCCATGTTTACCTCAATGCACAGGACAACACACCTAAGCCCACGCAGGTGCCTGCAAACCTCTGCCAGCAGTCACGCACACAGGCAGATCGATTCTCCAGCAAAGACATCATCCCCAGCAGTAAGTGATAGGAGGAGACACGCTGTCAGGAATCCACGCAGTGCCAACAGAAGCAGCTCTGAGAGTTAAGGCTACGCATTTGCTCACATTATTTAAGACAGATGCCTTGCCAAATCTCCTTATATAAGATACTACTTTTTTAAACTGCTATTCTTCAACTTGCGTAAGTGCTTGTGCTTATGCTTGCACAAACACATGTGGAATTCCACTTTATACCATAATTTGGCAGTCTAAATGAAGATAGTTAGAACAAATCTGATCATAAATATGCCAGAAATTAACACATGTGAGAATAGCCAAAAAGGATGGCAAGAGGAATAAGTAAGGAAACAGGTTAAAGAAATGAGTAAGGACTCATCCAAAATAAAGTGAGGGTGTGGGGGAAGCAACTGTTTATGCACAAAGGTAACTGCGGGCCATGAAACCATCAGCCAGCTTTCCTTCCTCAGAAAACAACTTATTTTATTCCAGCATACTCTGCCTAGCACTTTACTACTCCAAAATGAGATCCTGTTGTTAAACAAACATGTAATAGATGCAGAATTACTATGCTAACAGTTTGCTACAGTTTTATTAAACGATGTCCCAAATTTTGGATAGAGGAGCCAATATAAACCGTGAAGAGATAGAATGGTACTTCAGCAAGTAGGCTACATGGAAAATTCTGCTAGTTCCTTACAAAAAAAAAGTCTCATTAAGGAAGTGATGTATTTTTGCTGCTGTCTTTCCTCTGAGCAACAGCTGTTTACTTTTTTTCCTGAGTATTCCTGGGTGGTATGAACGTGAACAAATACAATATGAATAAAGCATGAGATCTTTTATGTTCCTCGTTTTACTTCTGTCTTACTATCTTTGCTATCACCCATAACTCACTGTGCACTCCTGTCAATATATGAAATGCAAAAAAAAAAAAAAATACCTTTTGGAAAACCTTTGTGAACAAAAGAGCCAATGCTTTGAACTGAGATGCTGATTAACAAGAGATGGTTTAGATTATGTGCAACAAACCAATCATCACTTACAAACAAGGTAAACAAACGAGCTTCCTAAGGAAGTGATTAAGGATGGCTCAGGAAGCCACACAGACAGAACCAATCCTAGCTCTATGTTCCAGGACAACTTTTTCATTTCTTCTTCAGAGGAAAAAATTCAAGACAACAGACTGGTCTCTCTGACAAATGTAGCTCAGTACTTACGTGCTCCTAAGCCATTACTACTTTAGTGTGTACCTAATTCAAGCAAAGACCTGTCTGCTTTGACTGTTGCTATCAGCTGTTCTCAACCACCTGGAAAAGGGCACATCTTCGCTTCTTTTCTTAGGGTTGAGATTTTTCACCGTACTTCTCCAGAAAATAACTAAATACATAACAAAAGCTATATATACATATATATGTATATATGT